>JAANYP010005219.1:240000-254400 GCA_020465985.1 Centrapalus pauciflorus
GGGGATGACCCCTGTGAGGCACCTCCGACGCCCAAGTCAGACATAGTACGAGTGAAGGATAATATTATCAAGGATATTTAGAGAGAAGAAAAGACCGCAGAGGGTTTTAGTATACTCTAGTGCTTACCATTTTCTTTGGCATGAAGGGACATATATATACCTTTTCGTCCTTGGCCCTTATTGGCCTCCAGATGAAGACAATGAACATATTATTATCCGGATAAAGGCCTTACTCCATATCTGTGATGTAGACAACACTAGGAGCCAAAGTCTTTGACTGCATGCCTCTGAATATAACTTTTCTATTCTTTTTGTTTTATTCTCAAGTCAACTTATCTTTTATAGAAGAGAGACTTTTCACCATTTTAGGATGGTGGCTATCAAATGCTTTATACTTGACCCACACAAACAAGCCCCCTAGTCTGAAGTTTTAGAAGTCTAGAACTTCAGACTCCGAGTAAGTGGGTATACATATTTTCTTGGAGTTATTTTTACTATATATTTTCAGAGTGAATATATACTAAAGCATTTTAGTTAGGTAAAGAAATAAATTTTTTACTTAATTACCCGGCATTAGAGTTAATGATGGCGCAGAGCTAACCGTCAGTCCTGTGACGTCAGCCTCATGATGAGGAAGCTGACTGATGACTCTCTCACTCTACACGTGTCCTCGCCGGTTATCCATCGTCCGCTTCTGAGTGGATTTTCTCCTCCTTAAAAGACGGATTAATTTCAAATATCAACTCCTCCCTCTTTAATACACCTTTCTTCTTCTTCTTTTCTTTTAACAGGGTTAAGTTTACCAACTTCTCTGATGCATTGTCTTCAGGCTCATAATTGCTTCTCCTATATGTGGGTACACTGACTTCGATGGGTAACATGGCTTCCTCTCCATAAACCAGGCTGAATGGTGTTTCGCCGTGACTGCTTTTTTGTGTTGTTCTGCTTCCCCATAATACATTGGGAAGCTCTTATACCCATCCACTGGAAGCACCTTCTAGTCTCTTCTTGATTCCTTTCACTGTTTCCCTGTTCGTTACCTCCACTTGACCATTAGCTTGCGGGTGTGCCACGGAAGTAAAGCTTTGCTTGATCTTACTCTCTTGACACCAAGATTTGAAGGGATTTTCTGCAAACTGCTTTCCGTTGTCACTCACAATGGAGTGAGGTAAGCCAAATCGGCAAACTATGTTGTTCCACACAAAGTTCAGGACGTGTTTCCCAGTAATGGTGGAAAGCGGTTTAGCCTCCACCCATTTAGAGAAATAATCAATTGCGACTAACAGGAATTTTACCCTTCCGGGTGCCTCAGGATAGGGACCCACAATGTCAATACCCCATTTCTCAAAAGGCCAGCAACCCCCCATGGGAATCATCGCATGCTTAGGCTGGTGAGGGATTCTGGCATGGATTTGGCAAGAGTAGCAGGCTTGTAATTCTTTCTCGGCATCACGATACATGCTAGGCCAATAATATCCTAGCCTCATTACTTTGGTGACTATCCTTCTGATTCCTGAGTGCATTCCACATGATCTCATATGTACTTCTTGGAGTACGTTGGAGGCCTGTCTTGGTCCTACACGTCGTAACCATGGCATCAAGTAGGCCCTTCTGTATAACACTCCATCCTTTTCTACGTAGAGAGGGGCCTTCCGCTGTATCTTCCTGGATTCCTCCTTATCTTATAGAAGTTTGTTGTATCGCAAGTACGCCAATAAAGGGGTCATCCAACTGTCCCCTTCTTCTTCCACCAGGCCTACCATGGTTGTTGTGGTAGAAGGTTCTTTAAGTACTTCCACCAACACCTCCCTGGTCAGATGAGAGAAGGCTACGGAAGCCAGCTTGCTTAGTACGTCTGCTTTTTTGTTCCTTCCCCGAGGTATTTGATGAATTTCCCATTGCGGAAATCTCTTCAAACTATCCTGTACTGCACGTAGATAATTCTTCATGGACTCGTCCCTGGCTTCAAAGGTACCTTATACTTGATTTGCTACTAGCTGAGAGTCCACATTAATCACTACTCTGGCTATCCCCATTTCGTGAGCTATTCGGAGGCCAGCTAACAATGCCTCATACTCCGCCTCATTATTGGAGGTCATAAATTCGAACCTCAGAGCATAGGTGTACTCTTTACCCTCTGGGCTAATCAACAAAAGTCCTGCGCCTGCTCCCTCTGCACTAGAAGAACCATCTGTGTAGAGGGTCCAGTGTTGGCTGTCTTCTTCCTTCCTGTCGGGAGGGGTAGTAACCCCAGAAGCATCCTCTTCAGCTTTCGGCATTTCTGCCAGAAAGTCAGCCAATACCTGCCCCTTTACTGCTGTCCTTGGCTAAAAAATAATTTCATAGCCTCCGAGCTCAATAGCCCATTTGGCTAATCTTCCTGATTTCTCAGGTTTGGCAAGCACCTGCTTCAGTGGATGATCAGTCATAACTTTAATAGTGTGAGCCTGGAAGTACCTTCGTAATTTCCGAGCCGAGTGTACCAGAGCCAATGCTAGCTTCTCCAAGGGAGGATATCTTTCTTCAGCTCCCTGCAAAGTTTTACTGATAAAGTAAATAGGTACCTGCTTTCCTTTCCGAGTAGCTAACAACACAGAACTGATAGATTGTTCTGAGGCAGCAAGATATACTATCAGGTCTTCACCAGGCATAGGTGCTGTGAGCGTTGGGAGTTCTGTAACATACTTCTTGACTTTCACAAATGCCTCTTCCGCTTCAGCCGTCCACCTATATTGACTTTTTTCCAAACATCCTTTTAAAGTTTTAAAGAAAGGAATAGACCTCTCAGCAGCTCTAGAAAAGAAACGACTCAGAGCTACCAGCTTGCCATTGAGGCTTTGGACTTCTTTGATTGTGGAGGGAGACTTCATGGAGCCAATGTCCTTTATCTTCGCAGGATCCACCTCAATTCCTTCTGGTGTAATGATATGACCTAGAAAATGACCTTTCTCCATCCCAAAGGAACATTTTTTTAGGATTGAGCTTCATACTAATTCTTCGTAGAGTTGCAAAAGTTTCTTCTACATCCCTTAAAAGCTCCTCCTCCGTCCTACTTTTTATTACCATGTCGTTTACGTAAGCCTCCAAGTTTCTTCCTATCTGCCCTCCGAATGACTTGTCCACCAGCCTCTGATAAGTGGCCCCTGCATTTTTGAGACCAAAGGGCATTTTTTGGTAGCGAAAGACTCCTCCATTAGTATGGAATGCTGTTTTTTCTTCATCACCTTTGGCCATCAAAATTTGGTGATATCCCTTATAAGCGTCCAGAAAACACTTCCATCGGAAGCCAAACAAAGATTCAATTTTCCAATCAATCTCAGGTAAAGGATAACAATCTTTTGGAGTGACCTTATTTAAATCAGTAAAATCCACGCACATCCTCCAAGTCCCATCTCCCTTCTTAACCATCACTGGATTAGCTACCCAGGAGGGATATCTGACTTCACGGAGTATGCCTGCTTGTACTAGTTTGCCTACCTCTTCGTCAACAGCTTGACTGCGCTCCGGGGCTAATGTTCTCTTTTTCTGCCTGATTGGTTCCACTGTTGGAGGTATCCGGAGGTGATGCACAGTGCTATAGGGTACTTCTCCTGGTACGGTGACTTCCCTTGGTATTCCTGTCATATCTGAGGGCGACCATGCAAATATTTCCACACTTTTCTTGAGTAACTCAATCAACCGATTCCTTCCCTAGAATGACATGTTTCTACCTACCCTGACTGGCTGGTCCGGATATATACTGTTAATGACAATCTCCTCCCCTTCATCCAGAGATTGCTTGCCTTCTTTCTCCTTCTCTTTATGGATTACCTCCCTCTTCATCTGCTGAACACTTTTACAATCCATGGCTGCTAATTTTTCCGAGCTCAAGGTAGCCATACCCTGGAATGTAGGGAACTGGACCATGGCATGAGGGGTGGAAACAGTCATTTCTAGCTTACTCATGGCAGTTCGTCCCAAAATGATGTTATAGGGAGATGGTGATCTTATAACCAGAAACTCTAGAGTTTCTTTCCTTTGCTTTGGGAAAGTCCCAATCCACACGGGGAGACTGATTCGTCCTTCTGGCCACCTTGTTTCTCCTGAAAATCCTACCAATGGGGTAGTAGAAGGTTGCAACAAACGTTTTTCACCTTCTAGCAGTTTATCGAAACAATGGCCATACATCACTTCACACGCACTACCAGTATCACAATATACCTTCCGAATGAGATGCCCCTCTATCTGTATATAGATTAACACAGGGTCAATAGAAAAATACGATTCGGAGGGGTGTGAACTTACCTCCGGATGAATTACCCGCTGTCTTTTTGAATCTTCTTTCTTTCTTATCATCTGGATCTCGTGAGTTGCTTTAGGAGCAGCCTCCTGCGCCTTTCCATCCTTTTGCCACAGTGGTTTCTTGACTCCTGATCCTTCAACTTCTTTCTTTGGTTGCCTGAGATTTTTTTACCAAATGTGCCAGCTTCCTTGTCTTTACTGCTTCTTCTACCTGCTTTCGTAACTCCGTACAATAATTGGTATCATGACCGTAATCTTCATGAAAATCACAGTATCTGCTTTTATCTTTATTTTTTGGGTTTCCCATCATCCTAGGCGGAGGACGAAATGATGTACTTATCTTTTTTGTTGCCAATATCTCTTGGGGAGTTTTGGACAGGGTGGACAATAATCCATGAGAGGGTGATCTAGGTGAAGGGCTATAACCTCCTGACTGTCTCCTGGAATATGGCGCAAACCTACTAGGAGGTCTACTGCGTGATTGTTTATCGAAGGTTGGACTACGAGCTCTTCTTTCTCCTCCTCTCCCTTGCTCACCTGTACTTCCTTTCTTTGATCCTTGCGCCCCATAGATGGCTGTCTCTTTGGACCTTATGAAAGAGTATACCTTATCTAGAAGAACTTGATTAGATTCGGGTAAGTCAGCCGAAAGGATCTCCACCAATTGCCTGGTTTTTAGGCCATGAATGAAACCAGAGATCTTGGTGTCCTCATTAAGAGCTCTGATTTGTTGGCTTTCGACATTGTATCGCTTTACAAAAGACCTGACAGTTTCTCCTTCCGCCTGCTTGAGGTTGTGAACCTCCAAGTGAGTCTTTGTATATTTTTTCTGCTGCATGAAATTGGTCCTGAACTTCATTTTGAGCTCCTCAAAGGTGTTGATGGAGGAGGGTGGTAAACTTTCAAACCATAATCTTGCAGTCCCCTTTAAGGTCATGGGAAACATATGACAAGACACCGGCATAGACCATTTTGATATCTTCATAATGCCTGCAAAAAGACGCAAATGGTCATCTGGATCACCCAAGCCCTCGTATACTCCTATATTGGTGGGGAGTTTCAGCCCTTCAGGAAGAGGAAAATCCTCAATCCATTTCACGAATGGTGATATCTCTACCATGCTGCTAGTATGCTCTCCTTGCCGTGCCATGATTTGTTGCATCGGGTTTTCACCAGATAATCCTACCATGTGAGGCATTTCTCCTCCTGCATGTGGCTGGGGCATGGTCTGAATGAAAGGGTTTGGAATCCATCCTTGAGGCATCCCTTGGTACTGTCTCCAAGCTTGAGGATGATGCAGAGGCGGATGAGCAAGGTAAGGGTGAGCGAATCTCCAGTACTCTCCATAGTTTACTTCGAGAAGCCCCCTCGGTCCTGTGTTGAAAGACGACTGATTTCCTTCTCCTGCAGATTGTAGATTTACTCCAACTGCCTGCTGGAAATCTGTTAAAGGAGGGGGCAAAGATCTCCTTCCTTGCTCCTCCTGGGGGATGGTGGTGACTACTGTAGACATAGTGCCCACGTGACATATTGACGCCCTTTGAGTAATATTGGGAGAAGGACCCTCAGAGGCTATTTCTCCCTCCGCGTATGGGTACAAAGATGCTCTGACTCCAGCCAATGTGCTTCTTCTTTCCGCTTCACAGAATCATCATAGCTTGAAGCTGTTCAAAGTTTTGTTGAATGAACAAGGGGTCCAAGGTAGGGTTATTGGGGTTATTAATGGAGTTTTCTTCAATAACCAAGTTTTGCATGGGGTTTATCGGTGTTAACAATGGGGCAATGGGGTCATGAGCGGTGGAAGGTGCTGCTATGGGAGAACTGGTTAGTGGTGGGGGTAACATTTTTCTTCACGTTTACTTAGCTGCCTGCTCAGATCTGGGTTCGAAGATTATCTTGTCTTTTAACAAAGAGAGAAATGGATTTATACGAAAGAACTGGTGTAAATCCAGCCGGTCCCACGGATGGCGCCATTTGTTTAGACGTAGAAAACCTTTCTTCGAATTACCTTCACAGGGATAGCTACTTCAACTTCAATGGGAAAAACTGAAATACAAAAAGGGGAAGGGTCAGCGTGCAACCCAGGAGGATGACCCCTGTGAGGCACCTCCGACGCCCAAGTCAGACATAGTATGAGTGAAGGATAATATTATCAAGGATATTTAGAGAGAAGAAAAGAACGCAGAGGGTTTTAGTATACTCTAGTGCTTACCATTTTCTTTGGCATGAAGGGACATATATATACCTTTTCGTCCTTGGCCCTTATTGGCCTCCAGATGAAGACAAAGAACATATTATTATCCGGATAAAGGCCTTACTCCATATCTGTGATGTAGACAACACTAGGAGCCAAAGTCTTTGACTGCATGCCTCTGAATATAACTTTTCTATTCTTTTTGTTTTATTCTCAAGTCAACTTATCTTTTATAGAAGAGAGACTTTTCACCATTTTAGGATGGTGGCTATCAAATGCTTTATACTTGACCCACACAAACAATATGTATACATGTATGGGTGTCTAACTGTGTGTGTGTGTATATATATATATAGAGGGAGGTTCAATGGAAAACCACAATGCACCTGAAAACTTGTGAAAACCGCACTGCACCACTACAAATGTATCAAATTCACCGCGTGATGCATCACAATCCCGCGTGATGCATCAAATTTCCCGTGTGATGCATCAAAATCCTGCGTGATGCATCACCTTATTTACGATCATGCCACCGCGTTTTTCATGAAATGCACCAAATCGGATGGTATGCGTTGGTTCCCATGGTTTTCACGTGCATAGTGGTTTTCCATTGAACCCACCTCTATATATATATATATATATATATATATATATATATATATATATATATATATATATATATATATATATATATATATATATATATATATATATATATATATATATATATATATATATATATATATATATGTATATATATATATATATATATGTATATATATATATATATATATATTCAAGATCAACGGGGTAGATTGGGGTATCAGGAAACAATTTATAGCCAATCATATATCATTAAATAAAATATAAATTTTGCTTAAAAATCTTTTCCACATTAATTAATGTCGGGGGTAAAATTGATATTAAAAATTTCTAAAATTAGAATCAAAGATTCGGTGTATTCCATGAAAATGTTTATTTCACTTAGTATCATTTCTTGCACCAATACTGAACCTGTATAACGATGACACACATAAATATTGGTTTATCACTAAAATGGAACCCATCGACTGACTACACACACCATAAACCACGATTAAACATGTTCAATACCGTCAATATTGGTTTATCACCAAAATGGTTGACGACTAAAAACACAATAAACCCCGATTGCACATGTTCAATAACGTGTACATGAAATTGAACATTCACGAACGGTTTGATGAAAATAATAAATAGCTTTATTTGACACCTCTAGTTGAACATGTTCAATAAAACTCATTGTCGAATCCGATTGAACATGTTTAATAAAACTCATTTTGAAATTTATTAAAGATATTGTTATGGAAGTAAATCCCTATAATTAAGGGATTCATTAATTTATTAGTTGTCATATATTAATTAAGATAAACCTAAGTGACTATATCACTCTTTTTTACTTATAACCAAACATGAGTAGATCCTGATTCCCCGGTTTAACATGTTACCTCATTGATTACGACCTATATATGTATATGTATACATGTATGTCTATATGTATACATGAATATGTGTGTGTGTATATATATATATGTGGGTCGAGATCCATGGAAAACTATATTAGACTGGAAAACTGGAAAACCATATCAAATGCACATGTTCAGTATGATAAAATGTTAAATTTCATGTAAAATTATAATATACATATGTTCAAAATTGCATTATGATTAACTAATTCATATCATCTACATGTTCGTTAAGACAAAATGTTTACTTTTATGCAAAAATGCGTAATATACACATGTTTATACATATTGCACATTTGAACATGTGCATATTGTTATTTTGCATGAAATGGAACATATTATCCTAATGAACATTTAAATTATGTGAACTAGTCAATAATAATGCACATTTGAACATATGTATATTGTAGTTGTGCATTAAATTTAACATTTTACCGTAATGAACATGTGTATTTAATATGGTTTTCCAGTTTTCCAGTCAAAGATGATTTTCCATAGATCTTGAATATATATATATATATATATATATATATATATATATATATATATATATATATATATATATATATATATATATATATATACACACACACACACACACACATATAAGCATTCATATATACCAACAAGTGTTTGTAACAAGATTCATATGATTCAAATGGTTCATAGAAGTGTCAGCAACAAGATTCATAACATTCAAAACATTTATAAGATTTAACAAAATGAATAAGATCCAACAAATCAATATAATTATGATAGGATCCAATGAATTCCATAGATTATAGAAAAGTTAAATAATATCTGTGATAAGATTCATAGGATTCAGAGCCATTTTGTAGTTGTTCACAATGTTCACAAAAAATAAAATGTTCACAAAGATCTTATATATATGGTCATTCCTTTGTACTTTTGTTTTAGCCATGCTTGATTTTTATTAGTTTATTTGAAAATTAGTGAATGGTTTTGATTTTTACTATGTTGTCATTCGGATCTAAACCAAGGAATTTGACTAATTATTGGTATCGTGGTAAAAATGTTTTACCGTCACATATTTGCTCCAAGTAGATGATGAGGTTGCTCCAACAAACATCGCAATACCATAAGCGAATCCAAGAAGCCAAATGCAACTCCAAAACATCTACAACGCATAAAATGTCAAAAGTTCGTTGTCATTCAAAAAAAATGTCAAGAGTTTGTTGCCTTATTGAGTTATTGCGTAAAATATGAAAAACAACCCAATACAAACAAATACAATTTGTCATAAAATTTTAGACTCAACTCGAAAAATGATGACTCTGATGTTTCCAACGAGCCCGCCATACTTAATTAACACAAACATGAATCAAAATTACAAGTTTACAACTTACACCGATCATACTATTTTAAGAAAGGGTTAAATTCATAAACTATTTATATTTATTTATACTTTGCTGTTTATAATGACATACTTTATTTAAATTTTACTATTTATAGTAATGTATTATAACGATGTAATTTAAACTTTAAGCAATATTAATGTTAGAAAAGTGAAATAGACTGTTATTTTGTGTATTCCACTACTAGAAAAACTGCAATCACCAATGATTTTTTACCAACAACCTGATAATTGTTGGTAAATTATCCATTCAGCAACGACATTAGCAACGAAAGTTATCAAACTTTGATTTTTAATTTAGCAACGACATAAATCGTTGCTAATTTCCACTACAACATATATGCCATTTAGTGACTAAAGCTTTTATAGACTGAAATATATTTAGTCACTAAAAGTTCATAAAAAGCCTATTGTGACTGAAGTTTAAAGCAGATGAAAATAAAAAAAATTATATCAGACATAATAATTAAAATTAAAACTAAAACCCTACGGCTTTTACAGAGTCTTTATATCAGATATGCACAAGGCTTTTAGTCTTTTACAGTGTTTACATATCCTCTGACTAAAGCTTCTGGGTTAACTGCTTAAAATAGCAACCAACAAACAACAAATACTTTATTAAAGCAATGAACTCAATTTTTTTTTCTAAAATGACATTTTACTACCAACTTTTTTCTTAAATAAACATTCAACTCAAATTAATTGATCCATAATAGCATCATGAGGTGATTGGACGCTGAGTTAAGTTCCACGTAGACTGCCACATCAGCACCATATGCTGACTGGGTCTTTGTAAAACAGCAATATAGTCATAACAGCAATGTACGTCATTTTTGTTTTAAATATAATGTATTATTATTGAGAAAAAATAAATATGTTTTTAGCTTAATTTAATTGAATGTTCTTGAGAGTTCTTTGAATGTTCTTCATAACCACCACCTGGATCCACCATCCACCATCAAGAAGCACGAATCCTCACCCTCACGGCCTCACCCAACCCTCACCCATATCCACCACCCACCATCCATGCCAAGAGCCACCAATTAACACCCAGATCCATCATCTACTGCTCAAATCCACCATAAAAAATATAACCTGGATCCAAAACAAAGATCTGGAAATCTGGAAGAAACCTAAGGGGTGTTTAGTGGCGGTGATGGAAGAAACCTAAGGATCTGGAAATCTGGAAGAAACCTAGATCCACCATAAAAACCCTAAAGTTAACAAGCAATGTTCAGAGAGGAAAATGGAGGAAGAGATGACAGTGGCGGTGATGGCGATAACATCGAAGTGACGACGTGATGGCGTTGGCGATGGAGACGGTGGTAGTGGCGATGGGTCTGCGACGCATGAAAAAGGAGCAGAGACGGCGGTGGGTTTGTGACGCATGTGGTGGTGCGGTGGTGGTTGTGTTAGGGGAGAGGGAGGGTTAGAGAGAATCTGAGAGATGAAGGTGGTTGGTGTTGTTCAAAGAAGATGTTGTGCTGCTTGTGCATTGTATTTTGACCGGGTAATGAATGGATAGAGGATCCATATTCCACAAGGTTTAAATTTGTTTTAATATTTATTATTATTATTATTATTATTATTAATGTATTAAATTTAATCTTAAAATAAAAAATACATTATGTGAAGTACTGCTTTTAAAGTACGTTGTTATTTGATGGAGATCTAGTCATCATTTGATGTGACGTGGCAGTCTATGTGGATGCAGAGTCAGCGTCCGATCATCAGGTAATGCTATTTTGGATCAATTCTGTTGAGTTTGATGTTTATTTAAGGAAAGACTTTGTAGTGTGTTGTCATTTCATGAAAAAAATTGAGTTCAATGTTGTAATAAAACAATTATTGTTGGTTGATTGCATAAAACAATTATTGTTGGTTGATTGCTATTTTAAGCAGTTATCCCAAAGCTTCTCCACCTTCACTCCACCATCGACTCTGCCTTCACTCCACCATCACGTCTGATCGATTTCTCTGTCCATGGCTCCTCTGCGATTGGCCTCTGCGATTTCTCTACGATTGGCCTCTGATCGATTTCTCTGTCTGCAGATCGGTTTCACTCCGCCACCACGATTCTAGCCCTAAGTTTGCGACAGGTTCAATTTCTCGCTTTATTGATGTTTACCATTCGATTGATGTCATTGATGTCTGTTGTGAACTCGTTTATTAGTTGAGCTTTGGACATTTGTGATACTTGAGTTAATTTTAAGTATGAGCAGCTTCTTCCAAGCCTCCAGTTTGTGATACATACGATTTCTTGTTGCTGTCCATTTCTGGTATCCTAAATGGATATTAATGTAGCATAACAGGTTATATAATGGTTGGATATACACCTATATAAGTATAGATGTTAATTTTGTGGGTGTATGTGTGTAATGGTAGATTCTATGTGAAGATTGAAGCATATTAAAGGTGTTTGAACTAAGATTGATTTCAGTGTGTGTCAGTGTGTATGTGTGTGTGTCGCATCTGTGTTCATTAACACAGTAGCCAAATTGGCCTAATCTAGCTAAATCAACACTTAAGACACCAAATTGGTGCTGGGAACTAATAAAAAAATGCTTCCCAAAGTGTTTTCTAGTCAATACAAACACAATATTAGGTCTTATGATTCAACGACTATCTGAAGTTCTTATGATTAATACATAACTATATCCAAAGTCATCACATTACTTACTTTATATTTGCTTCTTTATGCGTCTTGATTAATTATAGCTATGTGAATTAATACCTAATTGCCATATATAATAAACAAAAAGATCCCAATCTCAGCCGATAAAATCATTCCCGAGCCTAACCCGAGCCTTTAATATGAACCAAGCTTGAATTCGAGTTCTATATTTCTAGACGACATAAAGCTTGAGTCCATTACCGCCCTACTTGGTTATTATTTTCTATGAACTTAGCCCTTTTAATATCATGCATTTCTATTGTTTAGTTTGTTTTTAGGATCAAATAGTTTGTGAATATACAAATTTCTACTTTGTTTATTGCTCAGTTAAACATCATTAATTAGTTTATAGGTTAAAAGAACAACTAATCAAAACCATATGCAAAGTTCATCACAACACTTCCCATAAGATCACCAGTTCCATACATTCTAGTGCTTTTACTTACTGGACTATTTTTATTACAGTATGCTACATACCCTTTTGTATGTTTTACTTAAATACATTAGGTGGGCCAGATCTTAGAGTAGCTGTTTCAGCCTCTAATGGAGGCAAAGATGGCAGTAAATCCATACTTAGTGGTGCCACTGGTTATGCTAGACCAGGAGAGATTGTTGCCATTATGGGTCCTTCTGGTTGTGGAAAATCTACTCTCCTTGATTCCTTGGCTGGTATGTAATTCAATTCCCCATTTTACCAAGCATTGAACGTTTCACCAACTGCTTGTACTTACTGGTTCTTGTAAAAGTTCATAAAAGAAATCATCTACTGATCATTTTCGACGTAAATTGTTTTCTTGGATATTAATTAATTGGCTTTGATATATAGAAGATTGATCTAGATTCTAGAGTACTTGTCTTGTAGATCTTACAGCCTTGAGGCAGAAAGTGATAAAACATTATATACAAGAATCTTTCCAAGTTTTTAATTATTTGTGTCTGCACGTATGCAGGGCGACTGGCTTCAAATACAAGGCACACTGGACGAGTGCTAATCAATGGACGTATGTGTTTTCTTGCCTCTGTTATGGGTGATTGACTGTTCTATATTAAAAATACAGCAGCCACACTACCCAGATAGAGCATTTAAGAGAAATAATACACAATATATCGAATTGGTTTACCTAAATCTTTCCTTGCTTGTTCTGTTTCCCCTGCTCTTGCAACTTCATGTACCCTTCATGAGCCCTCTGTTATTCTATTTCTTCACTGTGAGAAGAAAGAGAATAGAAGATTAAAAACAAAAAATGTATGATTTAAACACTTCACTAAAAGATATCAAACAAATTATGCAAAAAGTTAAGCCTTTTAACAACTGATTTAAAGCAGTATATTCAGTATTAATGAAACAAAATCCAGCAAAGTTAGTCACTTTATGAATTGATGACAAAATATTTTGATTCCATTTAAGCTCTTTAGTGTCAATTGATATAAATTTCACCTTCAAATGGACAACAGGTTGTTCTTGTGAATACCTAATAACTACATTATAACAAAAGTATTGAAAGAAAAATAGAAGGTTCATACTTCAATCTTGAATTTGAAAGGTATCAGGTCTGAATTTTTATAACGATATCCATGACAAAAGAGGAAGTATCCAATATATGGGATAGTGGTGAGAAAATATTGGTCCAAACTATTCTATATTTAAAATAAACCCATATACAACAACCAACCTACCAAGATAGAGATTGTATCTGTGTGTTATGTTCGAATCTAGAATGAAAAATAGCAACAGAAAGTATGTGAATTTTTTAAGGCAGCATTCGAATTATGAAAATTAGTCCCAATATAAGACCTTTTGTGAAGACCACCCCTTACGGGGCGGTAGTCACGAGTCTAGGTCCCACATCATGCAACACGATATCAATCATAACTAAGATAGAGTAATTAAGTGCGGAATATTAAATTACAGTACAAAATATTAGGATTTAAGTTTAATACAGGTTACTGATTTAAAATTAAACTTATAAAGGGCACAAGTCTAATATAATTCACGTCATCATATAATCAAGATAAATCTACCAGACCATCATATTTTTATCATCCAATTAGTACCAAAATGTTTGCTGAGTAGAGGTCTATGAAACTTCTGTCTTGATCTTTGTAAGACCTAAGAACTAGGTCCGGCAGGTGACTTTCCTTTATCTTTTCCTGTAAAAAATGTGAATGTAGCAACCGTAAGCAACGCTTAGTGAGTAAATAGATTTTCAAATTAACATGCAATGTCAAGCGGATCATCATTCTAGCGTGATATGTCTTGGCTGCCGCTACAGCCCTCATGAGACATAGAAGTCATAGAATCGGATGATGCTCAAGCCACGCTCACGCTTAAATCGTGGGGATCAACCACATACTGGGCTAGCTACCAGTA
>JAANYP010005220.1:0-375277 GCA_020465985.1 Centrapalus pauciflorus
TGTAGCGGCAGTCCAGACATATCACGCTTTGACCCATGATCCGCTTGATTAATGCATGTAACCTGAAAATCTATATTCTCACTAAGCCTTGCTTACCAGTTGTTGTTTAATATTTTACAGGAAAAGATAAAGGAAAGTCACCTGCAGGACCTAGTTCTTAGGTCTTACAAGATCAAGATTGAAGTATTCTATAGACCACTACTCAACAAACACTTCGGTACTGATTGGCAGATGATAATTGTGGTGGTCTGGGTAGATGTAATTTGATTGTATGATGACATGTATTAGATTAGTCTGATACCCTTTATTAGTTTATTTTAAAAATTGTAATCTGAACTAAAATTGTATTAAACTTATCCTAATGTTTGTACTTGTAATCTGAAATTCCGCAACTTAAATTACTCTATCTTAGTTATGATTGATATCGTGTTGCATGATGTGGGACCTAGACTCTGAGGACTGCCCCGTAAGGGATGGTCTTCACAGGATGGTATCAGAGCCCATAGTTTGAGTGAATCAAGTATTACGTGAGTATACTTGATCTCAAACTGAAGCAATACATATGTATCAATCAATTAGGTGGTTTGAACTGAGATAGGATGTACAGACTGTTAAGATGGGAAAAAGGGTACATAGATCTAAGTCTATAAACTGATAGTTAAATGCTTTTAATTTTCAGAAAAGATGTCAGGATCAGGTGACATACCAAGCAACATGAACCCACAACAAATGTATGAAATGATGCAACAACTACTAGCCCAACATTCTGAACAACAAAATAAGTATATGCAAGAACAGCTTCAGGCTAGAGATGAGGCCGAAGCAAAAAGACGCGCTGACAAAAAGAACAAAAGAAAAGATAAACAAATCCAGAACGATGAATCTGATTCTGATAACTCTACTCCGAATGCCCAAATTGAGCAGCCGAAAGGCTGTAAGTTCAAGGATTTTAAAGCTAGCGGTGCCCTTAACTTCGAGGGTACAGTCAACCCAATCCAGTCGATGGATTGGATAAGTCACACTGAAGAAATTTTCAGAATCTCCGATTGCTTGGAGTCCAAGAAAGTGAGTTATGCATCTGCTCTGTTCGTGGGTGCTGCCCGTGCCTGGTGGAAAACCCAGAGAAGTATTTATGGCGAGGAGGTCATCCAGACTCTTGAATGGGAACAGTTTCTTGAAATGTTCAACGCGAAGTATTGTCCTGCTGACCAACAAGACAAGATGGAGGTTCAACTAATGCAGTTAACCCAAGGCACCAAGACTGTAGATGAGTACGAGCATGAATTTTCACGGCTCTGTGGATATTCTTCATATCAGGTAGCTACGGAAGAAAGGAAGATGAACCGATTTCGTGGAGGACTTAACCCGAAATATCGACACCCAATGAGCGCAATAAAGTACAATTCGTATCTCGAAATGGTTGAAGCGGCAAGGCAAATTGAAAGGGGATATTTAGAGTACGGCGATCAACTCTACGCTCCATCAATGAACCCGACTTGTCCATCTCCCCCAAAGAAGCAAAGATTTGGCAGATTCTTTAAGCCCAACAAGTCTCAGACTCAGCAACCCCAACAATCTCAGCAATACAGTTCGCCACAGAAAGTCCAAGCTTATTCGCTTACAAATGAACCACGATTCTGTAAGAGATGCAGAAAATCGCATATGGGGTTGTGTAATCCAGACGATGTCACGTGTTATGTGTGTAGCAGAATCGGCCATAGTAGAGAAGAGTGCCCCCAACGAGGTCTTGGTTGTGCCAAATGCGGAAAGCGTGGTCACTTCATGTATCAGTGCCACAGTGGACAACGAGGTCAATCACAGTCATCAGCTGGAGGTTCTACAATGAAAAGCTCAGCTGCAACTCCAACTGTTAGGACCCGTGCCTTCCAAATAACGGCGGAGGAAGCGAAAGAAACCCCGGATGTGGTTACCGGTACGTTTTTACTAAATTCAATACCGTTAAAAGAATTCGACGTCATTATCGGCATGGATTGGTTAACGAACAACGAAGCTACAATCGTCTGCAACCGCCGAATCATCCGAATCAAGACTTCAGACGGCCGAGTGTTAGAGATCAAAGGCGACAAGCGTAAAGGTGCTCATTGTTTTATATCGGTTGAGAAAGCGCGTAAGTATCTTTCAAAGGGTCACGAATCTTATCTTTGTTATGTCTCGTTTGAGTCTACCTCGGAATCCAACAAGAAATCTGTATCTGATATTCCGATCGTCTGTGAGTTCCCAGACGTATTCCCTGATGACATTTCTGGAGTGCCACCGGAACGACAAGTTGAATTCGGGATTGACTTAGTTCCTGGTGCGGCTCCCATCGCTAAAGCCCCCTACAGACTTGCTCCTGCAGAAATGCAGGAAATGTCAAAACAACTGCAAGATCTGTTAGAGAAGGGATTTATCCGACCGAGTTCATCTTCGTGGGGTGCACCTGTCTTGTTTGTAAAGAAGAAAGACGGAACTTTCCGAATGTGCATCGACTATCGTGAGTTGAACAAAGTCACAATTAAAAATAAATATCCTCTGCCCAGAATTGATGATCTATTTGATCAGCTACAAGGAGCCAGCTATTTCTCAAAAATCGATCTTCGTTCTGGGTATCATCAGCTAAAAGTTAAAGAGGAGGATATTCCAAAGACAGCCTTCCGGACAAGGTATGGTCATTACGAATTTCTCGTAATGCCTTTCGGATTAACGAATGCACCAGCGGCATTCATGGACCTCATGAATCGCGTGTGCAGACCAATGCTGGATAAGTCAGTTATTGTATTCATAGACGATATTCTGATTTACTCCAAAACGGAGGCTGATCATATTGTTCATCTACGTCAATTGCTAGAGTTATTGAGAAATGAAAGACTCTATGCAAAAATCTCAAAATGCGAGTTTTGGCTCAGACAGGTAAAATCTTACGTTGTCTCGAGTTATTTCTTAAAGCGTTTGTGTTTCAAAACTTGAATTCTGTTCTGATTTCTTTATTGATTCAATTCCTTGGCCATGTAGTATCTGGCGAAGGCATCTCTGTTGATCCATCCAAAGTTGAGGCCGTTCAAAAATGGCAAACGCCTCGCAATGCCTCCGAAATCAGAAGTTTCCTTGGATTGGCTGGTTACTACCGGCGATTCATTAAGGACTTTTCGAAGATTGCTGTGCCACTTACGATGCTAACACGAAAGAATACACCTTTCGTATGGGCTGATAAACAGCAAGAGGCCTTTGAAACTCTGAAGCAGATGCTCATTCAAGCGCCAATCCTAGCCTTACCAGAAGGCAATGATGATTTCGTTGTCTATAGCGATGCATCTGGTACTGGCTTAGGATGTGTCCTCATGCAAAGGGGAAAAGTCATTGCCTACGCTTCAAGGCAATTGAAGGAATACGAGAAAAGTGCACCAACTCATGATCTTGAGTTGGCTGCCGTTACCTTTGCATTAAAAATTTGGCGGCATTATCTTTATGGGACTCGGTGTCAGCTTTACACCGATCATAAAAGTCTCAAACATCTATTTACTCAAAAGGATCTAAACATGAAACAGCGTCGGTCCTTGGAGATTATCAAGGACTATGATTGCGAGATCCTGTATCATCCCGGCAAAGCCAATGTGGTCGCGGATGCATTGAGTAGAATAGTCTATCCGGAAAAGTGTTGCTATGCCCTGACTCCAGTTGTATTCTCTTCTGATCTCATTGAAGATATTAAATCTGCTCAAGCTGAAGCCTTGAAAGAAGAGAACATCTGTTTTGAAAATCTCAAAGGGCAACTTCAATTTCTGTCTATGAATCATTTGGGACTTCAATGTCTCAAAGGAAACCGAATCTGGATTCCTAAATATGGTTCTATTCGCAACACTCTTCTATCCGAAGCCCATCAGTCCAAGTTATCCATTCATCCTGGCAGCTCAAAGATGTATTTCGATCTGAAAGCGGATTATTGGTGGCCAGGAATGAAGAAAGTCATCGGTCAATTCGTTGAAAGCTGCATAGTGTGTCAAATGGTTAAGGCAGAACACCAGAAGCCCTTCGGGGATATGCAACCACTGCCAATTCCCGAGTGGAAGTGGGAGCATATAACCATGGACTTTGTCACGAAATTGCCAAAGACCAAGAGACAACACGACTCCATCTGGGTAGTCGTGGATCGATTAACGAAGTCAGCGCATTTTATACCGATGAAAGAGACATACTCCCTTGATAGATTGGCACAGATGTACATCACCGAAGTTATTTCACGTCACGGTGTGCCAAAATCTATCGTCTCTGATCGTGATAGTCGTTTCACTTCGAGATTTTGGAAAGCACTGCAAGACGGGTTGGGTACTCGAATCTCAATGAGTACAGCTTATCACCCTAATGCAGATGGCCAAAGTGAACGCACTATCCTAACTCTGGAAGATATGCTCCGTGCCTGCGTTCTTGATCTGGGTGGTAACTGGGATGACCATTTACCCTTGGTCGAATTCTCATACAACAACAGTTATCATTCCACGATTAAGATGGCTCCTTTTGAAGCTTTATACGGACGAAAGTGCAGAACTCCCACCTGTTGGCGCGAAACAGGTGAATCGCCTTTAGCAGGTCCTGCCCTTCTACAGTTGACTCATGATAAGATTCAGCTTGTCAGAAGGAACATCCTTGAAGCTCAAAGCAGGCAGAAGTCGTATTACGATAATCGTCACAGATCGATCAGTTTTGCAGTTAACGATTGGGTGATGTTGAAGGTATCCCCAATGAAAAATATGGTTCGGTTCATAAAGAGGAATAAGCTAGCTCCGAGATTCATCGGCCCGTTCAAGATCGTTGAAAAGGTAGGGAACCAATCTTACCGTCTTGAACTACCAACTGACTTAGCTGGAATACATCCTGTATTCCATGTTAGTCATCTACGAAAGAGCCTAGCTGATGAAAGAGAAGTTCAGATACCACACGTTAATGTGCAAATTGATGAGAAGCTTCGAGTGGTTGAAGAGCCAGAATGTATTCTGGACTCGAAGACCAAAAAGCTTCGTAATAAAGTGATACAGATGGTGCTCGTCCAGTGGAAACACCACAAGGGTTCGCATCAGTCTTGGGAATCGAGAGATGTCATGAAAGCAACGTATCCAAGTCTGTTCGAGCATAGCTAACTTCGGGGACGAAGTTTGTGCGTGGTGGAGCCCATTCTGTAACAACCTAGCTTTTAACTTGACTTTAATTTCAGTATTTGAGCAAATAATGTAATTTTATTACATTATTTTATTGTAATTTTAATTAAGTAATGAAAATATTTAATTAAATTATAGAAATGTTATAAAGTATTTAAAAGATTAAATATAAAAAGAAATGTATTATACAAAAGTATAATGGGTTAAATTGAAAACACAATTAAATGATGTATATAAACAAAGAGATGATCATTTAAGATCATTTAACACCAAACAACTCTCTCTCTCTCTAACTTCTCTCTACCTCTCGGCCAAGTTCACAAATCATCCAAGAATTTCATAATTTTGCAAATTAATGAGGAATTGAAGACAATTGAAGAATACAAGAAGCATAAAACAACAAGAATCTACAAGAATTAAAGGTAATCTTTAGTTAATTTTGAAGTTTTATGTATTTTGGTTCGGTTTATATAAAAACCGTAACCTATGTTTAAACCATGAAATTTATGTATTGCATGTATGAATTTTACTAGAATATGATGAATCTAAGTTAATAGAAGTCATAGAAACACAAATAGTGGGTTGGATCAACTTAATAATGAAGAAATCGGATTTTATTGATAAAAAATGTGTTCTTGACAAAAGTTTATAATTTGGATGATCTTGATGAATTTGTGATGTTTTTGACAAGGAAAATGGTATAAAATCAACCTAATAATGATAATATAACATAATATAAAGTTGCATGTTAGTATATATAAGTTTTTGTGAATTTTGATAAAAATCCGTATATAAATAAGTTAGAACATGAAGAACAAAGTTCTGGAAATTTTGAAGATGAAGGATCCGAATTCGGTTGGACCCGAATTCGGATGAGATGTTCCATTTTCGGTTCATATGTAATTCGGATGTGTGCCATTTTCGGATCCCATTTCGGATCTGCTTTGGATGATCCTAATTCGGTCCTTATGTCCTAATTTGGATGTATATTTCGGATGCTATTTCGGATAGGTCCGAATCCGGGTCCCCAATCCGGATGGATCCGAATTCGGGTTGATCCGAATTCTATATATATATTTTGATATTTTAATTAAATAAATGATATATATATATATATATATATATATATATATAGAAAGCTTTTGAGAATTTAATGAAACAAAGAATATAAATAAATAAAAGATTTATAAGATTATCTGTTATCAGAATCAGATAGAATTAAAAGATTTTAATGACTAAAAGATAATGAAATTCTATGATATTGATATGATAAATTCTGGACAGGTTCAGATAACTCTGAACACAGATTTAAAGATATTGAAAGTGGGTCATTGATTAGAAAAGAAAAGCCAGAGATCAGATAGAGCAAGATTAAAGATAAATCCTGGGATAACTCAGGTGGTGGATTATAAATCTGCTTGATAAAGACTACAGAAACTGTGAGTTATAGATATTCAGTTTTTCATGCTAGACTTCCGATTGAGATATATTGTTGATGACAGTTTATTTGACATTCATGAATGCTCAGCTGGATTGTGACCTGTGCACACCATGGTTCGGTGATGCCCTGTGGATCATGATAGCTAATTTGACTTATCATTTCACATGACATTGTACTTATAGTTCATTTCATATGTTATTGCTATCATGACTTTGATCACTATGCTTTCTTTATTGATCGCATCATTTGACATATTGATTCAGCTTAGAATAATTAGCTTTATCGGTCTATTGTTCTAGACCTAGCTATGTCACCAGTTCTATTGAACTTGGTATTGATATTCCGATGTTCCCCCATGAAGACCGCTGGTAGCTAGCCCAGCATGAGTGGATAGCTTCCACTAAAAGCGTGAGCGTGGGCTGAACATCATCCGATTCCCTGAGTTCTATGTCTCAATCATTGAGTGGCTGTAGCGGCAGTCCAGACATATCACGCTTTGACCCATGATCCGCTTGATTAATGCATGTAACCTGAAAATCTATATTCTCACTAAGCCTTGCTTACCAGTTGTTGTTTAATATTTTACAGGAAAAGATAAAGGAAAGTCACCTGCAGGACCTAGTTCTTAGGTCTTACAAGATCAAGATTGAAGTATTCTATAGACCACTACTCAACAAACCCTTCGGTACTGATTGGCGGATGATAATTGTGGTGGTCTGGGTAGATGTAATTTGATTGTATGATGACATGTATTAGATTAGTCTGGTACCCTTTATAAGTTTATTTTGAATATTGTAATCTGAACTAAAATTGTATTAAACTTATCCTAATGTTTGTACTTGTAATCTGAAATTCCGCAACTTAAATTACTCTATCTTAGTTATGATTGATATCGTGTTGCATGATGTGGGACCTAGACTCTGAGGACTGCCCCGTAAGGGATGGTCTTCACATCGAGGGTAATTGTAGAGAAAAATTCATGACATAACTCTTGATAAATTGGCTCATGTATGTCTAAGAGACGCTCAAAAGGTGATATCCTCGTTAAATCTTCCTGCCCGTGTCTCATTAACTGACGGAGTCCATCCTCAAATCCATAAGTCCTCATGTGTTCCCAATTGACAGAAGCGGATATGGAAAAAGTTTTCGGCCATAAAGCAACAAATCTGGCCGACTGAGTATCATTTAGGAGTTGAAGCCATTTGTGTCTGTGCTCTTGTTCAGGAAGAGGAAGTGGCATGTTGTCGATGTGTCGTCGCTTTGGCATAGCTGAGTGAGAATGATCATAGTTCCAGATGCATAAAGTCAATCAGAAAGAAAGGAAAAAAAAAATAAATAATAATAATAAAATAATAAACGCACAGAAGCCAAACCAAAACGCCAATCAGACACTATATTGGAAGCATAGGAACACGCATAAGAAAATACATCAATATGAATCACAGCAATACTCTTCGGGACACAAATCATCATATAAAGAACCACCTTTGCCTGTGTGTACGTAACAAGAATCAAGCTTACTTTGAACGCACCAAGTTCATTTTGAACCCAATTCAAAAAATTAATGTGAATAACCACGCTAAACCGCGGCTGCCAAATCAAGCAGATCAGATAACACAAACCAAATGAACAGGAGGATCACCTTCCCATACTGATTGATCAGAAGCAGATTACAGATTATGTATAACAACGTACCAAACAATATGGTGCTCAAATCAAAGGTAGGGGACAACACATAATTCAACCAAATAAACAAGAAAACCAATTAACAGTCAATTAAACTAAAAATGCCTGGTTTGAGCAGCACTAGATGATCATGGCATGAAGACTGTGACTGTGTGTGTGTGTGTGTGTGTCCAGCCCTGAATCAAGAACAATCCTCAATCTTATAGAAACCCCACTGGAATGATAAACAGGATAAACAAGAAATTGAATCCGAACGAACTAAAGTCTGTGTGTGCAGTGGCTCAAGAGAAAACCCAGAATTAAATCTAAAATTAACATAATGGACAATGCAAGAAACATACACCTCAACAAAATAAGCACTTTTGAAAAGTGCAGCTCGAAAGGAACTTCATGAAACACCCAACTCAACTAAGTAAGCAATAAAACCAACTAAGAAAAACAAATGCCTGGTTAGCACCATTTGAAAATTGTGAGCACTGATCAACCGTAACAAAGCAGTAGCAGTAGCAGCCTGTGAACCCTCAAACCAATTAAAATTCAAAGCAAGCAAGCATGCATAACCTTGCAAGACTACTAACAAACAACAAGAGCTCAACTTAAAAAAATCAAGATAAGAACAGAGCTAGAGCAGTAGTGTTCGTGAAAACAGATAGAGCACCAAGAACACTCCCTTAAAATCATTAAGACTTGAATGAAACTCTCGAAAAAAGTGGAAATTTCAAGATATTAAGCAAATCCTAAGAAAGTGTGTTTCACGACAGCCCCAAGCAAGAACAATCCTTCTACTTAACTGATACTAACAGAACAGACAATCTAAGTTCGTTCTTTGTACATCAGCCCCCAAATAAAAATTATCGTCAACTCGAATGACACTCACAGATCAGGTAGAAAACTAAAAAATTTGAGAACTGCAACACATGAATAATTAGAGAGGGAACAATGAAAGAAAATCGTGACTGTGTGTGCATGTGACCAAGCAGGATTAACTTTAAAATTAACACATTGCACAAAGCAAGAAACACACAACTCAATTAAATTAAGCATGAAGACCAACTAAGAATTAATAACAAGGTCTGCTCTGGGCATTATTTGAAAATTGAGAGCAATAATTCTGCACCAATGCAAACCAATCGAACACATAACAATGGAAAGACCGGAACATTGCGAAATAACCGACAATCAACAGATACTCAGCTTAAAAATCGAGATGAAAACAGACCTGGAGCAGGACTTCAACTTTCAGATCGTGACAGTGTGTGCGTGTGAATGAGGTGCACGACAGTCTACAATATGAACAATCCCTCAACTTGAATGATCAACTAAACAAGTATAGATAAGCACTAAATCGGTGAATAAACCAACCTATCAAAAAGAGATGCTGGAGTCTGTGTCTGTGTAAGGGTGTTTCACGACAGGCCCAAAATAGGAACCCTAAAACTCTCAAAATCGATAATGGGGGGTAGAACAAGGAAGAAACTAACCTGTTATGGGAAAATCGACCAAGAAAAATTAGACAAACAGAGGTAGAAGCGTGGAGGAGCAGTGTCGCGTGTGGGAGGAAAAGAAAATCGAGGGTGCGTATTCTGAAATGGCGCCTGAACTGAGGTTAAATAAATCTTAGAGCTACGCACCTGCGTAGCATAAGTCACACGGCCGTGTGGAAAGAGGACAGGTACGCCCCTGTGTAGGTTAGGTCACGTGCCTGCGTGGGTTAGGTCAGGGTTACGCCCCTGCGTGGAAATGGTACGCCCCTGCGTAGGTGAATGATTTCGAGATTTTGGCTGCGTGGAATAGGAGGCTCGCGGGTGCGTGGGTTTTTGCAGGCGGGTGCGTGGGTGTGTGGGTTACACGCGGGTGCGTGCTGTTGGACGCGGGTGCGTGGCAGTCAAAGCACATAGCAGCAGCAAGGTGTGTGGGATCAAAAAGGGGTGCGTGGGAGGATCAATATAGCAGAAACAATTATCAGTATCAGCACCCCTTTATCACGTGCAGATCAGCTGATCAATACATATAACGATTAGCTCACTTTAGATCCCCAAGAACTCAACTAACGAGAATGCAATTACGTCAATAATGCATCAAACACCTACCACACACTCACATGCTTGAAATTTTTAGACGTATTCAGATTGGAATGAGTGAAAGAGAACATACGAACAGAACTCAGAATTTATTAAGCTGACTTATAGAGAGAGTCAACCGATGGAACCATCACCATGCAATTAGAGTGACAAGGGAAGACAACAAATTAGGAATCAGCACACATGGATTTAACAATAAAAGACATTGTTCCCATTGGAAATTTAATGTTTAAAACCAAGTTCATGAAGTAACGACCCCATGGCTGCTATGACACACTCCACCCCACACTTCAAGTTAAGAATATCCTAGACATGACACTTAAGACCCCAAAGTATCGCATTCCATCATATGAGCTCCCAAACACACCAAAAGCAAGTAACAAGAACCAAATGATGAAGCAGTTGACTTTAAAAGTCAAACAGATGAAATTAAAACCAAGCATTACAAGCAATAATCAAAGCTCAAGTTGCGGCGTGGCATGAGATATGAAACTATGGAAAAACGTCAATGAGGTGCTGAAAACGACACACACAAACTACTAATATCGAACCCACAAAAGAGTAAACAGATTCAAAGTTGTTGACTTGTAAAAAGTCAAACTCAGCAATGAAGACTATGACCCATCCCACACTTAACTCTCAAACTTATGGACTCAAAAAGGCAACACAATATGAAAGAGGAACCAAAACAAGCAACGGACTATGCAATTACCTCTACTATGCATCACACACCTCACCCCACACTTATATGCTTGAAACTCCGGAATTATGCAGATGATTAAAACAATTAAAACAGAACACAGGAACCAACTAAACATGACCAAGTTGACTTTTAGAGTCAAACTGTTGAAACGAATGCAATGAAATTAAAGCAATAATCAAACCTCAAGTGTGGACGAAGCAAGGTATATGAAGGAATGGAGAAACATAAATGAGATGCTGAAAATTGCATACACAAACTACAATTATAGATACCATGAAGGATTAAAAAATTTCAAAGTTGTTGACTTATAAAAAGTCAAACTCAGAATTAAAGATAGCATCCTACCCTACACTTGACTCGAAACCTATGGGCTCAAACATGAAACATGCAGTGAAAATGAAATCAAAATAAGCAATGAACTATAAAGAAAAAATTATGAGAAAGCACACAAGATAAATTAGAAAAATTCACACAAATAAACACACTAAAAACATGCAAATGACGGAAATAAGAAGTCACACCAATATACAAGAGTGGCTTGAGTTATGAATGAGTCTCAAGCAAGACTCGCCACAGATAATTAAGCTGATAAGTCGGCCAATCGAAGATCGGCCTCACAAACATTCAATTCAGCTGGATTGTGATATAGCTTTAACCGATGCCCATTTACCTTAAAGTTGCCATCAACTCCAACTAACTCAACTGTCCCATATGGGAATACGTCGGTAACAGTAAACGGGACGGTCCAACGAGAAATAAGCTTACCTGGGAACAGCCTTAGGCGTGAATTGTAAAGTAGAACCTGATCACCGGCCTTAAAGTCCTTAGGCTGAATCTGCGCATCGTGCCTCTTCTTGGTCTTCTCCTTGTAAATCCGGGCACTCTCATATGCTTGATCTCTCAACTCGTCAAGCTCGTTCAACTGAAGTTTCCTGTGATCACCTGCAGACAACAAATCAAAGTTAGACCATTTAAGTGCCCAGTAAGCCTTATGTTCTAATTCCATCGGTAGATGACACGCTTTGCCATATACCATCCTATAAGGGGTGCAACCTATAGGAGTTTTATAAGCAGTTCGGA
The DNA here is from genome assembly GCA_020465985.1 of Centrapalus pauciflorus. Taxonomy (NCBI): domain Eukaryota; kingdom Viridiplantae; phylum Streptophyta; class Magnoliopsida; order Asterales; family Asteraceae; genus Centrapalus; species Centrapalus pauciflorus. The sequence goes on from JAANYP010005220.1 coordinate 12,142, forward strand.
ATGCCCAAAGCGCATCATCTAACTTATCCGACCAACCCTTCCTATGCTCTCCTACAGTTCTCTCGAGAATCCTCTTTAAACCCCGATTTGTAACCTCAGCTTGTCCATTGGTTTGCGGATGGTAGGCTGTAGCTAGCCGGTGAGTAACACCATACCGCTGGAGAATCTTATCGAACTGAGCATTACAAAAATGAGTACCCCGATCACTAATGATCGCTCTTGGTGAACCGAATCGAGTGAAAAGCTTCTTAAGGAAGGAACATACAACCCTAGCATCGTTGGTGGGTAAAGCTTGTGCTTCAACCCATTTGGATACGTAGTCGACAGCAACTAGGATGTATTTATGACCACGAGAAGGAGGAAAAGGGCCCATAAAGTCGATGCCCCAAACGTCAAAGATCTCACACACCTGAAAGGTAGGCATCTCATTCCGATTTGAGATGTTTCCTTGACGCTGACATGCATCACATTTCTTAACCAGATCTTGGGCATCTTTGAATATAGTAGGCCAGAAGAAACCGGCATCGAACACTTTCTTGGCTGTGGCATTGGCCCCGTGATGACCACCTGTGGGACCTAGGTGGCACTCACATAAGATTTGGAATGCCTCATCGCCAAACACACACCTACGAATGATCTGATCGGCACATACCCGATATAAATACGGGTCATCCCAAAAGTAGTTCTTTACATCTCGTAAGAACTTCTTCTTTTGTTGATGAGTTAATCCTTTAACCAAAACGCTACTGGCCAAATAGTTTGCATAGTCAGCAAACCACGGGCAGTCATTAGTTGCCTGAACTGCACATAAGGACTCATCCGGGAATTTCTCTTTGAATTCAGACTCATTCAAAGGAGGCAAGTCTGAATTTTCTAATCTGCTCAAATGATCTGCCGCTAGATTCTCAGCCCCTTTCTTGTCTTTGATCTCGATATCAAACTCCTGGAGCAGAAGAATCCATCGAATCAAACGTGGTTTTGCGTCCTGCTTCTGAAACAAGTATCTCAGAGCTGCATGATCAGTATAGACCACCGTTTTCGAGAGAACCAAGTATGATCGGAACTTCTCGAACGCATAAACCACTGCAAGAAGCTCTTTCTCTGTCGTAGTGTAATTACGCTGAGGGTCTGTAAGAGTCTTACTCGCAAAGTATATGGCGTGGAACCGTTTATTCCGATGCTGACCTAACACTGCCCCAATAGCAAAATCGCTCGCATCACACATCAACTCAAATGGCGACTCCCAGTCGGGTGCCACCATGATAGGGGCAGCGGTTAGCTTCTCTTTTAACGTGTTAAAGGACTGCAAACATTCATCATCGAAGACAAATGTTGCATCCTTCTCAAGGAGCTTAGTCATAGGGCGAGCAATGAGTGAGAAGTCTTTAATGAATCGCCGGTAAAAACCAGCGTGCCCTAGAAAGCTACGAATCGACTTAACAGACGTGGGAGGAGGCAGCTTAGATATAGTCTCAACCTTAGCCCTATCTACCTCAATTCCCTTACTCGAGATCTTGTGTCCTAATACTATACCCTCTCGGACCATGAAATGACACTTCTCCCAATTAAGGACCAGATTGGTCTCCTCACACCGGGTTAGCATCTTCTCCAAATTAGTCAGGCAGTCCGAGAAAGAGTTACCAAACATAGAGAAATCATCCATGACGACTTCAACACACTTCTCGATCATATCATGGAAGATGGCTACCATACACCGCTGAAATGTCGCAGGTGCATTACACAGACCAAAAGGCATGCGCCTATATGCGAATGTCCCATAAGGGCATGTGAATGTAGTCTTGTCCTGATCTTGGGGGCTGATCGGGATCTGAAAGTATCCTGAGAAACCGTCCAGAAAACAATAGAACTCGTTTCCAGATAGTCGCTCAAGCATTTGATCGATAAAGGGCAAAGGGAAGTGATCCTTACGAGTTGCATCATTGAGCTTGCGGTAGTCAATGCAAACTCGCCAACCCGTGACTGTCCTTGAAGGAATTAGCTCGTTCTTATCATTCTGAATGACAGTCATACCCCCCTTTTTAGGGACTACATGCACAGGACTTACCCACGGAGAGTCAGAAATAGGATATATCAACCCGGCATCAAGAAGCTTTAGTACTTCTTTCTTAATAACATCGTGAATCTTCGGGTTGACTCTCCTTTGGGACTGAATGACAGGTTTGATGTCCTCCTCCATCAGAATCTTGTGGGTACAATAAGCAGGGCTAATGCCTCGTATGTCAGTAATCTTCCATGCAATAGCCCGCTTATGCCCTTGCAGAACTCTCAAAAGTTGCGCCTTCTCTTCGCTAGAAAGATCCTTGGCGATAATAACAGGCAACTGAGATTGCCCCTCTAAATAGGCGTACTCAAGATGCGATGGCAACTCCTTAAGTTCGAGAGTCGGAGGATCTTCAATGGACAACTTAGATGTGACTGACTCCTCGCGATCCATAGGTACAACCTCCTCAGTAGGCGGAGATGTATCAACGACACACAAATCCACAGGATCGTCAGAGTGGACAACGAAATCAGAGTCTAAAGAAATCGGATACGAGGATAGATCATCATCAGAAATACAATCATCTACATCCGGTGATGTAGACGTCTCATGTCCCGACATCAATGACTTCAACAACTTCTCATTATCTTCTGGATAATGCTCTCTATCAGAGAAGTGTGAAGACTTAACAAAACAGATAGACTCGGCTGTGTCATTAGGCTTTTGCATCGCCTTATCAACGTCAAAACTGACTCGCTCATTCCCGACCCGAAGCGTAAGCTTCTTATCAAATACATCAATGATAGTGCGGGATGTAGCTAGGAAAGGTCTTCCCAGAATGAGTGGTACAGTGCAGTCTTCGCTCATGTCCATGATCAAGTCGACTGGGAAAACAAACTTATCGACTTTCACCAGCATATTCTCAGCAATACCCTGCGGGAACTTAACTGATCTATCGGCTAGCTGAATACTCATGCGTGTAGGTTTAGGATCTCCTAACCCTAACCGAGCATATAACGAAGAAGGCATGAGATTGATGCTAGCTCCCAGATCAGCAAGAGCATTAGTAACGTGGAGAGGCCCTATGTGACAGGGTATCGTGAAACTTCCTGGATCATCCTGCTTAACTGGAAGCTTGTTCTGGAGGACAGCTGAACATTCAGCATTCATCTCAACTGTAGCTAGATCCACAAGCTATTGACGGTTAGAAAGGAGGTCTTTCAGGAACTTGGCATACTTAGGCATCTGTGTAATTGCATCAACAAATGGAATGTTGATCTGCAACTGTTTAAACAGACCCAGAAACTTGCCATACTACTTATATTGCACCTCTTTCTTCAAGCGATTAGGGTATGGGACATGTGGTTGGTAGGGATTTGCTGTAGGGACTTTTGGAGATGGGACTTGTGCGGGACTCACTAATTCTGGTGGGTGCACCTCGTCCGTAGTGGTCTCCGGCCCTTTCTCAGCTGAGGGTGAAGAAGGAGGAGGTGTTGTAGGTTTAGACGGTTCAGGACCTTGGGTTGTCTTTCCACTTCTTGTTACGACCATCTTTGCTTCCCCCCTAGGATTCGGAATAGTGTTACTGGGGAGCTCTCCTGACTGCCTCTCATTCAAGGTCTTAGCCATCTGGCCGAGCTGATTCTCGAGATTCTTCATCGCTGATTGTTGATTACAATTGATCACAGACTGCTCGGCCATGTACTTTGCCATCATTTCTTCCAAACTCGGCTTCTCTTGAGTAGGAATGTTCTGATTCTGCCCCTGATATTGTTGCTGATGGCGAGGATTCTGAAGAATTTGAACATTTTGGTTTGGTACAAATCCTTGGCCACGAGGTTGGAACCTCTGACCTTGCCCCTGCTGAAAGCCTTGGTTATACCCCAGATTATACCCTCCCGAATTACCCTGATTGTAACCTCCTGAATTGCCCTGATTGTAACCTCCTGAATTACCCTGATTGTAACACGCGTGAGGGTTAAACTGTGGGCGAGGGTGAGAGAACCCTGGAGGTCGAGGACGAGGGGGGTTAGAAAACCCCTGAGGTCTAAAGGTGTTCTGAGAGGCGTAATTCAGATTATTGTTGGGTCTTGGAAAACCTTCGGGCATGTACTCATAATCTCCAGAGGAAAGATAAACTTCCTCCTGTTGGTACTCAGTAGCATATGCAGCCTGACACTCATAGCCGAAATGAGCTCCACCACAATGTTCACACCCTTGCTGTATGGCGTGCACAGGGTATGATGATGAAGCTTGTGATTGATCATTTGACTGCTTAGTTAGAATGGCTATCTGAGCAGTGAGATTAGCAATGGCTTCAGCTTGCTTTGAATCATTCGCACCCCAACCAAAGTATTCACTCGGCGTCTGAGTTCGACTTAAGACCAGATCATCGATTATGTCAAAAGCCTCTTCGGGAGTCCTCTTATACACCGACCCGTTACAGGCTGAGTCGATCAGTGAGTGATACATGGGGTGAACATTCTCATAGAAAACCTTGACACGATGATTAAGTGTCATGTTATGATTAGGGCATTTCATGATGGACTCTTTATACCTCTCCCATGCATCATATAGAGACTCGTCAGGTTTCTGCTTAAATGAGAGAATGTCACTCATAAGCTTAGTGGTCCGAGACGGAGGGCGGAATTTAAGTAGAAATTTGGTTTCCATTTCGTCCCAAGTACGAATCGAGTTCGAGGGAAGGGACTCATACCACATCATGGCACGTCCGGAGAGAGAGTAAGGAAAGAGCATCAGTCGAATTACTTCTCTTGGAACCTGATTTGCTTTATACCCACCGCATGCTTTTCTGAATTTCTTCAGGTGGGAATACGGATCCTCAGAATATAGACCGCAGAATTGTGCGTTATTCTGAACTAAAGCGATCAGGCTCGACTTTAGCTCAAAATTAACGACATCGAATCCAGGAATAACTATTGCACCTTCCGAGTCATCGGTGACCGGTTGGTTAAGCTCAAGCATTGTCCTTCGGTCTCCCATAGTGAAAGATGAAGAGTCAGAAGAAGATGAAGAATCAGAAGATGATGAAGGCGAAGAAGGTGAAGAAGGTGAAGAAGGTGAAGGACTAGAAATTGGAGGTAACTGAACAAAGATGTCTACGTGATCTTCCTCCACCGGATGAGAAACAATATGGTCCGTAGAATCCGATAAACTTGACAGTCCCTCAACTAAAGGATGCGATTGTTCACGACGACGGTTACGGAATGCACGCTCAGGTTCGGAGTATGGGCTGACGATATTAGGATTACGACGACTCATACACTGAACACCCTTTAAAGAAAAGTGAAGATAGACAGAAAATTTAACTTTTCAGGGGGATTGCCCCTAAAAAGGATCAACTAAACTACCGGCGTTGGTTGTTTCTTAAAGCTCGCACCGTTCCCCGGCAACGGCGCCAAAAACTTGACGCGTGCAAAACACACCTCAGGTTTTAATGTCTAAATGAACCCAAAGTATAAATTACACAACTGGCAGTGTACCAATGGTGTGCAATATAGCTTTAAGAATCACCCAGGATTTATCGAACTCAGGGAACGGAATAAAGACTGGAGACTCAAATACTACAACCTAAACCAAAATTTAGCTATTTTTGACATTTTGAGGAAATTATCAACTAAAGACAATAATTAAAATTAACTAACATAATAACTATAGCAAACTAAGTAACACAAGAATAAAATGTTAAACTAATATTTTTGGATTTTTAAGATTAAAATAAAAACTAATTTTAGCAAACAAGAATTAAATTAAACGACCTAAGCAAGCAAGTAACGACAACTGAATCGAACTCTTATATTACGAAAACGTCACCCACTTGGAATTAGAAAACTATAATTAACTGGCGATGGATTGAATTGATTGACTAAAGACAAATCGGTTGATAACCAATTTTTGAATTCAATTAAGCCCGGATTTCAGTTTAATTTACCGATTATTTAATTACTTCAAGTTAAAATATTTAATCTTTATAACCACGTCATGAAAACAAAGCAACTCATCAAACTTCAATATTAATCAATTAATCTTATAATCGCAACACAATGCATAAAGATAATCGATTAACACTGAAATCCAACAAATTGACTTTGTCACTTAAAAAATCTAACTTTATGATTTGCCAATCCTATTTGCGCAACACAATGCATAAGAACCAATAAACACATAAAATCCTAGATTAACAATCAACTATCAAATCATTATCGCAACACAATGCCTAGAAGAGATAGTTGACTATTAATTTTTCATTTAAAGCCTCTTTCTTTTTAAAACGCAGATTTAATTAAAACTCTATTATCGCAAAACAATGCTAAAAGATTAAAAAATATCTGATTTTTAACAAGAAAATATGAAATAATCAAGAATCCAACAAATATAAACCAAAATCCATCAATCAATCCAATAATTTACCAATTAATACATAGAATCCGTCATCCCAAGCGGGTGAACAAGAAAACTACTCACTAATCATGCTAACACTCAAAATTAAACTTAAATTAATAAAAATCATTATAAATTCAGAAAGTAAAGGAACGAATGTACCAAATTTGTAGTTATCCGTGCGAAATTTAACTCCAAAACTTGAACCGAATGCTTGTAAACTTGAAGAATAATGAAACCCTATACTAATCTATGATTAAATATATGAAAAGCTAAGAAAAACGCAAGTAAATTGCTCTGGAAATCGTCTGTAAGTCGCTGCTAAGCTCCTCCCTCCGCTGCTGGCCGTATCTGCTCTGTTTATAGGAATTCTGCGCCGCCTACGACCGTATACCTTAAGTCCTACGGTCGTAGGCCTCTTTGACTTGGTCAAACCCGTGCCCTAGCCTCCTACGGTCGTAGGCTCCAAAAATCACTATTTCGACTCTTTTCTTCTTGGAAAATTATTGAGAACTAGCCGTGGCTTCAAACTCGGTCGGATTTTCCTCGATGTTCGTTCCTTGGTCGATAAAACCTCTTTTGTCCTATGAATCACAAAAATGGATGAATTATATATCTTTTTTCACGTATTTCGAGAGGAAAACCGACCAAAATGCAAGGTAAATGATGCCAAAAATATCTATAAATATGAACATATCAATGAACAAAACAAAAATTATATATAAACAACTTTGTGTGTGTGTTTGTGAGAGTATCTCCGGTGTGTGTGCGTTTGTAGTGTGTGTGAAAGTGTGTGCGTCTGTAATGTGTGAGTGTGTGTGTCCTGTGCGCGTGAATGTGTGTGTTGTGGTGGCCAGCAGCAGCGCAACAAACAAAAACAGAGAAGCACAGAGGCGTCGATGATGTGTGAGTAAGGAGGCGCCGGTGAGGAGCCGGTGATGTGTGAGTGAGGAGCCTCGCTAACCGTCGGTAATATTGGCCATCGCTAATCCGTCGGTAAATTTTGTCGGTGTTTTGTTGGTAAATATACCATCGGTAAACTGTTGGTAAATTATTTCTATCGGTAAATCTGTCGGTATTTCTCGTTACCGATCAAATATTTGTAATGGATACCGGCTTTTGGCAAACCATCGGTAAATTACGTTACCGAGGGATTACTGACGGATTTGTCCCTCGGTAATAACCTATTTTCTAGTAGTGCTCGGTGAGTAGAAGAAAGATAGATCGAGAGAGAAGATGAAGAATGTACATGTGTCGTCGCCAGTGAAGTGGTGTCTCAGGTGGCCGCTGATCTGAGGCGTCGCCGGCGGTGGATGATCGGTCGATCGACGAGAGGGAGAGAGCAAGGGACTGCTGCTGCTTTTTTGTGGATTGAAAAAGAAATTTGGGGGGAAAGAGGAGGGAGCATGGGGGAAAAGAGGCCCATGTTTTTTTATTGGCAATAGAGGCGACGACAATAGGGGCAACACGAGGTATTAGAGGATACATCTAATACCTCGTGTTGTCCCTATTGCCTGTCGCCCCTATTGCCACTAATTTTTGTAGTGTGCATGTCTTGAGCCAAATGAAAATAAATACAAACATACCTCATTACTAAAAGGGGTAAAGCCATACAATAGTAACTTACTTTTGAAAATTTATCAATATGGTACGTCTAATTTTTTAAATGTCGACATAGTACCTGTACTTCAATTTTTCAAGCTGATATGACCATATTTGTAATAGAACCCTGTTTCGTATGTAAAAACCGGGCTCTATTATGTAGAATGACCATATCGATACAGAAAAATGAAGTACATGTACCATATATGTAGACAATTAAAAAAGTAGACGTACCATATCGATACATTTTCAAAAGTAGGTTGCTATTGTAAGACCTTAACCCTTACTAAAACAACCAAATTGCTTTACTAAGGAGAGGGTTTTATAATAAGCACACCACTTGCCAATAGATGCCAACTCATCAGAATTCAAGCTTGGAATTTCACGATCTTCAACGCTGTTGAGTATTTCCATAGTCTCACCAAGACGTTGGGCTGCCACATGGACACTCGCCTCTCGTTTCTCTGTTTCATTTGTGTGGCATTTCATCATAATAACTCGGGGTAAGTTGATGAGACATGCACCTAAAAGGCCAGCAATCATTGACAATCACAAATAGTTCCCTTTGGCTGACCTTATTAGTGTTGTAGTCATTGGAAAGCAGAATTGTAGTGATACGATACATTGAATCAGCAGAAACAGATCTGCATATCGATTTATCATTTCGGTAACCAATATTTCTGACGTTCCACATCATTGACCGTGTTTTCAGCTCTCTCTTTGCACCACTTAAGAATCTGTCCAGACGTCTTTAGTTGAGGAATTCATGGTTGAATTCAACCCCTAGCCACAAAAGTTTGGCTGCCTTTCGAATGCTTATGTATTCATCAGTAGCATTGAGGATTTCTTCCACAAGTCTGACATATACAAGACCTTCACTCACACTTCTTAGTAACCAATCAATAGCGTTGTTTTCAGTTTCAGGAAGAGAAATAACAATGCTTGTCAGGGTTACCTGTAGTAAAACTGATGTGAATGCGTGGATCCACAACCCCAAGAATCCGAATCAATTAAGATAATATTAGTTCAATGCAGAATAGGATTAATCTACTATCAAACAATAATCAACCACAACGATAAAACCGTAAACGTAGTAAAGTAAATAGAGACACATATATTTACGTGGAAAACCCAAAACCGGAAAAACCACGGGCGGAGGAAGCCGAGAATCAATCCACTATAAACTTGCAGTGTTTACAAAGATTGATCAACGAGATTACAATAAGCTTAAATGGTGATTTGTGATTAGGGTTTAAAATAAAACCTTTGGACACCGTAAATGTCTTCTGTGAAGCCGCCTTACAGAACTCTCAAAGTCGCAAACAGTAGAGACGAACAAAAGCAGAGAAAAAAGGCCAAAGAATTTCAATTCTTCACTTTTTACAATTTAGGCCTCGAGAAACGTGAATAATTAATTCAACTTTCATCAATTGACACTTTAGCCGCTCGAACTATATAATAATAGTCGATTTTGAAGACATAATTTCCACAATCTCTACGTTGACTTCAAAAGAGACATAACAAGGAACGTGCTCAACGATCACAACATAAAACCAACAGCTTATCAAACTCCAAAACTCCATAAGAACCTGCAATCACCATATAGAGAAAAATTGATTCCGAAAAGTAAAAAATACTTCCTCCACCAACGAGCCTATCAGGCTCACTTACGATCAGAAACACCCACCAAGTCCAAACATAATTTGAACTTGTTTATTGGAAGACTTTTAGTAAACATGTCGGCAGGATTGTCATTGGTATTGATCTTACTCACAACACAATCATCATTTGCTACTTTCTCTCGCACAAAGTGATAACGAACATCAATGTATTTCGTTCGGTCGTGAAACATTTGATCCTTAGTCAAGAAAATAGCACTTTGATTATCACAAAATACCGTAGTAACCTTCAGTGTATCATCAATCTCTCCAAACAATCTCTTTAGCCAAATAGCTTCCTTAATAGCTTCTGTCACAGCCATGTACTCGGCTTCGGTAGTAGATAATGCAACTGTAGACTGTAACTGGGCACTCCAACTTATGGCACAACCACCTAAAGTGAACACATACCCTGTGATTGATCTCCGTTTATCCAAGTCTTTGGCAAAATCTAAATCTACATATCCAAGCACTCCATCATTAGATTTGCCAAACTGTAAACACATAAAAGACGTACCACGCAATTAACGGAAGATCCACTGTACTGCTTTCCAATGTTCTTTCCCCGGGTTCGCCATATATCTGCTCACCATGCTAACTGCATAAGACAAATCTGGACGTGTGCAAATCATAGCATACATCAAAGACCCAACGGCACTAGAGTACGATACACGTGCCATATACTCCATATCAGTCTCAGTAGTAGGACTCAAAGCGGATGATAACTTAAAATGAGCTGCAAATGGTGTGTTAACAGGCTTTGCTTCATGCATATTGAAGCGCGGTAGGACTTTCTCAATGTAATTCTTCTGAGAAAGATGCAGGATCCTCGCATGCCTGTCACGCATAATTTCCATTCCTAATATCTTTTTCGCGGCTCCCAAGTCCTTCATTTCAAACTCAGCTTTCAACTGGTCTTTTATTTTCTAAATCTTCTTCATATCCTTTGCTGCGATTAACATGTCATCCACGTATAAGAGTAAATAGACCAATGACCCATCATCACATTTCTTGTAGTAAACGCAACTATCGTATGTGCACCTTCTAAACTCATGATTGGTCATGAAAGAATCAAGTCTCTTATACCATTGTCTAGGAGATTGCTTGAGACCATAAAGAGATTTCTTCAACTTGCACACATAGTCCTCTTTGCCCGGAACTACAAACCCCTCGGGTTGTTGCATAAATATCTTCTCCTCAAGCTCACCATTTAAGAAAGTTGTAGTAACATCAAGTTGTTCTAACTCATAATCATTAGAAGCAACCAATCCCAACAATGCACGAATAGAAGTGTGTTTGACAATCGAAGAATAAATGTCACTATAATCAATCCCTGGAATCTGACTATAGCCTTTAGCTACCAAGCGAGCTTTATACCTTGGTTTATCATTTGGATTAACGGCCTCCTTTAGCTTGTAGACCCACTTGCATTTAACTGGTTTTTTCCCTTTCGGTGTGGGAACTAAATCCCAAGTACCATTCTTCTGCAAAGATTCCATCTCTCTATGCATTGCAATTATCCATTCATTTGAGTCGGTAGACTTTATAGCCTCATCATAACACATAGGCTCCAAATCTGACTCAATATCTGCAGCAACAGTAAGAGCATAAGCAACAAATTCAGCTTCAACATACCTTTTAAGAGGTACAATTTGTCTCCTCGGTCTATCTCTTGCAATGCATGGATTAGGAGCTTGTTGTTGTGAAGAAGATGAAGATTCCACAACTACATGCTCATTAGTTGAAGAAGACTCTGGTTGCTCAGTAGTGTTTGATGTAGTGTTAGGTGATACAAGAAACTCCATCTCCACTTGAGCCTTTTCCTTACTTGCTTCAGAAGATTCCACCATAGTATTAAATGGGTCATTAACTCGATGAATCATAGCAGTCTCGTCAAAAGTAACATCCCTTGAGATAATAACCTTTTTTCAGCTCAGGACTCCATAGCTTGTATCCTTTAACCCCTGAATTGTAACCAAGAAAAGCACATTTAATTGCTCTCGGCTCTAATTTCCCATTGTCAACTCGTGCATACGCTGCATAACCAAACGGTTTCAATCAGTATAATCGGCAGCTTTTCCAGACCATAAATCAAGAGGAGTCTTCTTCTCAATTGCCCGTGATGGTGAACGGTTGATAACATAACAAGTAGTCGAAGCAGCCTCCGCCCAAAAGAAATTCGGCAATTTGGAGTTTGAAAGCATACACCGGACCTTCTCCATAATAGTGCGATTCATTCTTTCGGCTACACCATTTTGTTGAGGTGTATGGACCACCGTGCGATGTCGAGTGATGCCTTCCTTTCGGCAATAGGCATTTAACTCTTCAGAACAAAACTCAAGTCCATTATCTGTACGAAGATACTTCACCTCCAAACCTGATTGTTTTTCAACCTGCACTTTCCAATCTCTAAAAGTAACAAAAACATCACTTTTATGCTTTAGAAAGAAAGACCATACCTTTCGTGAGAAGTCGTCAATGATAGTAAGCATATAAGAAGCTACACCTTTCGAGATAACTTTCGCTGGTCCCCATAAATCTGAGTGAATATAATCAAGCAGTCCATTAGTGGTATGTATACCACTCATGAACCTCACTCGTTTTTGCTTGCCATATACACAATCTTCACAAAACTCTAGCTCCACGATCTTTTGACCTCCAAGTAAACCTCTTCGACTTAATTCAGACATGCCATGGAAACTCATATGGCCGAGTCGAAGGTGCCAAAGACGAGACTGATCTGAATCTGATAAAGACTTTGAGACAACAGTTGCATCACCAGTATTAGTTTGCCCATCAAGAATATAAAGGTTTGAGTTTTTTCGGTTTGCCCTGATAATGTCTGAACCATCCTTGAGCACCTGAATAACTCCACCTTTACCAACAAACTGATATCCCTTTTCATCAAGGGAACTAAGAGATAACAAGTTACGTCTGAGTTCTGGAACATATTTAACATTCCCTAAGGTTCGGATAACTCCATCAAACATACGGATCCTCACTGTACCCTGTCCGACAATCAAACATGTAGAATTATTACCCATCAAAACAGAGCCCTGATCAACTTTTTCAAATGTATGAAACCAACTTCTATTGGGACACATATGAAAAGTGCAACCAGAATCAAGTATCCATTCTTCTGTATGTTTTAAATCACCTCCAGAAACTGCTAAAAGTTCTCCGTCAAAACCAACCTCGACCACATCAGCTTCACCGGATGTACTACCTTGTTTACTATTTATAGCAACTTTTTCTTTCTCTTTGTTCTTCAGTTTGAAGCATTCATCAATCGTATGCCCCTTCTTATGACAGTAGTTGCAAAACTTGCATTTGCCTCTAGACTTGGACCTTGCCTTACCTGAAGATGAGTTTTTACCTCTCTCGACTGTTCGACCTATGGCATTTAAGCCTTCGGCTTTCACATCACTTGAACCACCACCAATAATCTGTTTCATCTTTTCTTTTGAATCCAAAGCAGCTAAAACTTCATCCAATACAAGAGTGTCCCGGCTATAAATGATAGTATCACGAAAGTGGCCATAGGATTCGGGCAAAGATGACAACAACAATAAAGCCAAATCTTCATCTTCATACTCAACATCCATATTCTTCAAGTTACTAACCAACTATTTGAATGTAGATATATGATCGGCCAAAGAACTCCCTTCAGTCATCTTTAAATTGAATAATCGTTGCTTTAGAAGCAACTTGTTAGGTAAGCTCTTAGTCATCAATAACTGCTCCAATTTTAACCACAAAGACGCCGCCGAGTTTTCTTTCAACACATCCTGTAAAACATCGTTTGACAAATGCAAACGAATTTGTGACAAAGCCTTTAGATCTTTCATCTCCTTTTCCTCATCGGACCATGAAGCGGGCATCCGCTCAATACCAAGAAGTGCCTTATGTAAATCCATTTGAATTAATACATCTCTCATCTTTACTTGCCATAGAGGAAACCTAGTGTTTCGATCCAACAACAGAATATCGTACTTCATCGAAGACATGATTAATTACTTGATAAAAATAATCCCAACAAACTAATATTAGAGCCTGGGCGCTCTGATACCAATTGTAGTAAAACCGATGTGAATGCGTTGATGCACAACCCCAAGAATCCGAATCAATTAAGATTATATTAGTTCAATGCGGAATAGAATTAATCTACTATCAAACAATAATCAACCACAACGATAAAACCGTAAACGCAGTAAAGTAAATAGAGACACAGAGATTTACGTGGAAAACCCAAAACGGGAAAAACCACGGGCGGAGGAAGTCGAGAATCAATCCACTATAAACTTGCAGTGTTTACAAAGCTTGATCAACGAGATTACAATAAGCTTAAATGTTGATTTGTGATTAGGGTTTAAAATAAAACCTTTGGACGCCGTAAATGTCTTCTGCGAAGCCGCCTCACAGAACTCTCAAACTCTCAAAGTCGCAAACAGCAGAGACGAACAAAACAGGCCAAAGGATTTCAATTCTTCACTTTTTACAATTTAGGCCTCGAGAAACATGAATAATTAATTCAACTTTCATCAATTGACACTTTAGCCCCTCGAACTATATAATAATAGTCGATTTTGAAGACATAATTTCCACATTACCAATGGTAAACTCTAGCAATCAAGATATTCTTCTGAAATTAAACGTGAAAAACATGATGGCTGTCATACTTTCCAACTTTTTTAAAATCTGTAGACATTGGTAAAAGCTTCATTAGATTTTTAGGTTGTTTCTTTTCAGCATTCTGGATCACGGGTTCAGAGATCTTGATATGGCTTTCAATGCTCTATCAGCAAGCTCAATATCATCTTGGATTTGCAAAGCTCTCCATTTTGTTCTATGTGCCCATGATATTTTTGGATGACCATACCTGAGGCTGTAAACCTGGCTTTTAACAAATTCCAACAATGGGAACAACACCAGAAACAGATCACAATGAATAATGGGATTAACGCTATCATTTTGCATGCTACCACGAAAGTCTTCTGAAATCCAATACAAGTGTTGAGAAGTAATATTTTCAGATTCTCGTTGACAATGTTGTTGGAAACAAAGCCTTTTCAATGTGATTTGCGTATGTCTTTAGAAACAGAGAAGAACTCAGTTCTTTTGTGTGTGTACGTGTATGTGTTTCGGAATTAATGGAAGAGAAAACAAAATGCAAAGCTACTATGGAGATTAAAAGAAAACCATGCATTCTACCCATAAAGCAACATAGGCTATATATAGCTTTTTTTACATTCTCAGAGTATGCATGTATCTCTTTTTTAGTCAATTTCTAACCTCCCAGTACTCCTCAATACTCGGTCAACTTCCTAAACCATGACCCATTCTTTTCACCATCCAATAACTATTATTTAATTTAAAATATTAAAATAATACTCTAATTTATTAAATAAGATAAATGCTAACATGTCAAGATTAAACCCAACAAATGTTCCATTTTTGGCTATGGAATGGAGATGCTAGACTCATCAGTTTCCAATCCGATAACTTCTGAGTCCAGTAACTCTCTACTTTAAAGCCTTAAAATGGTTCCCAATCGATCTTAGGGACAAGTTAAAGCTTAAGGATGAAAAACATCGAGAAAATGGGGCAATTGTACCTAGTATGACTCCGATAAATTGTATTATTGAAATAGCAATTATTGACCTCTTATAACTTGAATCAATATAATTTGAATGGAAGTTTGGTGATTTAATAAAAATTTTGACAAGGTTAAGCATCAGGTCAATGTGTACGTACTAGAGTGCTTAAAGCACATAATACCCCAGCAGCAGTTGTTGTGGCATAGGAAGTGATCATAAATTGGGGGCTGCCAGTTCTTGCCATTAGCCAGTAGTAGCTCACATGCTTTAGCTTCTCAAAACTTGATGTTCGTGGTTAGAGGTGGGCAAAACCGGGTTTGACCGGGTTCTGGTTCGGGTTTGAAAACCGAACCGGGTTAGGTCAAAGGTCAAAATCCGGGTTGGCACCAAAACCGGTTCGGGTTGAACCTGATTTGGGAAGTGGGAAAACCCAACTCTATTCCAATCGGTTGGGTCCGGGTTGAACCTGTTTTTTATATATTTTTTTAAAAAAATTCATCAAACACTTCTTTTTTAACTAAAAAACTTTTTCCAACATTTTATTTTACTAAAAACTTATTCAAACATGTTTAAAAAATTATTCAAACATTTTATTTTACTAAAAACTTATCCAAACATATTTAAAAACTTATCTTAACATAATTAAAAACTAATTATCCAAACATAATTAAAAACTAATTATCCAAACAAAATTAAAAACTTATTCAAACATAATTAAAAACTTTAAAATTTATTAAATAAACTAACTTTAATAAAAACTTCAAATTTCATTAACTAAAAACATCAAAGTTATATTTTTTTTATATTAACTACTAAAAACTTCGTAATCAAAATATAATTTCTATTGAAACGTAAACATACGAAAAAAACATCAAATTTTATTATTTAAAACATCAAAATTAAAGTTGAAACATAAACATAAACTTAAGTCATATTCCCAACTTCGTCATTGATATCTTCTTTAGCTTCTCAAAACTTGATGTTCCTGGATGTTAGACTTTAAAAGCTGTTTCATGAAGTAGTTGGTATTTTGATTCTATCATCTTTTTGGACTCTAAAATAGCTAAAGATGTACATGTATGTATGATTAGCAACAAGAGCAATATACACACATAAATGGATGCTACTTACCTGATATCAACATGTGCAACATAGTAATGAATGTGGACATTAATATATTTAATGGAAATAACATCAGTTATGTGGAGTTATAAGCGAGAGGTCACGGGTTCGATCCCATCGAAGACAAGTTGAAATTTAGGTGGAATAAGTAAGTCTGGTGGTAAATGAGTAGTTTAGGAGTAGGAGTATCATAGTTTGTCGTTCAAAAAAAAAAAAAAAAAAAAAAAAAACTAGAACACTCAAACCAATCATGTTTGTGACAAGTTCCTTTCCTTCCATGGCTGCTAAAGAAGGCAATAAGTTAACCATAATAGTGCACATAAAAGCCATGCTTCCAAGCTTTGCCTCTTGGTCAATCAAACCTGGCATTGGGTTACTTATCCATGGCATAGGTTTGCTAAACCTATTTTGCACATCTAACTGGGATATCTGCCCCAAGTAACTCTCAAAGGAAGATATCAAATCTTCTGGAATAAGATTCACATAAGACCGCAATTCGCTCAAAACTTTGCTGAGTACGAACCCATATAGTTGTTCCACTTAATTAGGGAAGGAAAAATTTCAACAATTTAAATGTGGGTGTAGGAAGAAGCAAAAAAGCGCCGGACAAAGACTCGAAATTAGTATTTAGTACTAGTAGTGTTTCCGCAATATTAAAAAAACTAGCTAGACCAATAATTTATATAGATATACGTTGAAAATGTTATAAATTCTATTTGGATGGACTTATATGTTTAAATCATTTGGTTTTTATCTGTAATAAACTTATTGGGCTACTAATTAATAAACTAATACTATTAGGGTTTAGAGTTTGATGGTAACCCTAATTTCATTCTATATACAGTGAGGGTCCCTAATATCTTAAAGCAACTCTAAAATCCCTAATCTCCATATATCCTTCGGTTTATAATATTAAGCCTTTAGATGAGGAAGACTCACAACTCTGGTCGTTCGCCATCAGGTTTCACATAATGAAGACGATATTAATTTGTTCAGGTATGAGTTTTTTTTTTTTTTTGTTTATCGTAATGATTTATCAATATGGTTTATTCGGGTTTATTTTTCAATTATATATATCTAACAGAAAATTGATATAACCATTACAAATGGTAGCAATATGTATTTATCAAATACTGTTACATGCTGACTAATTAATTACTCTTTGAAAAGGAAAAAAAAAAAAAAGGAAATTTGTCCGTTTGACAATTCCACCAATTTCGAGTCTTTTGCTAATTAATTGCTACATGTCCCTACAAGAAATTTCCTTCCAGCTCCAAAAGTCCAAATGGTAGATCGATCATGCATCCTCTTGTGCATTGTATCTAGGGGCTGTATTACTATCCCATTTTAAACGTCGATATTTTTGTTGAACAGAGGATGCAGATTTAATTTTATGAATAAAATACTAAAATAATATATTATATAAATACATATGTAATATATGTGTTGAATTAAAAAAATATTTTTGGAAATATAATTATTTATATTTTAATTAATTTATTATTAGATTAGTTAGATTAATTAGATGGAGTATTAATAAATTGGATGTGATTTAATTTGATTTCAATTTAAATTTAATAAATCATATGTGTCAAAAGAAAATTTTGACACATGACAAATCTATCTATATATTATAATAAATGAGAACATTACATTGTCACATGTCATTCTATCAATGTATTCATTTTTCATTTTCCCACTTTTTTTTTTCTAATTTAGATTCATTCAATGATCAATTTAATTTACTAAAAATTATATAAATAATTTTTTATCTTTCCTTCCTAATTTATTTTCTTATATTAATCACTTTAATTAATTATATTAAAAGCAATTAAAGTAATAGGTTGCTAATACTTAAAAGTCTTGAAACATGCATATTATAGTTATATTTAATTTGTATAATTAATATCTTAAAACAAATATTTATTTGTTAATATAACATAATTTTTTTTAATTAATCATATTAAGTATAAAATGTTGACAAATTAGATACATTTTTTCGTTCATATATTACATATGTTTTCAATAATAAAAATTCTGCAAAATTATTGGTTTTAAATTAAATTTAAATAAGTTTAATTAATTCTAAAATCTACTTTTATTCTTAAAAGTTTCTATTGTTATTACTTATTAGTACCGATTATAACCAATTTCAAATTCTTTTTTATAATGTTAAAAATATGAATAAAAAATGAATGTAAAAATATAATATTCTTCATATAAATAGTACACTTAATAATCTAATATTTAAATTAAAAAATAAATATATTATGTTAAGTTTAACATCACAAATATTATAAACTGTTTTATTAATTTTATATGATAAAAGTTTAAAACATCTTTTTATTTTAAATCTTTGTATATGAATACTATTAAAATAAAATATATTTAATTTTCGTGAAACACGTGTGACTATCATGAATTGACATGTATTATTTCTAATTTTTAATTTTCACAAATAATATTTAAACTATATCTATCCAAATATAATATAATCTATTTTTAAATTAATATCAAATCAAATCTAATAAAATTTATACTCTAATAACTTTTAATTATAATATAATACAAGTTTTAAAAAATATTAAAAAATAATTACTATTCATATATATCAAATAATATTTAAACTATATCTATCCAAATCTAATATAATCTGATTTTAAATTCATATCAAATCAAATCTAATAAAATTTTATACTCTAATAACTTTTAATTATAATATAATAAAATTTTAAAAAATATTAAAAAATAATTACTATTCATATATATTTTGAATTATAAAAAATTAATAGTCATGATTAATAATAGAGATAATTGCGCAAAAAACCACTAACTTGTCAGCTTTTTGTTATTAAAACCCCAAACCATTTTTTGTTGCATAGAAAACCCCGAACTACCTAAAAATCAGTAAATCAAGGTTTTTATCAACGGGTAACCGCTTGAAACCGGTTATTAATCTTACGAGGACCGGTAAATAACTTACTTGGAATAAGTTTTAATTGTTGAAACCGGTTGCCAAGTATTACACATCATTTAAACCCCCGTTGATGATGTAATCCCGTTTAAAAATTACAATTAAAAGTTATCAACGGGGGTTTAAATGATGTGTAATACTTGGCAACCGCTTTCAATAATTAAAAATTATTTCAACGTAGGTTATTTACAGGTCCACGTAGGATAAATAACCGGTTTCAACCGGCTACCCATTGATAAAACTTTGATTTACTGATTTTTAGTTAATTCAGGGTTTTTTATGCAACGAAAAATGATTTGGGGTTTTAATCACAAAAGGCTGACAAGTTGGGGGTTTTTTTGCACAATTATCCCTTAATAATAATATCATGATCGTATACTTTGTTTAAAAAAATAATTCTATCTTTACCTTTAAATTTATCATATTTTATATAAACAACAAAATATTAAAGTTATTTGCGAAATACGCAGGTAAATAAACTAGTTAAATAAATAACTGAAACGTGACACATTTGTTATTCAATTAATAGTATTAATTTATAGATAGATTATAGACTATATATATATATATATATATATATATATATATATATATATATAGATTCAGGTTCAAAATGGTACCTCTCGAAATCAAGTGCACCCGAAGGTACCAACCTTAAAAAACTTTTTTTTTTTAATTTTTTCTCATAACTATGTTTAATTTAATGTTATACGCATGATATATGAATTTCACATACATTCACACTTTCTGTGTCCTTAAAATTATGTGAATGCTCAATGCATATTTATGTGAATGGTCATCCATGTGAATGGTCATTTCACTTTTCACACAATGTGAATGGTGTGAATGACCATTCACATGATTTTTTTTTTTTTACCATTCACAATATTTATGATGTTGTTTCTTTTGAAAAAAAAGTCTTATAATGTTGTCTTATATATGTTTATTCAAAAAAAAATATATGTGAATGATCATTCACATTAGGGTACGCTGGAATCTTATACGTACGCTGATGAACCTGATTCTGTATATATATATATATATATATATATATATATATATATATATATATATATATATATATATATATATATATATATATATATATATATATATATATATTGGGGTTCGATTGAGAACTTTTGTGCATCGAGGCACCATTGAGAACTTTTGTGCATCGGACTATCTACCAAAAATGCACAAAGGACATTTAGGGGATATTAAATGTATGGAAATTTTTTTTTAATTTAAATATTTTTAAGATAATTAATAGCTAAATTTAGTACTAAAATCACCATTACTTCTTTTCTAAATCCACTCCCTCTTTCTCTCTATCTCTCCCCTCTCTCTTAGCCCCCTCTTATTTCCTTCCATCCTCGGCCACACACCACCGCCACCACCACCGGCAATCGTCAACCACCAACCACCACCACCACCGACAATCGTCAACCACCAACCACCACCACCATCGTGCACCTTTCATCCACCGTCATCGATATTAACATGCACACCATTGTCATCTCCTTTATTTTCCGATACACCACATTATCTGCACCACCATCGCACCACCCGCCACCTCCCTTTCCCTATCTCGGTTCATGGTTACTGTACCACTGTCCTCCTCCCTACCGACCATCTCTCTCTCTCTCTCTCTCTCTCTCTCTCTCTCTCTCTCTACGGTCAATAATCACCACATTTTTTGAATGCATGAGAAATTTTTTAATGATGAACAACTTCAATGAAAAACACGATAAAATGATACATTTTTGAATGATGAACACCTTCAAAGATAAAAGGATGTAGTTTGATGATTTTGGAAGAGATGAACGATATGCATATATTTAATTTGGAAGAGATGAACGATATACATGAAGAGATGAACGATATGCATGTATTGAAATGTGTAACACAAAGTGATTTTTAAACATGTTTCTGTGTTTCTCGAAAATGAAATTTTTTATAACTTTCAAGATTTAAATAGTTTAAAAGTGGAATATTTATTCATTTAATATGTGATATGTGCATATTTATACATACATTTTGTATCATTTCCCTTGCATATTGGGTGGTTTTCAGACCGAAATGCGCGAAAACGATACTGATTTGATTAATATTTATGTTTCACAGGTCAGAAGCCGTTAAATCGACATTGGAACGGAAATCGAGGCCAAAAGAACGAGGAATTGAAGTCCACTTAGCTTCCCTGATCAAATTCGGAGATTTGCTGAAAATTGCCCTACGCGGCCGTGTAGCTTTCTTTCACGCGGCCGCATAAACATATTTTTACAAGACCATGTAGCCAGGTGGTGTAAGACCAGTCAACACAGCTACGCGGCCGCGTGACTTAACCCTACGCGGCCGCGTAAGAAGCCCAGCCCACGAAATTCGTTTTTTAAACCCTAGTTTGCAGCAGCAGAGCATAATCGATTTTGGGAGTTTCAGAGACAATTTTCAGAGCTTTTACTTACGTTTTTCTTCGATTTTCAAGATAGTTAGTCATAGATTAGTTGAAAGTTTCAATTTTCTTGGATTTTCTAGCATTTGGTGTGATTTTTCCATGGTTTTAGAGACGAGTTTTAGAGTTTTTCGTAGCTTTTCAAGTAATTAATCATAGTTTAGTGAAAGGTTTCGGATTTCCTGGATCTACAAGCATTCGGTTCAAGTTTTGGAGTTCAATTTCTTCATTGTAGCTACGGATTTGGTACACTCGTTCCTTAAACTTTCTAATTTCATAATGTTTTTTATTAATTTGAGTTTAATTTCGGTTTTTAGCATGATTAGTGAGTAGTTTTCTTGTTCACCCGCTTGGGATGATGGATTCTATGTATTAATTGGTAAATTGTTGGATTGATTGAATGATTTTGGTTTATATTTGTTGGATTCTTGATTATTTCATATTTTCTTGTCAAAAATCAGATTTTTATTAATCTTTTAGCATTGTTTTGTGATAATAAAGTGTTAATTAGATCTGCGTTTTAAAAAGAAAGAGGCTTTAAATGAAAAATTAATAGTCAACTATCTCTTCTGGGCATTGTGTTGCGATAATGGTTTGATAGTTGATTGATAATCTAGAATTTTATGTGTTTGTTGGTTCTTATGCATTGTGTTGCGATAATAGGATTGGCAAATCATAAAGTTTGATTTTTAAAGTGACAAAGTCAATTTGTTGGATTTCGGTGTTAATCGATTATCTTTATGCATTGTGTTGCGATTATAAGATTAATTGGTTAATATTAAAGTTTGACGAGTTGCTTTGTTTCCATCACGTGGTTATCAAGATTAAATATTTTAACTTGAAGTAATTAAATAGTCGGTAAATTAAACCAAAATCCGGGCTTAATTGAATTTAAAATTGGTTATCAACTGATTTGTCTTTAGTCAATCAATTCAATCCATCGCCAATTAATTATAGTTTTCTAATTCCAAGTGGGTGACGCTTTCGTAATATAAGAGTTTGGTAAAATTTATCATCGTTCTTTACTTGCTTAAGTTAGTTTGATTTGATTTTGCTTTAATTAGTTTGGTTCGTATAATTTAGTTGTCGTTACTTGCTTGCTTTAGTTGTTTAGTTTAATTCTTGTTTGCTAGAATTAGTTTTTATTTTAATCTGAAAAATCCAAAAATATTAGTTTAACTTTTTATACTTGTGTTACTTAGTTTGCTATAGTTATTTTGTTAGTTAATTTTAATTATTGTCTTTAGTTGATAACTTCCTCAAAACGTCAAAAATAGCTGAATATTGGTTTAGGTTGTAGTATTTGAGTCTCCAATCTTTATTCCGTTCCCTGAGTTCGATAAATCCTGGGTGATTCTTAAAGCTATATTGCACACGATTGGTACACTGTCAGTTGTGTAATTTATACTTTGGGTTCATTTAGATATTAAAACCTGAGGTGTGTTTTGCACGCGTCAAGTTTTTGGCGCCATTGTCGGGGAACGGTGTGAGCTTTGTTGATCCTTTTTAGGGGCAATCCCCCTGAAAAGTTAAATTTTCTGTCTGTTTTCTGTTTTTTTTCTTTAAAGGGTGTTCGGTGTATGAGTCATCGTAATCCTAATATCGTCAGCCCATACTCCGAACCTGAGCGAGCATTCCGTAACCGTCGTCGTGAACAATCGCACCCTTTAGTTGAGGGACTGTCTAGTTTATCGGATTCTACTGACCATATTGTTTCTCATCCGGTGGAGGAAGGTCACGTAGACATCTTTGTTCAGTTACCTCCGATTTCTAGTCCTACACCTTTTTCGCCTTCATCATCTTCTGATTCTTCATCTTCATCTTTCACTATGGGAGACCGAAGGACAATGCTTGAGCTTAACCAACCGGTCACCGATGACTCGGAAGGTGCAATAGTTATTCCTGGATTCGATGCCGTGAATTTTGAGCTAAAGTCGAGCCTGATCGCTTTAGTTCAGAATAACGCACAATTCTGCGGTCTATCTTCTGAGGATCCGTATTCCCACCTGAAGAAATTCAGAAAAGCATGCGGTGGGTATAAAGCAAATCAAGTTCCAAGGGAAGTAATTCGACTGATGCTCTTTCCTTACTCTCTCTCCGGACGTGCCATGATGTGGTATGAGTCCCTTCCCTCGAACTCGATTCGTACTTGGGACGAAATGGAAACCAAATTCCTACTTAAATTCTGTCCTCCGTCTCGGACCACTAAGCTTATGAGTGACATTCTCTCACTTAAGCAGAAACCTGACGAGTCTCTATATGATGCATGGGAGAGGTATAAAGAGTCCATCATGAAATGCCCTAATCATAACATGACACTTAATCACCGTGTCAAGGTTTTCTATGAGAATGTTCACCCCATGTATCACTCACTGATCGACTCAGCCTGTAACGGGTCGGTGTATAAGAGGACTCCTGAAGAGGCTTTTGACATAATCGATGATCTGGTCTTAAGTCAAACTCAGACGCCGAGTGAATACTTTGGTTGGGGTGCGAATGATTCAAAGCAAGCTGAAGCCATTGCTAATCTCACTGCTCAGATAGCCATTCTAACTAAGCAGTCAGATGACCAATCACAAGCTTCATCATCATACCCTGTGCACGCCATACAGCAAGGGTGTGAACATTGTGGTGGAGCTCATTTCGGCTATGAGTGTCAGGCTGCATATACTACTGAGTACCAACAGGAGGAAGTTTATCTTTCCTCTGGAGATTATGAGTACATGCCCGAAGGTTTTCCAAGACCCAACAATAATCTGAATTACGCCTCTCAGAACACCTTTAGACCTCAGGGGTTTTCTAACCCCCCCCCCCCCTCGTCCTCGACCTCCAGGGTTCTCTGACCCTCGCCCACAGTTTAACCCTCACGCGGGTTACAATCAGGGTAATCCAGGAGGTTACAATCAGGGCAATTCAGAAGGTTACAATCAGTGTAATTCAGGAGGGTATAATCAGGGGTATAACCAAGGCTTTCAGCAGGGGCAAGGTCAGAGGTTCCAACCTCGTGGCCAAGGATTTGTACCAAACCAGAATGTTCAAATTCTTCAGAATCCTCTCCATCAGCAACAATATCAGGGGCAGAACCAAAACATTCCTACTCAAGAGAAGCCGAGTTTGGAAGAAATGATGGCAAAGTACATGGTCGAGCAGTCTGTGATCAATCGTAATCAACAATCAGCAATGAAGAATCTCGAGAATCAGCTCGGCCAGATGGCTAAGACCTTGAATGAGAGGCAGTCAGGCGAGCTTCCTAGTAATACGATTCCAAATCCCAGGGGGGAAGCAAAGATGGTTGTGACAAGAAGTGGAAAGACAACCAAAGGACCTGAACCGTCTAACCCCCTACCTCCTCCTCCTTCACCCTCAGCTGAGAAAGGGCCGGAGACCACTACGGACGAGGTGCACCCACCAGAATTCGTGAGTCCCGCACAAGTCCCATCTCCAAAAGTCGCTACAGCAAATCCCTACCAACCACGTGTCCCATACCCTAATCGCTTGAAGAAAGAGGTGCAAGATAAGCAGTATGGCAAGTTTCTGGGTCTGTTTAAACAGTTGCAGATCAACATTCCATTTGTTGATGCAATTACACAGATGCCTAAGTATGCCAAGTTCTCGAAATACCTCCTTTCTAACCGTCAGAAGCTTGAGGATCTAGCTACAGTTGAGATGAATGCTGAATGTTCAGCTGTCCTCCAGAACAAGCTTCCAGTTAAGCAGGATGATCCGGGTAGTTTCACGATACCCTGTCATATAGGGCCTCTCCACGTTACTAATGCTCTTGCTGATCTTGGAGCTAGCATTAATCTCATGCCTTCTTCGTTATATGCTCGGTTAGGGTTAGGAGATCCTAAACCTACACGCATGAGTATTCAGCTAGCCGATAGATCAGTTAAGTTCCCACAAGGTATCGCTGAGAATATTCTGGTGAAAGTCGATAAGTTTGTTTTCCCAGTCGACTTTGTGATCATGGACATGAACGAAGACTGCACTGTACCGCTCATTCTGGGAAGACCTTTCCTAGCTACGTCCCGTGCTATCATTGATGTATTTGATAAGAAGCTTACGCTTCGGGTTGGGAATGAGCAAGTCAGTTTTGATGTTGATAAGGCAATGCAAAGGCCTAATGACACAGCCGAGTCCATCTGTTTTGTTAAGTCTTCACACTTCTCTGATAGAGAGCATTATCCAGAAGATAATGAGAAGTTGTTGAAGTCATTGATGTCGGGACATGAGACGTCTACATCGCCGGTTGTAGACGATTGTATTTCTGATGATGATCTAACCTCGTATCCGATTTCTTTAGACTCTGATTTCGTTGTTCACTCTAACGATCCCGTTGATCTATGTGCCGTTAATACATCTCCGCCTACTGAGGAGGTTGTACCTATGGATCGTGAGGAGTCGGTCACATCTAAGTTGTCCATTGAAGATCCGCCGACTCTCGAACATAAGGAGCTGCCATCTCATCTTGAGTACGCCTATTTAGAGGGGCAATCTCAGTTGCCTGTTATTATTGCTAAGGATCTTTCTAATGAAGAGAAGGCACAACTCTTGAGAGTTCTGAAAGAGCATAAGCGGGCTATTGCATGGAAGATTACCGACATACGAGGCATTAGCCCTGCTTATTGTACCCACAAGATTCTGATGGAGGAGGACATCAAACCTGTCATTCAGCCCCAAAGGAGAGTCAACCCGAAGATTCACGATGTTATTAAGAAAGAAGTACTGAAGCTTCTTGATGCCGGGTTGATATATCCTATTTCTGACTCCCCGTGGGTAAGTCCTGTGCATGTAGTCCCTAAAAAGGGGGGTATGACTGTCATTCAGAATGATAAGAACGAGCTAATTCCTTCAAGGACAGTCACGGGTTGGCGAGTTTGCATTGACTACCGCAAGCTCAATGACGCAACTCGTAAGGATCACTTCCCTTTGCCCTTTATCGATCAGATGCTCGAGCGACTATCTGGAAACGAGTTCTACTGTTTCCTGGATGGTTTCTCAGGATACTTTCAGATCCCGATCAGCCCACAAGATCAGGACAAGACTACATTCACATGCCCTTATGGGACGTTCGCATATAGGCGCATGCCTTTTGGTTTGTGCAATGCTCCTGCGACATTTCAGCGGTGTATGGTAGCCATCTTCCATGATATGATCGAGAAGTGTGTTGAGGTCTTCATGGATGATTTCTCTGTGTTTGTTAACTCTTTCTCGGACTGCCTGACTAAGTTGGAGAAGATGCTAACCCGATGTGAGGAGACCAATCTGGTCCTTAATTGGGAGAAGTGTCATTTCATGGTCCGAGAGGGTATAGTGTTAGGACACAAGATCTTGAGTAAGGGAATTGAGGTAGATAGGGCTAAGGTTGAGACTATATCTAAGCTGCCTCCTCCCACGTCTGTTAAGTCGGTTCGTAGCTTCATAGGGCACGCTGGTTTTTACCGGCGATTCATTAAAGACTTCTCACTCATTGCTCGCCCTATGACTAAGCTCCTTGAGAAGGATGTAACATTTGTTTTTGACGATGAATGTCTGCAGTCTTTTAAACGTTGAAAGAGAAGCTAACTACTGCCCCTATCATGGTGGCACCCGACTGGGAGTCGCCATTTGAGTTGATGTGTGATGCGAGCGACTTTGCTATTGGGGCAGTGTTAGGTCAGCGTCAGAATAAACGGTTCCACGCCATATACTTTGCGAGTAAGACTCTTACAGACCCTCAACGTAATTACACTACGACAGAGAAAGAGCTTCTTGCTGTGGTTTACGCATTCGAGAAGTTCTGATCATACCTGGTTCTCTCGAAAACAGTGGTCTATACTGATCACGCAGCTCTGAGATACTTGTTTCATAAGCAAGACGCAAAACCACGTTTGATTCGATGGATACTTCTGCTCCAGGAGTTTGATATCGAAATCAAAGACAAGAAAGGGGCTGAGAATCTGGCGGCAAATCATTTGAGCCGATTAGAAAATTCAGACTTGCCTCCTTTAAATGAGTCTGAATTCAAAGAAAAATTCCCTGATGAGTCCTTATGTGCAGTACAGGCAACAAATGACTGCCCATGGTTTGCTGACTATGCAAACTATTTGGCCAGTAACGTGTTGGTTAAAGGGTTAACTCATCAACAAAAGAAGAAGTTCTTACGAGATGTTAAGAACTACTTCTGGGACGACCCGTATCTATTTCGGGTATGTGCCGATCAGATCATTCGTAGGTGTGTGTTTGGCGATGAGGCATTCCAAATCTTATGTGAGTGCCACCTAGGTCCTACAGGTGGTCATCACGGGGCCAATGCCACCGCCAAGAAAGTGTTTGATACTGGTTTCTTCTGGCCTACTATATTCAAAGATGCCCAAGATCTGGTTAAGAAATGTGATGCATGTCAGCGTCAAGGAAACATCTCAAATCGGAATGAGATGCCTCTACACACCTTTCAGGTGTGTGAGATCTTTGACGTTTGGGGCATCGACTTTATGGGCCCTTTTCCTCCCTCTCGTGGTCATAAATACATCCTAGTTGCTGTCGATTATGTTTCCAAATGGGTTGAAGCACAAGCTTTACCCACCAACGATGCTAGGGTTGTATGTTCCTTCCTTAAAAAGCTTTTCACTCGATTCGGTTCACCGAGATCTATCATTAGTGATCGGGGTAGTCATTTCTGTAATGCTCAGTTCGATAAGATTCTACAGCGGTATGGTGTCACTCACCGGCTAGCTACAGCCTACCATCCGCAAACTAATAGGCAGACTGAGGTTACTAGTCGGGGTTTAAAGAGGATTCTTGAGAGGACTGTAGGAGAGCATAGGAAGGGATGGTCAGATAAGTTAGATGATGCGCTTTGGGCATTCCGCACTGCTTATAAGACTCCTATAGGTTGCACCCCTTATAGGATGGTATATGGCAAAACGTGTCATTTACCGTTGGAATTAGAACATAAGGCTTATTGGGCACTTAAATGGTCTAACTTTGATTTGTTGTCTGCAGGTGATCACAGGAAACTACAGTTGAACGAGCTCGACGAGTTGCGAGATCAGGCATATGAGAGTGCCCGGATTTACAAGGAGAAGACCAAGAAGAGGCATGATGCGCAGATTCAGCCTAAGGACTTTAAGGTCGGCGATCAGGTTCTACTTTACAATTCACGCCTAAGGCTGTTCCCAGGTAAGCTTATTTCTCGTTGGACCGGCCCGTTTACTGTTGCCGAGGTATTCCCAAATGGGACAGTTGAATTAGTTGGAGTTGATGGCAACTTTAAGGTAAACGGGCACCGGTTGAAGTTGTATCACAATCCTGCTGAATTGAATGTTTGTGAGGCCGATCTTAGGTTGGCCAACTTATCCGCTTAATTTATCTGTGGCGAGTCTTGCTTGAGACTCATTCATAACTCAAGCCACTCTTGTATATTGGTGTGATTTTCTTTTTTCTTTTTTCTATTATTTGCATTTTCTTTAGTGTGTTTAGTTGTGTGGATTTTGCTAATTTATCTAGTGTGCTTCTCATAATGCTTTCTATTGTTTGTTGCTTGTTTTGATTTTATTGTCATTTCATGTTTCATGATTAAGTCCGTAGGTTTCAAGTCAAGTGTGGGGTAGGATACTCTCTTTTATTCTCAGTTTTGACTTTTTAGAAGTCAACAAATTTGAATTTGTTTAGTCGTTTGTGGTTTCTATATTAATAGTTTGTGTGTGTCGTCTTGAGCACTTCATTTATGTTTTTCCAGAGTTTCATATCCCATGCTATGCCGAATCTTGAGCTTCAATTATTGCTTTAATTGCATATTTAGAGTTTCATCGCTTTGACTCTTAAAGTCAACACATCCACCCCTTACTTCTTTTTAGATGTTCTTTGTGTAGTTGGGAGCTCGAATGCATGAGATGCGATGTTTGGTGTTTTAAGAGTCATGTCTGAGTTGCGTCACTTGAAGTGTTTGGTGGGTGTGTTATAATAGCCATGGGGTCGTTACTTCATGAACTTGGTTTTGGACCTTAATTTCCCATGGAAAAATGTCTTGTATTGTTAAATCCTTGTGTGATGATTCTTAACGTTGCTGTTGTGAACCTGATCTGTTGTGTGTCATGACTGCACAACCACACACATGCTTTGTCTTTGGCCCTAAGATTGGAAACCCACACAGCCGTATGAGGTATTCGACACACTGACATGTTATGATTTTTAAACACGCATCAGGTCCCAATTTCTGTTCTATTATAAAGGTCTCACTTAGCTTCTTCGAGTGAAAAAAAAAAAATCAACAGTAAGCGTTTAAGTATGGGTGAGATTTGACTTGAAGCTTCATTGCATAATATTTGGGATGGTCAAATTTTGTTGAGGGTTGTGTTTGTGTTGGTGTTGCTGGTCAGTTCGGTCATCATCTAGTTCTTTATCTAGTTACTTTCTTTGCTTTGATTCGGACGAAAACATATTTTTTATAGTAAAATCAGTGTGAGGTGAGGTGTTTGCTGATTCAAGCTGATGGTGAGATCCATAGTTGTGTTTGTGGGTTTGTCTAATGTTACGTATTGGGTGGGAATCTGATCTGCTACTGCTGCCAATTTTTCCTGTATGTGCATCTACGCGGCCGCGTAGGTTTAACCTACACCACCGTGTGGACTTAATATCTACAACACTATCGTAGAACCCACACCACCGCGTAGACAAGACGCACACCACCGCGTAGATAAAAGCTACACCACCTGTACAAATAACCCACGAGGTCACGTAGGGTTTTTATACACCCTTTCACGCGCGAAAATAGAACTCTTTTGAACTGAGCACCGTCGATTTCACCACGTCTTCTCTCCTGTTTCCCCTCCCTTTTCTTCTTCCCCACCGGCGAGTTCACGTCTTTTCTTCTCCCCCACCGTCGATTTCACCACTACCCCAACCACCCACAGTCGATAGTGCCACCATCGCCAACCCACCATCATCTTCATCTACTTCCAGGTGCGATTTTGACTCCAGGAGCGATTTCCAGATCATGCCTCCCAAGCGGCAGAAGAGGATTGCTCCTGCACCGGTAGCACCACCACCTCCTCCCCCAACACCAGGACCCGATCTCCAGCCTGATGCAGTCGCGACACCCCCTGCCAGACATCCATGGCTTATTTTTGACACGCCGGACCAAGAACACGAATTTCAGCGTATCAGGCGCAAGCGATATTCCACATCCAGTTCTATCAATTGGGCAGGCATGGCTTCAGTCGGGATAGCCGATCGACTACGCTTCATCATGCAGCATGACCCCAATGATGTTGATCACCCACCGGCATTTGAAAGGTTACTCGCCATCCAGGAGCCAATCTATATGGAGTTATGCCTGGAGTTTTTGAGTACCGTCGCTCTAGATGAGTCCTGTTTTGAGTATGGTCGTCCACGGATGATATCTTTTCGTCTGGGTGGCGTGGCACATCACTTTTCGTTACGACAGTTCGCTGTCATGACACGATTATACACAGAGGCCGAAGCTAAGTGCCCAGCCTTTGATTCTGCTGTCAGCGCACCTCCTGCTGATTTTGATCACACACAGCTATGGGACATGATCGCTGACGGGGAGTTCACCAACTCTTCCAGGTCCTCCGCATTCAGAGACCCTGTTCTTAGATTGTTTTGGCGTATCTTAGCAGAGACACTATTTGGCCGAGGGGTTGGTGCTAGTATCGTTTCGCAAAATGACTTAGCCAGGATGCAGTTATTTTTTAGGGAGGAGCGTCCGGTTCAGGTCGCCTATCTATTAGCACATTTTCTAAGGCATGCCTCCGGGGTTCGTATATCGAGTGCTATCATGGGCGGATCCTATATTACCTATATTGCCCGTCAGTTAGGTGTTCTGACTCCTGATCGAGAGGCTCAGCTTACATGTGTATTCACTGAGGGGGTTACACAGATCACACTTCAGACACTCAGGAACATGAATTTACTTGATGATCAGGATCACATCCTTCCACCACGTCCCGATCTTGACACAGATTTTGAGTCTGATCTAGAGCCCTCACCTCAGCACCATGATAGGCCACCTACACCCACCCACCAGACTGACATACCCGGCACATCCGCCCACTCATCCTCCACTTTTGACCCATCAGCTTCCCCTATGCTTCCACCAGGTTTTACCTTTTCTGATCCTGTCGCTTCATATGCTTACGCTTCAGACCAACTCCTTCTCCATCAAGCTATACATACCATCATGACTACCATGGGCATCCGACCACCGCCGCCTACATATAGCCTTCCTCCTGCTCCGGTCGTTGCTCCACATGTTCCTACAGCTATGCCCACCACTACAAATCAGGAGCAGGTGCTCCACCATTGTTCACCGACCCCTTCTCACCACTCGCCTACCCCTGTTGACCCACCGACAGTTCAGACCCCATCCACCACCTCTGCCATCTCTCCTGGTGTCACAGCTACTGTTTTGGATGCTGACCGTATACTTGCGCCTCGTGCTCCCGCACCACGGATATTTTGTCATCGACGCTCCTCCCAGCATTCATCCTCTCCATCTGCTCCAGCCCGCCAGCAGTGATTTTCATGGGTTTTACAGGCTCTATATATATTTTTGTTAATCTTTAGTATTGGTTTTATGTTCATATGTACTCAACACTTTCTAGTATATTTTTGAGTAGGTTCATCGTTATATACTCTCATGTGGTTGTTGATGTATGGTTTCTTTGTGCTTGAATGTGTTTAAGGTGGGACACTGGTAGAGATGCTTGTTGGCAGTAAGTTCAGCTTCATCGTTCAGAGCCGCCTAAGTGCTTTCTTCATTATCAGGGGAGTTTCTCTAGTTCTAATTTACTCTTACCTGTAGATTTGCATGGTTTGTAGATTTGCATGGTTTATGACAGTGAGGACACTGTCAGATTTAAGTGTGGGGTGGGGGTAGAAAAATGTCGATTTTGAGCGTTGCGTATTCTTATGAACAATTCATGGCATTTTTGTTTAAAATTGGGCCGATTTTCAAAAGTTATTCTCTATTTTTGCATGTTGGACTCTTTTGCAGTATTGTTCTATTTTCTATGCATGCGAAGCTGAGCAAGTGACTTTGAGATTATTTTGTGGTATCAGGATGTTTGATGTGCATGTCACGCTTCTTGACTGAAATTCCATGATTAAGCACAAACAACCCTGTAAATTCGTTTCGTGAGAATTTGAGCCTATCTAGCATTCATATTTAATGCTCACTATTTCTTTTGGTGTGAATTCATAGGTGTTATCTGGATTACGGTAGAACTTGTTTGTTAAATGCATGTCAAGATCACATCGTTTGAGAATCTAGCACTTATATAAAGGCACAGTTAGGAAACCCCTTTCCCCAGTGACATCCTACCTGCATTATTCCCCATAGATTTCCCCCTTTTGAGCCTTGGCCTTTCATTTCGGTGACAACCCACACTATAAGCCAAATCATCCTTTTGTCTCTCGTTTGACCAGAATAGGGATCGTGATTCAGTAGCGAGCTTTAAGGATTTATTCGGGGTCATTCATTTATTTATCCTCTGTGAGCCTTGACGATTATGCTTTGTTTTGATAGCATTGGAGTCATATGTAATTCTATGCTTTTGTGTTCTTCCTGACTTTTCTAGTGTTGTACCGCGGCAATGCTAGTGCGGTTAAGAGAGTTCTTTTTGGGTACAGATTGCATATAGTCGGTGTTTAGAAATTCAGCGCTACAAAAAAGAAAGAAAGAAAGAGATAGAAAGAAAAAGAAAATAAAAAGAGAAGACATTGGAATAAGAAAGTGATAAGAAATTTTTTTTTCATTCAGATTATTTGGGTAGTATTCTCAGTGTTTTATTTGGTCCCATGTTGGTTACTCGCTTCTATTGCTTGTTGCTTTATCTTGGATCCCATTCTTTTAATCCACTTTGGCCATACATCTCCCATGCCCTTAGCCTAGCCTCGTTACAGCCTATTAAGACCTTTATGTGCTTTATTTTCAAACATTGAGTGATGGCGGTGTGATTTACTCTCAAGCATATGCTCATATTCTTTTAACATGTCTGGCATTGAGCGAAATTTGTGAAAACACACGAGCCTATACACTTGAGTGATGAGTGAAAACTGTGAGATGCTGAGTCGTGTAATTAGGTGGGAAGTTGTTGACATTGTCATTCTATTCTTTTTGCATCTTGTGATCTCATTGTTTCTGGCTTTGGCTTCAAATTCATAGTTTATGGATCTTTAATACAATTGAGTCTTGCATGTTTCTGGAGAGTTTATTTTGAATTGAGGCCTGGTTGAAAACATTTTATGTCGCGGTTTGCTTGGGGACAAGCAAAGCTCAAGTGTGGGGTATTTTGATATGTGCATATTTATACATATATTTTGTATCATTTCCCTTGCATATTGGGTGGTTTTCAAACCGAAATGCGCGAAAACGATACTGATTTTATTATTTATTTATGTTTCGCAGGTCAGAAGCCGTTAAATCGACATTGGAACGGAAATCGAGGCCAAAAGAACGAGGAATTGAAGTCCACTTAGCTTCCCTGATCAAATTCGGAGATTTGCAGAAAATTGCCCTACGCGGCCGTGTAGCTTTCTTTCACGCGGCCGCGTAAACAGATTTTTACAAGACCATGTAGCCAGGTGGTGTAAGACCAGTCAACACAGCTACGCGGCCACGTAAGAAGCCCAGCCCACGAAATTCGTTTTTTAAACCCTAATTTGCAGCAGCCGAGCATAATTGATTTTGGGAGTTTCAGAGACAATTTTCAGAGCTTTTACTTACGTTTTTCTTCGATTTTCAAGATAGTTAGTCATAGATTAGTTGAAAGTTTCAATTTTCTTGGATTTTCTAGCATTTGGTGCGATTTTTCCATGGTTTTAGAGACGAGTTTTAGAGTTTTTCATAGCTTTTCAAGTAATTAATCATAGTTTAGTGAAAGGTTTCGGATTTCCTGGATCTACAAGCATTCGGTTCAAGTTTTGGAGTTCAATTTCTTCATTGTAGCTACGGATTTGGTACACTCGTTCCTTAAACTTTCTGATTTCATAATGGTTTTTATTAATTTGAGTTTAATTTCGGTTTTTAGCATGATTAGTGAGTAGTTTTCTTGTTCACCCGCTTGGGATGATGGATTCTATGTATTAATTGGTAAATTGTTGGATTGATTGATGGATTTTGGTTTATATTTGTTGGATTCTTGATTATTTCATATTTTCTTGTCAAAAATCAGATTTTTATTAATCTTTTAGCATTGTTTTGCGATAATAAAGTGTTCATTAGATCTGCGTTTTAAAAAGAAAGAAGCTTTAAATGAAAAATTAATAGTCAACTATCTCTTCTAGGCATTGTGTTGCGATAATGGTTTGATAGTTGATTGTTAATCTAGAATTTTATGTGTTTGTTGGTTCTTATGCATTGTGTTGCGATAATAGGATTGACAAATCATAAAGTTTGATTTTTAAAGTGACAAAGTCAATTTGTTGGATTTCGGTGTTAATCGATTATCTTTATGCATTGTGTTGCGATTATAAGATTAATTGGTTAATATTAAAGTTTGACGAGTTGCTTTGTTTCCATCACGTGGTTATCAAGATTAAATATTTTAACTTGAAGTAATTAAATAATCGGTAAATTAAACCAAAATCCGGGCTTAATTGAATTTAAAATTGGTTATCAACTGATTTGTCTTTAGTCAATCAATTCAATCCATCGCCAATTAATTATAGTTTTCTAATTCCAAGTGGGTGACGCTTTCGTAATATAAGAGTTTGGTAAAATTTATCATCGTTCTTTACTTGCTTAAGTTAGTTTGATTTGATTTTGCTTTAATTAGTTTGGTTCGTATAATTTAGTTGTCGTTACTTGCTTGCTTTAGTTGTTTAGTTTAATTCTTGTTTGCTAGAATTAGTTTTTATTTTAATCTGAAAAATCCAAAAATATTAGTTAACCTTTTTATACTTGTGTTACTTAGTTTGCTATAGTTATTCTGTTAGTTTTAATTATTGTCTTTAGTTGATAACTTCCTCAAAACGTCAAAAATAGCTGAATATTGGTTTAGGTTGTAGTATTTGAGTCTCCAATCTTTATTCCGTTCCCTGAGTTCGATAAATCCTGGGTGATTCTTAAAGCTATATTGCACACGATTGGTACACTGCCAGTTGTGTAATTTATACTTTGGGTTCATTTAAATATTAAAACCTGAGGTGTGTTTTGCACGCGTCAATACGTGTCTTGATTTGCTAATAATTAAATTAATATATTATAAAACTCTAGGTTATTCTAAGTTCTAATTTATTATAAATTTAACATATAATTATTATTTATGTTTTACTAAAATTTTTAATTGTTTTAAAAGTATATATAACTTGCAATAATATTATTTTATATTATTATATTTTTTATCTACTAATAAAAATAGATATAAACACAAATCTCGTTACTAACATTTATCAAATCTCCTCTATCAATAGGAAACCACCATTTGGCAAACCATGAATGGTTGGGAGATTTTTTTTTCTTTTTTTAATTTAACTTTACATAACACACTCTTAGCTTTGTGTTATCTTTTATTTAACATTTTTATTTTAATAAACTTTTGTTTAATCCTCTTTTAACATTTATTATTACAATATTTTTTTACACATTTATAATTGTGATTTTTATCATACATATGTTTAGAGTTGTCTTTTAACTATTATGTTATGTTTAATTGTATCAGAAAAACCAATATTAACTTGCAACCTGACCAACCGTGATTGGTTGATGTTTTTTTAATTTAAATTTTTTATAATACATCATTATCTTTGTGTTATCTTTTATTTAACCCCTTTATTTTAACAAGTTTTATTTAGTCCTTTTTTAACATTTATTATTACAATATTTTCTTACACACTTAAATTATGATTTTAATCCTACATATGTTTGAAGTTGTTTTTGAAAATGTTATGTTATGTTTAATTTTATAAAAAATACTATTATTCAAATACTCATTTCAAGATTCTAATGATATTACTTTATATTTAAACTATAACTAATTAATATTTAGATTTTGTATTAAATATGATCATGTTTAACATTGAACATTACTATTATAACGTTGGAAACCCTAATCGATGTGTTAGTGATATTATCATTATAACTTTATTCGATTTGATCGTAAAATCAACAAATTAAATTTGGTGATTAAACCTAATCAACGTCATAGATTCAAAATATGGTTATGAATATTTAATTATTTTATCTGATTCCGATCAGATTTAATAAGGCATAGTTTGTAATTTTCACATTGAAAAAAAAAACCAATGACATGAACCAACTAACAATATCGTTTTCCTTTCTTCTTGGATATATATCATTATATCGGTTTTTCAATTTCAATCTTTGATTCTGGTACAGTTGCGTTTCGTTATTTGAATTGTTTGAAAAATATATTTTTTATATATTTATTTTTGTAATTAATATTTTAGACCTCGCAGCAACGCGCGAGTTTTCCATAACTAGTTTATATTTGTAGTGAATTGAAATGAATATATGAGAAGTTTATTGCTTATCAAAATGACTTGCCTTTACATGCAGTGATCAATCGTTTATATAGGCTAGCTAGCTACTGTTGAGTTGGTTAACAGTGTATTAACCGCTCAAACAGTATTAACAACCAATTAACTAACTCTACCAACTAACCTCATACTTATTACACTTCTCACTCTGTTATTAACTAGACAATTACAATATAAACCCTCTATGAATACTTGTTAATCACATATGTTCCTTCAGTCTCCACCTTGATTACAAGTATCCTTGTACATGTAACTTCTTTAAGCACCACTGAAACTTCACTCCAGTTAAAGCTTTCGTTAACATGTCTGCTGCATTTAGATCAGTGTGAACCTTGTCCACCTCCACTTCTTTAGTACTTATAATGTCTCTTATAAAATGTAATTTTACATTTATATGCTTAGACCTCTCATGATGCATAGGATTCCTTGACAAGTGCAATGCACTCTGGTTGTCACAGTATACCATAGGACCTTCTCCTTTGACTCCTAGCTCATTAATGAACCCTTTTAACCAAACTGCCTCTTTTACTGCTTCTGTTAAGGCGACATACTCAGCTTCTGTTGATGACAGTGCCACTGTGTGTTGTAAGGCTGACTTCCAGCTGACTGTACTTCCTCTTATCATGAACACATAACCACTTACAGATCTGAATTTATCTAAGTCTTTAGCAAAATCTGAGTCTGAGTACCCTTCAATAATTCGATTACTGCTCTCCTCTTTTCCATACATCAGCCCAACGGTTTGGGATCCTTGAAGGTACCTCATGATCCATTTTACAGCCTTCCAATGCTCTTTCCCTGGGTTTGCTAGGTATCTGCTTACCACACTAACAGCATAAGCCAAATCTGGCCTAGTACATACCATCAAATACATAAGACTTCCTACTGCCTGAGCATAAGGAATCTCTTCCATTTCTGTGGCTTCTTCTGTGTTTATAGGACAATCTTTCAAGGACAGTTTAAATTGAATTCCCAGTGGAGTACTAACTGACTTTGAACCTGCCATGTTAAACTTGTGCAGAACCTTCTTAATGTATCCACGTTGAGATAGCATCAGTAACCTTCTTTTTCTTTCTCTGGTAATCTCCATGCCTAAGATCTTCTTAGCCTCTCCCAAATCCTTCATCTCGAATTTTGAGCTCAGCAACCTTTTAGTAGCTTCTATTTCTGCCTTATCCTCTCCTGCCAATAGCATGTCGTCCACATATAGTAACAAGTAGATGAACTTGTCTCTCTTGTACTCTTTAAAGTATACACAACTATCAAAAGCACTTCTAATGAACCCATGAGAAGTCATGTGTTCATCAAACTTTATATACCACCTCCTTGGTGACTGTTTTAGTCCATACAAGGACTTTTTCAACAAACATACCCAATCTTCTTTGCCAGATTCATGAATCCCTTTGGCTGTTTCATGAAAATATTTTCCTCCAAATCTCCATGAAGGAAAGCAGTCTTCACATCTAACTGCTCTAGTTCATAGTTGTGTCTGGCTGTCAAAGCTAAAAGGACCCTTATAGAGGAATGCTTTACCACTGGAGAGAAGATCTCAGTAAAGTCTACCCCAGGTTTCTATGTAAAGCCTTTTGCTACCAATCTTGCTTTATACCTCCGATCTGCTACCCCTGGTATACCTTCCTTAATTTTGTACAGCCATTTACACCCTACTATGCTCTGGTTTTTGGGCCTTTTCACTAGTTCCCAGGTCTGGTTTTTCTTCAATGAATCCATTTCTTCATTCATTGCATCTATCCACTGGTTCCTCTGATCTGAGCTAACAGCCTCTCTTTAATTCAATGGTTCAATTGTATCCTCAAATTCAGCAACAGCAAATGCAAATGCTGAAATATCCCCCTGGTCTCTGAATCTTGAGGGTGGAATGATAAGCCTTCTCTGCCTATCTCTTGCAAGCTGATAACCATTCAATTCTGATGCTGGCTGCTGTTCTTCAACTTCTGATCCACCAACTGATTCATGACTGGAGTGCTCATTTGACAGCTCCACCTCAATCTGAACATTCTCATTGTTGTTGGTTCCAATGGTATCTTTGTACATCTGCAACTCATTGAAGGTGACATCCCTGCTAATGACAACTTTAGGACTCCCATTATCAATTCTCCACAGCCTGTACCCTTTTACACCTTGTGGGTAACCCAACATCACACATTTGATGGCCCTGGGTTCAAGCTTGTCTCCTTTTACATGAGCATAAGCTACACTGCCAAATATCTTTAGTTGGCTGTAGTCTGACTCTTCTCCAGTCCACATAAACATGGGTGTTTTATTTCCCAAGGCTGTTGAGGGGCTTCTATTCACAAGGTAAACTGCAGTGTTGATTGCTTCTCCCTAGAATTTCTTTGGCATTCCTGACTGGCTCAGCATTGCTCTTACTTTATTAAGGAGAGTCCTATTCATACGTTCAACAAGCCCATTCTGTTGGGGATTACCAGGGACTGTCAAATGCCTTGCTATACCATGATCCTTGCAGAATTGATTGAACTCATGATTACAGAATTCAAGGCCATTGTCTGTCCTTATTTTCTTCACTCTGGCTTCTGTTTGGGTTTCAACCAATGGCTTCCAGGCCTTGAATTG
Organism: Centrapalus pauciflorus; assembly: GCA_020465985.1. Classification (NCBI taxonomy): domain Eukaryota; kingdom Viridiplantae; phylum Streptophyta; class Magnoliopsida; order Asterales; family Asteraceae; genus Centrapalus; species Centrapalus pauciflorus. The sequence goes on from JAANYP010005220.1 coordinate 52,052, forward strand.
ATCTAAGGTCTCATCCTTTGTTTTTAAGAGGTACACCCAAACCCTTCTAGAGTAATCATCAACCAAGGACAGAAAGTATTTTGCACCCCCTAATGTTTAGGTTCTAGCAGGCCCCCACAGGTCAGCATGGATGTATTCCAATACTCTCTTTGACTTGTGCATACCAGACCCAAATTTTACCTTATGTGACTTAGCAAATACACAGTGTTCACAGAACTCTAAGTCAGGTATCTTTAACCCCCCAAAAGCATTGATCTTGGTTAATTCTTGAAGTCCCTTTAGACTCATGTGACCAAGCCTTTGGTGCCACAAGTTTGCCACCTCTGCTTGACTTTTGCCGTTGCTGCTGACAGAGTTGGCCTGGTCATTGCTGTCCAGGACATAGATGTTGTTCACTTTCCTTGTGCCTTGCATAACAACCTGTATTCCCTTGATCACCTTGATTTTTCCACTCCCCATTTTTACTTTCAACCCTTCTTGTTCCAATGAACCTAAGGAGATTAAATTTCTCTTCAACTTGGGAATAAATCTCACATTATGTAAGACAAATTCAGACCCATCTATCAGCTTTAACGAAATGTTACCAACTCCCTCTACATTGCAGGGGCTATCATCTCCTAGCATAACTGGGCTCATGTGGGCTTGTTTGAAATCGGTTAACAGGTGCTTATTAGGTGTCATGTGGTGTGAACAACCAGAATCTAATATCCATTCATTTATGAGGGGGTGAGTACTAACCATTAACACTTCTGAACTTTCATAGCCTTCAGAGCATTGTTCATTGGTCTGAACATTTTGGTTTCTTGGCTGAGCATCTTCTTTTCTTTTCCACTTATCTGGACAATCCTTTATGAGGTGGTTCTCTGATTGACACACAAAGCACTTTTTCTTGGTCCTAGACTTTGATCTTGCAGCAGATCGAGTGTGTCCCTTTTTCTTGAACTCTCTTTTATCTGATCTACCTCTCACAAATAGCCCTTCTGCAGTGGACTCTTTGGAATCAGAATTCTTGTTCAATTCCTTTGAATTGATAGCTGCAAGGACTTCATCCATTGATAGACTTTCCCTACCAAATATGAGTGTGTCAACGAAATGCTCATATTGTGAAGGCAGGGATGTTAAGAAAATAATGGCTCTGTCTTCATCTTCTATATTTACTTCAATGTTTTCCAGATCTAACATCAGCTTGTTGAATTCGTCAACATGATCTTCAAGAGTCTTGCCTGTGCCCATCTGGAAAGTATACAACCGTTTCTTCAAGTACAGACGATTCGCTAAAGACTTTGTCATGTAGAGGGCCTCCAGTTTGAACCACACACCTGCAGCTGTCCTCTCCTTAGAGACTTCTCTCAGTACTCTGTCACCAAGTGACAGTATGATGGCACTATGTGCCTTCTGCATGATCTGCTTCCTTTCTTTGTCCGTCAGAGTGTTAGGGAGATTGTCTTCTCCTTCAAGAGCATCATCAACTCCTTGATGAACTAGCAGAGCTCTCATCTTCAACCTCCATAGACTGAAGTCATTTTTGCCGTCAAATTTCTCAAGGTCAAATCTGGAGGACACCATCTTGTAATTCTGCCAGTCAATTCACTTAGGCCACTGCTTGTTTCGACACTCGAGTTGCTGGATTTCTCCTTGAAATCACTTGGATTTGCTTGCTGTTATCAAGACTCCACCGTAGCTCCGCCGTATCTCCGTCGTGCCGCTTAATCTCTCCGCCCTGGCTCTGATACCACTTGTAGTGAATTGAAATGAATATATGAGAAGTTTATTGCTTATCAAAATGACTTGCCTTTACATGCAGTGATCAATCGTTTATATAGGCTAGCTAGCTACTGTTGAGTTGGTTAACAGTGTATTAACCGCTCAAACAGTATTAACAACCAATTAACTAACTCTACCAACTAACCTCATACTTATTACACTTCTCACTCTGTTATTAACTAGACAATTACAATATAAACCCTCTATGAATACTTGTTACTCACATATGTTCCTTCAATATTATTAAGGATGTTAATATATGTTACGTTCAATTACTTTTAATAACAAAATAAAATGCTTATTCAAACTCATCAACACCTAACTGATTTACTAATCTTTTTATAATCGATGTCCTGTATAAACCTTTATATAATATTTTTTTTTTCAATTTGACTACGACTAAATAAAAAATGATATACTTTTTAAATCTGAAAAACAAAGTGTTTCAGATTATTTTTGTTATTATTGTTCAGTGTAACATTTTATAATTGTTTTTAAGTTAAGGTCATTTTTTACCATTTATCTTTCATATTTGTCTCATTTGACTACTAAACTATTTTTTTTACACATTTAATCATTAAACTTGTTTTTACGTACACGTTTAACCAGTAAACTATTTTTGTTCATATTTAACCGCTGAAAACATATACATTTGACCACTAAACTATCACATTTTGTACACATTTGACCACTAAACTATCAAAAATTATACACATTTGACAATTAAATTATCATACTTTATACACATTTACCCATTACTTTAAATCATTTTTCCAAAATAGAACATTAAACTAAAATTTAATAGCTAAATGCGTACAAAAAATAGTTTAATGGTTAAATGGGACAAATATGAAAGTTGAATTGTCAAAAAAAAGATCTTAACCCTTGTTTTTATTGTAATCTATATTCTTATTTAAATTGTTACAACATCAAATTTATACTCTCATGAAAAATAATTAAATCTAGTATTTAAATGAATGCATTATATTGAATATTAATGAAATGAATATTCTTCATTTTTCTATATTTTATAATAGGCATAATTGTGAAAAAAAAGAACCTTTAAGTTGAACTATTTTTGTGATTAAAATCTCTATACATTTTTCATTGCACAAAAACTCCTCCAACCGACAAAATCTCACGGAATTGGGATGTTACAGGTTGTAACCGACTGAAAATCGTAGGCCACCGTCGATAAGTTATCAGTGACCACCAAAATTTTACCGAAAAACAAAATTTCAACAAAAAAAAAATACAAATTTAAACAAATAAATCAATAAGAAATGTGAATTTGAATAATAAAACACAGATAAATAAGTTTGTTAGAAAGAAGGTTTTTTGGAGACGAATGGCTAGTTGCAGATTGCAACCGGTCCATCAGGTTTCAAGTCATTTTTTTGGAAAAAAACTTTATGTTAATATGTTTTAGTCAGTTTGGGGGGGGGGGGGGGGGGGGTTACGTAAAATGATTGGAGTTTTCAATCATAAAAAGTAATCCAACTTAAGGATTTTTTTACACAAATATCCCTTTATAAAATAAGTAAGTTTAATCAATAATATACACCATCATCTTTGATCCTTCTCACCCACCACATTGTGGTTTACATCACGTTGATGCATGTAATGATTCCATATTGGTGGGAGGTACTGGATTGGACAGTAGTTCAACACCTTCTACATCACATGTCTGTGACCATGTTTTTACAATAGATCATACGACTTTGTCTTCACACACGGCATGAAACTTTTATTCATGTTGTTAGTTGTTTACTTTGAAAATGCATTAGCTTATATATGACAAATGCTTACATTCTGTTTATGTATGTTGATTTATCTTTTTTTTATTCTGTCACACCCCGTTACCCCAGTTGGTAACGAAGCGTGACGTCGCGGAAGCGTAATCATAATCATAACGAACGACCATTATATGGACGTTTTAAAAAATACATCGATATAACTTTAAAATATAGAAATGTTTTACATCACCAACATATAGTGTAAGTAGTTCGCAAAATACAGAGATTTAAATACATAATTAAATTGACCAAAATAATGCAATAAATCTCCGATGGTTTGAAAATGAATGCGACTCCATAAGTACGGAAGCTTGAAAATACTTCCGATGCGGTGCACTTGCCTTAGTTTCCTGAAAATACACGCTAAAATACGTCAACAAAATTGTTGGTGAGCTCATAGGTTTTACACGTAAATCTGACTTGTATGGACATCAACAGTTGAGTTTGAATTTATAAAATCATAAATTCCATGTTATGTATTACATAAAAACCATCAGACAATCGAAATTAATTATGAGTTTGCCTTATGTAGTATTCCCAAACGTAATACCATAATGTTAAATATATATATGCATTCCGCCGTTAGTCGGTAAGACTAACCCAAACGGGAGACATGACTCCCAATAGATCTATCCACAACATATTCGCGCTTACAAATAAATGTAACTAACGGTTCATGATTTGAGGGCCGGTGGAACCACACATGTAATACATAATAGAAATGAAGTAGTTTCCGTGTCCATATGAAAACATATCATGTATTTCAACCCCAAAACATAAAAGTGTGAAAATAGGGGCTATGAAGACTCACCGAGCGTGTGATGGCAAAATATTTGCGTAAAATGCAAGTTAGCGTAGATTGCTGGGTGATTATCCGGATGTGATTAACCAAGCCCTAAATGATATAAGGGACTTAATAATCTCCCATATATGATAATATGTATATATATAAAGGTTTTTATGTCTTAAATCATCCAACATTACAAGTTTATAAATAAAACCTACTTAAAACGTCAAGTTTATATATATATATATATATATATATATATATATATATATATATGTATATAATTTTCCAGCTTTTCGAAGGTTTTTCGGCCTACTTTGAGGCTGTTTTTGACCAAGCTCCAAAACGATTTAGGCTTTGGTTTTCTTGGACATTAAACTACTATATACAAAGAATTTTTAAAGTCAAGAACAGCCATTTTTTGAGGTGTTTAGGTTGGGGAAAAATTTTGTGAAAAACCCTTTGTTGACCATTTTTGAGCTGTCAAACTTTCGGGTTCCCAAATAATATCTGGGGGTTCTAAACCCCATAATAAATTATGAAAACTTCCATATTTTTAGTTAAGACATAGATCTAACTTTTGAGATAAGAATCAACTCATTTTGTTAAGTTATGACTTAGTTATGATTTTTCAAAGTTGATGCAACTTTTCTGCCGAAATTCTGTATTTCATAAACTTGAAATAACTTGTGATTCTTGTTGTTTATTCAAAGACTACTTGTATAAAAGTTATAAAACACATTTATATAACTTGTTTTCATAATATTTACACTTACATGATGTGTTTATATATTTATTAACACATTTGAAGAAACAACTTAAAACCAAAAACTAGTGATTTATAAACTTGAGTTATTATGAAACTTGTTGTTGTTGGTGATTATATATATTATGCAAGACTTATATAAACATAAATAGATGATGAAATAAGTTAGTATTTACTTACTATGATGTTTTACAAGAATGAAAATGGATAGAAGGCTTGATCTTGAACTTAGTTGCAGAAAAGAACTCTTAGAATATTTGAACAACAAAAATTGAAATTGGTGTGTTCTTGAGGGCTTGGTGGCCGGATTTTAGAGGGAGATAAAGAGAGGATTTTTGCTTTGAAGGCGTAAAGAATGAAGTGAAGTTGGGGTCTTATTTATAGAGGAGAAAAAGGTGGTGAAATGATGAAGAATAGTGTGAGATCTTTGGTGAGTTGAAAAAGGAGGATTTGATTGTGAAATGTTGAGTAAAAAAATATATCGAGTCCTTTATGTCCTTCACTATGGCCGGCCTATAGGAGGTGTATTTCAATGTATTTTTTTGTATAAAAGTATTTAGAAATGTATTCTTGTATTTTCCTTTTTTTGTAAATTCTTAAATACTTTTGGATGCATTGTTTTAATGAATTGTTTTAGTCTTGCATAGTTAATGTTAAGTAAGTGTATTAGTATATGATTAGTGTCACTAATCATAATTTAATTATGTACTTAGTTGCATAAATCCATCATATCGTAAATTGATCGGATTAATTGATTTCCCGATTCATCACACCGATGAATTTGATTCTAATTGAGTTGATTTTCTTCATGAACATTGTTAATCACTTTGATTAATTGCTAATGACCACTGATTAGGTTATAATTGGCTAGTAAATACTGATTAGGTCATAGTTGCTAACCTGGTTTAATGCCGGATGTTACAGTCTCCCCCTATTAAGCGAATTTCGTCCCGAAATTGGCTCGTGTTCTCCACTGCTTGAGTATTCGAGAACAGATGAGGGTATTTTTCTCGAAACTGATCTTCGCGTTCCCAAGTAAACTCAGGACCTCGTTTAGAGTTCCATCTGACTTTTATTATCGGGATTCGGCTATGATTTAGTTTCTTGACTTCTCGGTCCATTATTTCCACAGGTTTTTCAACGAAGTTCAACTTATCATCTAACTCCAGCTCGTTCATGGGAATGACGAGTGTTTCATCAGCCAGACATTTCTTAAGGTTGGATACATGGAAGGTATTATGAACATTACTAAGCTCTGGGGGCAGATCGAGTCGGTAGGCTACCGGGCCAATTCTTTAGGAAATTTTGAATGGTCCGATATAACGAGGATTGAGTTTTCCTCGTTTCCCAAAACGGATTTCGCCTTTCCAAGGCGAGAGTTTCAGCATTACTTGATCTCCCTCTTGGAATTCCAAATCCTTCCGTCGAATATCTGCATAGCTTTTTTGTCGATCCCGTGCGATCTTTAATCGGTTCCGAATCTGGACTATATTTTTTGTAGTCTCCTGGATGATCTCGGGTCCAGTAATCTGGCTATCTCCTACCTCAGCCCAACAAAGCGGTGACTGACACTTTCGCCCATACAGTGCCTCGAATGGAGCAGTCTTAATACTCGAGTGATAGCTGTTGTTATAGGAAAACTCAACTAATTAATGGTAGGTGTCTGTCCCAACTTTTGCCAAAGTCGATAACACATGCCCTTAGCATGTCTTCCAAGGTCTGAATCGTTCTTTTACTCTGACCGGCCGTCTGCGGGTGATAGGTCGTGCTCATGTCTAGGCGTGTACCCAATGCCTCTTGTAACGATTGCCAAAATCTTGATGTGAACCGGCTGTTTCTATCTGATATAATTGATACAGGAACTCCATGCCTTGAGACGACTTCTTTAAGATAGATTCGTGTTAACTTATCCATCTTAGCAGTCTCCTTAATTGGCTATAAGTGTGCAGTCTTTGTGAGTTGATCCACAATCACCAAAATGGTGTCATAACCTCCTTGATTGGCAAGAAGTGTGCAGTAACTTGGGTATTTCCGATGGAACCAACAATCCTGATGGCTTCTGGTGCTCAGCCTTAACTTTCAAACACGTTAAGCATTTGCTGACATACATAGCAATGCCAGCCTTCATGTTTGGCCACCAGTACCTTTCCTTCAGGTCGTGATACATCTTATCTGACCATGGGTGAATAGCATATCTTGTTTTATGCCCGTCATCCTTTACCAGCTTTCTTAACCCTTCGAATTTTGGTAGCCAAATTCTGCTCATGAAGTATCGACATCCATCAGTCTTGATTTCAAACTGTTTATCCATTCGTCGCAGGGCTTCATCTAGCAGATTTCCCTCCTTGACTGCTTCCTCTTGTGCCTCGCGGATTTGAGGGTTCAAGTTTGACTATATAGTCATGACCAAAGCCCGGACTCTCAAAGGTTTAACCCGTTCCTTCCGACTTAAAGCATCAGCTACTACATTTGCCTTACCGGGATGATAACGGATCTCACAGTCATAATCGCTAAGCAGCTCAACCAGCGACGTTGCCTCATGTTTAACTCTTTCTGGTTCAGATTATGCTGAAGGCTCTTGTGATCTGTAAACACTGTGCACTTCGTACCGTAAAGGTAGTGCCTCCATATCTTGAGAGCAAATACCACAGCTCCAAGCTCCAGGTCGTGAGTCGTGAAGTTTACCTCATGTACTTTAAGTTGTCGTGATGCATAAGCGATAACCTTGTCTCTTTGCATTAACACACAACCCAAACCATTGTGTGAGGCATCGCAGTAAACAACAAAATCTTCTGTTCCTTCCGGTAGGGACAGAATAGGTGCACTACACAACCTTTCCTTTCACATTCGAAATGTCATTTCCTGATCTTCACCACTGTTGTACTTTATGTCCTTTCGAGTCAATTCCGTTTAGGAACCAACTATCTTCGAGAAGTTTTCAATGAATCGCCTATAATAACCGGCAAGACCTAAGAATTGACGGATTTCGGTGGGAGTCCTATGAGTTGCCCAGTTCTTAATGGCCTCAATTTTTGATGGGTCTACTTGAATTCCTTGGCTATTGATCACATGCCCTAGGAATTTGACCTCTCGTAACCAAAATTCACACTTTGAGAATTTGGCGTACAACTGTTCTTTCTCTAGAAGCTCCAAAATCAACTTTAGATGATGTTCATGCTCCTCCTTATTTCTGGAATAGATAAGGATATCGTCTATGAACACAATTACGAATTTGTCCAAATACGGTTTACACACTCGATTCATAAGATCTATGAATACGGCTGGTGCATTGGTCAAACCGAATGGCATTACCTGAAATTCGTAATGTCCATAACGAGTTCTGAACGTTGTCTTGGGTATATCTTCTTCCCGAACTTTTACTTGGTAATAACCGGATCGCAGATCAATCTTAGAGTAAAAGCTAGATCCTTGGAGTTGATCGAATAAATCGTCGATTCTGGGGAGAGGGTATCGGTTTTTTAATCGTTAACTTGTTCAACTCTCGGTAATCGATGCACATCCTAAAGGATCCGTCCTTCTTCTTGAAAAATAAGACCGGAGCTCCCCAAGGTGAGGAACTCGGTCGGATGAATCGTTTATCCAACAGTTCTTGCAGCTGATTGGATAGCTCTTGCATCTCTGACGGCGCCAATCGGTACGGTGCTTGTGCGACCAAGTCAATCTGAAATTCTACTTGCCTAGTTGGTGGAAGTCCAGGCAACTCTTCAAGAAAGACTTTTGGGTAGTCACGAACTACCGGGATTTCTTCGAGTCGCTTCTCCTTCGACTCCTTTTCCACTAGCCGAACTAACACAGCTTGACAACCTCTTCGAAGGCATTTCAGCGTTCTTAGAGCAGAGATGACGTACAACTGGTGATTCTTTCTCCTTGGACTGTGAGGACTTTCTTTTTCTTAAGTGGTATTCTTACGACTTTCTTACCACATAAACTTTCGGCATGGTTGTCTGACAACCAATCCATACCAATAACTACATCGAAGCTTCCGAGTTCAATAGGCATCAATTTTATCTTAAAGGGATGATCTGCCAATTTTAGTATGCACTCCTTAATTATACTATTCGATTCAATCAACTTTCCTTCCGCTAATTATACGGCATAAGAATTTTCTAATGAGGAAAGAGTGGTATTCAGTTGTTCACTAAACTTAGCAGATATAAAACTTCTATCAGCCCCAGTATCAAATAGCACATAAGCATACATATCATTAAGAAGGAATGTACCCGTTATTACGTTGGGATCTTGACGAGCGTTGCCTGCTCCCAATACAAAACCTCTCCCTTGAGCTCCACCATTGTTCCTTTTCTTGGGGTAATCCTTCTTAAAATGCCTAGTGTTCCCACAATCGAAGAAGCTTCTTTGCGTGCCGCTGCTGCCTCCGTTGGTGTTAAACTTACAATCTTGGGTCAGATGACCAAGCTTCTTACACTTCCCGCAAGGGGTTGGACAGGGACCTACGTGATGGTAGGTGCATTGGTTACACCATGGTTTGGTGCCGGTATAGCCCTTCCTAGACTCGGTCCCGGCGTCAAAAGCTTTGATGGTCTCGGACTTTTTGGACTGTGAACCCGAACATTTCCCCGATTTATCTTCCCACTTCCTCTTGTTTTCCCCAGCCTTGGCCTCGTTCCTTCGGGCCACTTGGTCCATTAAGTTGTTCGCCATTCGGATGGCGCTCTGGATAGTAGTTGGGTTGGAGGCGGTGACATTCCCTTGAATTTGGGGGGGGGGGGGGCGAATCCCCAAATGTAGCGTTCGATACGTTTGTATTCCAGTGTCACCATCTGTGGGCACAGCATAATCAACTCATGAAAATGGTTGGTATACCCAGCTACATATGTTCCCTTTATAGCCAGATTCCAGAACTCTGACTCCATCTTTTGTAGTTCGCTTCTCAGGCAGTACTCGTTGGTCATCATTTGCTTTAACTCGGCCCAGGCGAGTTGGTAAGCCGTATCGATTCCCACTGATTGAGCATAAGAATCCCACCATGTCAAGGTGCCGTCTTGGAGAGTGTGGATGGCGAACTTGACCTTCTCATCCTCGATGCAACCACTAACACGAAACACCGACTCCAGTTTCTCGAACCAGTGAACTAATCCGACAACACCTTCTGTTCCGTTGAAATGTCGAGGGTTACAACTTAAAAATCCTTTGATTCCACACCCTGTCTGGGTTGAATAAGATCCTCCCGTGGTGCGACTAGCACCTCCGTCGCCGTTTGCGGTACTTTTCTGTTGGTTTCATAGGTGGCAATAGCTGCTGCCACTCGTTGTGCGACCAGTTGTTCGATCTCAGCGGTGTTCATGGCTCTCTTTGGCGGCGTTATCTTAAAGTTTAAAGAAAAGAGCATAGTGTAAGAAGTTGAGTCTTAAAGATTTAAATTTTTCTTAGGGCACAGTTCTATTATCATCAAACACAGATTCATAAATAACTTGCAATTTTCATTAACCATTCATAATTTTCTTACATTGGGGTGTGTTATTACCCGAAAATTTTTAGTCCTACACTCTTACATAATAGTTTCCTAACATTACGAAGATAGAGGGGGGGGGGGGGTACTAGGTGTGAGAGTGATCGGGGATCTCTCCCTTTTCCAATGCATTGAGGCGATGTGTCAGCTCCTCATTGCGGGCCTCGCTCTTGGCTAATCGTTGACGAAGCTCATCTAGTCCGGCCTGTTGGATGGTGAGGGCGTGCTGGTTGGCCCAGTATACGTTGGAGTTTTGCAACTCCTCCCGCTCTAAACGAGCTGTCATCTCTCCTATGTCTTGGTTAAGCAACCGCACTTGGAGGTCGTGCCTTGACGACCATGCTACCAAGAGAGGTATGGTCTGTTCCGCGGGTTCTTGGGTGAGCGGTGGGGCAGGTGCGGAGGATGGTCCTCCGGTCTCAAAGTGAGAGGGGATTCCCTCCTCCCGCCTCCACTCTTGGAGGGTCTCGGGCATCCATCCCCATCTTCGGGCGTTTTCCCGCAGTTGTTGTGGTGGTGGACTTGGTTGGGGAGCCGGGATGGGTATAGTCTCCCTTTTCGGCATGAAAACTCTTTTACGGGGTGTATATAGCATCTTTGGGTCGTTGGGGTGGGGGCGGTACGGTTTGAATGACAGAACCTCGAGGTGATATGGTGTGTAGGAGGGGATCACCGGGGGTGGTGGATCCTCTCCGGCGTCGTCTTCTTCCATGAGCTCCTCTTCTGACTCCTCCATCGGCTCTTCGGAGGGGTCCTCTTCTTCAGACGGTTCTCCTTCGGTGAAAACCTCCGTGACTTCGGGGCTCATGGGGGTGTACTCATCCTCAGAATCAAACAAGATGACGATGGTGTTGTTTGACATGTTTTCTGCTATCAAGGTCCATTTATAGTCTTTTAGTCAGTTACAAAATATTTTCAAAAATCAGTAAAACTTAAGTGCAGCTATAGTCTAGGGTACTAATGCAACCTAGTTCACTATGCTATGGCTTTGATACCAATCTGTCACACCCCGTTACCCCGGTTGGCCACGAAACATGACGTCGCGGAAGCGTAACCATAATCATAACGAACGACCACAATATGGACGTTTTCAAAAATAAATCGATATAACTTTAAATACATAATTAAATTAACCAAAATAATGCAAATAAATCTGTGATGGTTTGAAAATGAATGCGACTCCATAAGTACGGAAGCTTGAAAATAGTTCTGATGCGGTGCACTTGCCTTAGTTTCCTGAAAATACACGCTAAAATACGTCAACAAAATTGTTGGTGAACTCATAGGTTTTACACGTAAATCTGACTTGTATGGACAACAACAGTTGAGTTTGAATTTATAAAATCATAAATTCCATGTTATGTATTACATAAAAACCATCATGCAACCGAAACTTAATTATGAGTTTGTCCTGTGCAGTATTCCCATACGTAATACCGTAATGTTAAATATATATGTATTCCGCCGTTAGCCGGTAAGACTAACCCGAATGGGACATGACTCCCAATAGATCTATCCACAATATATTCGCACTTACAAATAAATGTAACTAACGGTTCATGATTTGAGGGCTGATGGAACCACACATGTAATACATAATAGAAATGAAGTAGTTTCTGTGTCCATATGAAAACATAGCATGTATTTCAACCCCAAAACATAAAAGTGTGGGGCTATGAAGACTCACCGAGCGTGTGATGATAAAATATTTGCGTAAAATGCAAGTTAGCGTAGATTGATGGGTGATGATCCGAATGTGATTAACCAAGCCCCAAATGATATAAGGCCATAAGGGACTTAATAATCTCCCATATATGATAATATGTATACATAAAGGTTTTTATGTCTTAAATTACCCAACATCACAAGTTTATAAATTAAACTCACTTAAAACGTCAAGTTTTTATATATATATAATTGGGAGAATTTCATATATGTCCCTCTAAAACTGCATAATATCATATATACCCAAGCCAAAAAAAGAATTTCATATATATCCTTCTAAAACTTAATAATAACATATATACCCAATCTACAACTGTAATATCATATATACCCTTTCAAACTTTTAAATATATCAAATATATCCAAATTATTTATTTATTCTTTTTTATTACTTTAAAACTCATAATAAATATTCATTAATAAAGAAACGACCAATCTATCCTTTTTATTTCTTAAACCTCATAATATCATATTTACCCAACTGAAAACTTTAATATCATATGTACTCTTTTAAACTTTTTAAATATATCCATATATATCCAAATTATTTATATATGATCTTTTATTACTTTAAGATATCAAATCTTTTATTTTTTGACGGAATTCGGTGATTCAAATTTCAATTTGTTCGTTGAGTCGAAGCCTACAAGCTAGAATTGAAGACTTAATCAAGGTAATGAACTTTTAAATCCCTTGATTTTACTGGTCCATGTGCTCGTGGTAGGCTTCTACTTAACGAACAAATGAAATCTGAATCGTCGAATTCCGTCAAGAAATAAAAGATTTGATATCTTAAAGTAATAAAAGATCATAAATAAATAATTTGGATATATTTGATATATTTGAGAGTTTAAAAGGGTATATATGATATTAAAGTTTTCAATTGGGTAATATGATATTATGAAGTTTAAGAAATAAAAAGGGTAGATTGATCCTTTCTTTATTAATGAATATTTATTATGAGTTTTAAAGTAATAAAAAAGAATAAATAAATAATTTGGATATATTTGATATATTTAAAAGTTTGAAAGGGTGTATATGATATTAAAGTTTTAAATTGGGTAAATATGATATTATGAAGTTTTAGAAGGATATATATGAAATTCTTTTTTTGGCTTGGGTATATATGATATTATGTAGTTTTAGAGGGACATATATGAAATTCTCCCTTCCAGCTTTTCGAAGGTTTTTCGGCCTACTTTGAGGCTGTTTTTGACCAAGCTCCAAAACGATTTAGGATTTGGTTATCTTGGACATTAAACTACTATATACAAAGAATTTTTAAAGTCAATAACAGCCATTTTTCGAGGTGTTTAGATTGGGGAAAAAGTTCGTTAAAAATCCATTGTTGGCCATTTTTGAGATGTCAAACTTTCGGGTTCCCAAATAATATCTGGGGGTTATAAACCCCATAATAAATTATGAAAACTTCCAGATTTTTAGTTAAGACATAGATCTAACTTTTGAGAAAAGAATCAACTCATTTTGTTAAGTTATGACTTAGTTATGATTTTTCAAAGTTGATGCAACTTTTCTGCCGAAATTCCGTATTTCATAAACTTGAAATAACTTGTGATTCTTGTTGTTTATTCAAAGACTACTTGTATAAAAGTTATAAAACACATTTATATAACTTGTTTTCATAATATTTACACTTACATGATGTGTTTATATATTTATAAACACATTTGAAGAAACAACTTAAAAACAAAAACTAGTGATTTATAAACTTGAGTTTTTATGAAAGTTGTTGTTGTTGGTGATTATATATATTATGCAAGACTTATATAAACATAAATGTATGATGAAATAAGTTAGTATTACTTACTTTTATGTTTTAGAAGAATGAAAATGGATAGAAGGCTTGATCTTGAACTTAGTTGCAGAAAAGAACTCTTAGAATATTTGAACAACAAAAATTGAAATTTGTGTGTTCTTGAGGGCTTGGTGGCCGGATTTTAGAGGGATAGAAAGAGAGGATTTTTGCTTTGAAGGTGTGAAGAATAAAGTGAAGTTGGGGTCTTATTTATAGAGGAGAAAAAAGTGGTGAAACGCTGAAGAATAGTGTGAGATCTTTGGTGAGTTGAAAAAGGAGGATTTGATTGTGAAATGTTGAGTAAAAAAAATATATCAAGTCCTTTATGTCCTTCACTAAGGCCGGCCTATAGAAGGTGTATTTCAATGTATTTTTTTTGTATAAAAGTATTTAGAAATGTATTCTTGTATTTTCCTTTTTTTGTAAATTATTAAATACTTTTGGATGTATTGTTTTAATGAATTGTTTTTGTCTTGCATAATTAATGTTAAGTAAGTGTATTAGTATATGATTATTGTCACTAATCATAATTTAATTATGTACTTAGTTGCATTAATCCATCATATCGTAAATCGATCGGATTAATTAATTTCCCGATTGATCGCACCGATAAATTTGATTCTAATTGAGTTTGTTTTCTTCATGAACATTGTTAATCACTTTGATTAATTGCTAATGACCACTGATTAGGTTATAATTGGCTAGTAAATACTGATTAGGTCATAGTTGCTAACCTGGTTTAATGCCGGATGTTACATATTCTCTTTGGTTACTTGTAAAATATATTATTTTATCTAACAGATGTTACACTGGTCATTTTGTTATCGATTACTTTTTGTTATAGGTGTATGTATATTAATGTAGTACGACTGTATTACATTGTGTTATTATATATACATACACACTAACGTTGTCGTGTAGTAGTGAGTTCCCTAATAATCATCATAATGTTGTATTTATTCGTTGAAGTGACTATCAACGGTATTACTTTAAGTATGCGGGCATAGTTTGTTAAAATTGATGCAATCTCATATTACTTATCAGCAACAGTTTTCATTGACGTTTTCTTTAGATAATGGATGATATTTGGACGGTAAATTTCAACACTTACTCATCCACATGCATGTTGGAATATCACTACCGGTCGAGTAGAGTTCATGTGGAAAGACGATGAAAATGACATATTGATATTATACTTATTGATAAAAACGTAAGTGTTCAATATTACATAAGTATGTACGTTACGGTTATCTTCTACGCCTATAACTTGATTATCTAAATTGATCATGAATACATCATGTCTTAAATTGATTGCGAATACATTGTCTTATCGAGAGAGAAAATGACAGCTTTTATACCATTTACTTTAATGAACCTATACTCGTGGATGTCGTTGTTGTGTGAGGTATTCCATTTGCGGGGGGGTTCAAACTCGAACAAAGCTGTGATCATTATCCAATATTTACATCGTTTGATTTCCTACGTTTTGGGTAATATATACATTTTATTTAGAAGACAGCAATTACACCTGTTAGAATTGAGATCGAGCGCATAGTTCCTTTATATCCATTGGTAGCATCAATTAAACTTAAGATCTTTGTATGAAGTACTGCTTCATATTTAAACTTGAGATCTTCGTATGAAGTAGTGCTTCTAATATTCATCATGTTTGATGTTAGAAAAAACATATATGATCATCGAATTAGTGCTTCATATTTAAACTTGAGATCTTCGTATGAATTAGTATTGCAGGATGACACGTAAGTCTACCTTTTTCTTGTTGCTAGAATAGGTGGAAACCCTGATGGGATGTATTGCATTCATCTAACAGAATATAAAGATTACATATTTACATAAGAGAACCCTACACTATACATTATTTAACACACCCCCCTCAGTCGGAGCTAGAGGAGGACAAATGCTAAGACTGGACTTAAAATTTAAAAACAACTGTGTAGGAAGACCTTTAGTAAATATATCTGCTAATTGATGAGAGGAAGGCACATGCGACACACACACTTGCTCCAAAGCAACACGTTCTCTTACAAAGTGTAAGTCAATTTCCACATGTTTGGTACGTTGATGCTGTACTGGGTTATTAGCTAAATACATGGCACTTACATTATCACAAAACACAACTGTGGCACGTGAAAGAGGAAGATGTAACTCAATCAAAAGATTACGAAGCCAGGCAGACTCGACAACAACATTAGCAATACCACGATATTCAGCTTCTGCGCTAGAACGGGACACAACATGTTGGCGTTTAGACGACCAAGAAACAAGATTTTCACCCAGGAAAATGCAGAACCCAGAAGTGGACCGGCGGGTTTCAGGACAGTCGGCCCAATCAGCATCAGTATAACAGACCAAACGATTGATGGTAGATGAGCGGAGAAAAAGACCATGAGAGAGAGTACCCTTCACATAACGAAGAATACGTTTGAGGGCATTCAGATATGGTTGGCGAGGATCATGCATATACAGACATATTTGCTGGACAGCATATGAGATTCCAGGACGAGTGATAGTGAGGTACTGCAACGCACCCGCAAGACTCCGATAGAGAGTCGGATCATCGACCGGTTTGCCAGAGGAGGGTAGCTTGGACTTTGTCTCAGCCGGTAATGAACAAGGATGACAAGTATCCATGCCAGCACGAGAGATGATTTCTTGGGCAAAAACTGATTGAGACAGAAAAAGGCCCGAAGAAGAGCGTTTGGCAGAGACCCCTAGAAAAAAGGAGAGAACGCCAAGGTCAGTCATTTTGAACTCAGATGAGAGACGAGAGATGACGTGATTGACCAGAGATTGTGAGGAGACCGTCAGGATGATATCATCAACATATAGTAATAGGTAGATGATATCACGGCCGCGATGATAGACGAAGAGAGAACTGTCAGATTTGCTTGACTGAAAACCAAGAGAGGTAATGAAGATAGCAAAGCGATGAAACCAAGCACGGGGAGCTTGTTTGAGACCGTAGAGTGCTTTGCGTAGGCGACAGACATGCTGTGGGAAGGAATGATGAACATAACCAGGCGGTTGTTTCATATAAACTTCCTCTGTTAATTCGCCATTTAGAAAAGCATTTATAACATCTAGTTGATGAATTGGCCATTCGAGAGAGATGGCAATGCTTAGGACCATTTTGACAGTGACTGGTTTCACAACGGGACTGAATGTTTCGTCGTAGTCGAAACCAGGCATTTGAGAGAACCCTTGAGCTACCAATCGACCCTTGTAGCGCTCAAGACGACCCTGACTATCGAATTTATGTCGGTATAACCAACGACAACCAAGAATGTTAACTTGCGGTGGAGAAGGGACAAGATCCCACGTGTGATTTGAGAGGAGAGCAGACAGTTCATCGTCCATGGCTGCCTTCCAATTTGGATCACAAATCGATTGAGCAGACGATTTGGGGATCAGAGAGAGAGAATCAACTGTGGAAAGATTTAAGATGTGGCGAGGTTTGAGACTGCCAGTACGCGATCGAGTCGTCATGGGATGGGTGGAGGTAGGGGCCGGAGGTGGTGAAGAAGTGGTAGCTACAGGGTCAACTTGCTTAGAAGAGCTGCGCAGAGATTGAGGAGCGACAGGCGAATGAGGTCGGTCATCGTCTGTAGGGGCATCGCCAGTGGAAATGGGCGAAGCACTAGAGGTAGGTGAAGCAGTAGAATGATCAGAGGGAGTGGTGGATGAAGATGCAATAGGTGCATTAGTCATCACAGTGGATGTGGTGTCATCATCAATGAACGCATCATACTCAGAGGGAGAGGGTGAGACATTAAACGATGCATATGGAAAATGATCTCCATCAAAGACCACATGGCGAGAGATAATAATACAGTGAGTGACTAGATCATAGCATAGATGACCCCGATGACAAGGTGAAGGACCGAGGTAGTCACAAGCAGTAGAGCGAGGGGAAAGCTTGTTTGGGGCCGTAGAAGATAGATTTGGATAGCAGAGGCAACCAAAAACACGTAAGTGGGTGAAAGTCGGAAAAGTGTCGTATAAGATCTCACAGGGGGTTTTAGAGGCTAGAGTGTTAGTGGGAAGAATGTTCAGAAGGTGAACTGACATGTTAAGAGCTTCAACCCAGAACTTAGGTGGAAGGGAGGCTTGAAACAGAAGGGTGCGGACCACATTATTGAGTGCGAATGGAGCATTCAGCTTTGCCATTTTGTTGTGACGTGTAAGGACAGGAGAAGCGAATCTTAATTCCATGTTTTTGAAAAAGTTCAAGTAATTTGGTATTATTGAATTCACGTCCATTGTCACACTGAAAAGATTGTATATCGGTTTTAAACTGATTTACAACATAAGCACGAAAAGTAGTGAACACCTGAAACACGTCAGATTTCACACGCAGAGGGAATACCCATAAAAAATGAGAATAATCATCCAAAAAAAGTATATAATATTTAAAACCACTCAAACTGGGTACAGGAGATGTCCACAAATCATAATGAACCAATTCAAAAATGCGTGAAGTCTTAGTTGTAGACTTTGAGAAAGACAAGCGACAATGTTTACCTAATTGACAGGCGTGGCTCGTAGGTAACAATGTATTGGAACAAGAAATAAATTTACGAGAACGTAAAAAATTAAAAGTAGAACTGCCCGTATGACCAAGACGGCGATGCCACACATGAGGAGACAATGTGACCATGGCGGTGGCAGATGACACAGATGGCTGAGATGGCTGAAGAACGGGGTAGAGATCACCAGTACTGTCAGAGCGATGAAGAAGACGTCTTGTATTAAGATCCTTTATGGAGAAACCAAAAGGATCAAATTCAAGAGAAACTCAGTTATCAAGAGTGAATTTGCGCATAGAAATTAGATTCTTAACCATATGATCAGAAACAAGAACATTTTTCAGTGCCAATTTGTTTTGTGATAATGGAAGAAATGTATCACCAGTGCAAGAAACCGGAAGTAAAGAACCATTCCCAACCATGATTACTTTTGACTTACCACAAGGTTTAAGAGAAAGTAGGTTACCTTGGTTGAATGACATGTGGGAGCTTGCACCAGTGTCCATGTAGTAGTTATTATCTTGATTCTGTTGAGGCTGCTGGACGGTCATCGAGCTAAAGAGAGACGCGAGATCTGTGAACTGGGGCGGAGCTGCATGAGCAGGAGAAACTGGAGGAGGCGCAGCATAGAGTGCAGACGGAGTGTGCGTCCCAAAATGATTGGGTGTGGAAGATATCTGCTGACGATAGTTATTTCCATGTTGAGAAGCCTGAGATTGCTGATGCAAGGCATTCTGAAGAATCTGAAGAAGTTGATTGTTGAAAGCCGGTGGGGCACTTGACTGAACCACATCACGAAGATTACCTGTAAAAGAAGTAGTGCTGTTAGAAGACCCCCCGCCCGTATTTCCCTTAGATGCAACACGACCCATGTTTCTGTTTCCCCGATTATTTTTATTTTTCCCTTTTCCATTGTTATTAGAAGCAGACGAGGAATAAAGGGCAGAGCTAAGTGAAGGTGGGGGAAAAGGTTTAGTATGTGTGATGACATCAATTAAGCTTTGATAGGATAAAGGTAAATTCTGTAAAATTTGCAAGACAAGATCCTGACCAGTGATTTTGGTGTCAACATCGGCAAGGGAATCAGCTATATCTTTTAATGTGTGACAGTAGTCAGTAATGGAAAGATCACCCTTTTTGGTGTTCCGAAAAAGAGTTTGAAGTTGAAGGCTACGGGATAATTTGTTGTTCAAAAAATGAGCATCAAGGGCCTCCCAAAGGTCGTGTGCAGTGCAATTGTCTTTGGTGATAATATTAAGTAAATTAGGTTCACAGGTGGAATAAAACCAGGATTTAATGCGAGAATCTATGACTTCCCAATCCTCATCATCAAGACTAGTAGGTTTTGATTTTCCAGTAATGTGACCCATGACTTTTGCACATTTACAAACATCACTAAAAATTCGACGCCACAATTTGTAGCGCGAACCATCAGTGGTTAATTTAAAACTGAACTGAGGATAAACATTACCAATTGCAAAAACGAGTTGGGAGGTTGTGGGATTGGGTGTGGTGTGTGAGGAATTTCCTGTCATGACTAATAATAATAATTTTGCAGAAAAAATAAAATTAACGAAAAATTAAAAACAGGAACGTGCTCACCGAGGGGCAACGGCGGCAGATCTGCAGTAGCCGACGTAGATGGTGTCGGCCGGTAGCGGTGGCGGACGTCGGCAGCAAGTAAGATCTTGCGGTCAATAGCGGCTGCTGGATGGGGCTGGCGGCAACAGGCGGCGCAGGGGGAGCAGCAGGCGGCAACAGACGGCGCCGGGGCTGCTGGGCAGGTGCTGGGCGGAGGAGACAGTAGCAGCAGTCGCAAGACGCAGCAGCAGCAACAGCGGGAAGAGGCGCAATTCCACTCCAGAAAAAAGTTACGGGCATTTTTCTACAGAAAATCTAAAATTTAAACGTCAAAAAGTCATTTCAGAGCTGATTTTTCACAAGTTATCATTTTTAGATATAATTCTCAAAGTTTTATCAGAATTCACTCATTTTTCCATAAAAGATCTTGGAAGTTCATTTTTCAGTAATTCATAATGGTGTTTGAACAATTTTCAAAGTCTGAGCTGATTGCCAAACTTACTGAATCTGAAAAGATTCGTAAGAACAATTACGACATTCTCGTTCAGTTAAATACTGATAAACATTTGGCGTTACGTGACGTACAAATACTGAATGAAGAAATTCAAAGCTTAAAAGAAAAACAAAACTCTGAGAGTTGTGCTCATCAATTGAAAATATCTGAATTACTTAAAGAACTCGATGAGCTGAAACAAGAAAATTTTCAGAATGCAACACAACTGAAAGATCTGATCTTTACAAGAAAGTTTAGGATCTTGAAGATACACTTTGTAAGACAAAACCAACTGATCAGAATTGTATTTTAAACAAAAATGAAGAAATTTTTGCTCTTCAACAAGAGTTGTCTTTAACTAAAGATTTGATTGAGAAGGAAAGACATGAGTTCTTACTTAAAGAACAAGATTTTAAATCAAAATCTGAATTGTTTGAAGATGAAAGACAAATGTTCTTAATCAAAGAACAATCTGTTAAATCTGATTACCAATCATTTGATCATGACAGAAATTCAAATTTAGTCATTATCAAAAGTTTGGAAGACCAGATACTTCATCTTTCAAAACAATTACATGTGTTTACTTCATCAACTGAGTCAAAGGTTAAGACCCCTTCTTCAGTGTGTTTAAAATCCAATGTTGATCACTCTGGTTTGTCTTCTGAAAGTGAAGTGAATCTAACCAACTCTGCTAAGTTTGATTCTTCTTCAGATCTTAAACTTAAGTATCTGTTAAAGATACACAGCGGCAAAGATAAAATTGTTGAACAACTTCCGGTCAAGATTTACACCGGTGAATCTTCGAAGTCAAATTTTCTTAAAGTTTCTGAAAATACTGGTCATTCTAATCAGAAAACATTTTCACAGAAAAATACCAAGTATTATCAGAAACAGGCAAGAACCGGACAGTTTTTCAAAAAGAAGAGTTCGCAAAAGTCTGATCATTCAAATTCAAGTTTCTTTAGAAATTCAGATATTCAATTTTCTCATACTCAAAGAAATTTGTTTTCTGCGTTTGAAAGAGAAGCTGATAGTTATAACATGCAATGGGTACCTAAACCCAAGTACAAGTGGGTACCAAAACCTGTTTTGAAATGGGTACCCAAGAGCGCTAACAAGTCTGGATCCAAATCTGTTTGGATACCAAAGACATCTTAAATTTTGCAGGTTATAGGTTTCTTATCATTTCAGATAAGGACCCGTTCTTCATTTCAAGAGGCTCTTGATTACATCAGATCAAGACCCGTGTTTCAAATCAAAATGGTTTCTAGTTAAATTCAGACTAGAACCCGGACTTCAATGAACCAGAGACAATGGTTTTCAGTTACTTCAGACTGAAACCCAAGCTTATGCGACAAATGGCTTCTAATCACTTCAGATTAGAACCCGAGTCTGAAAGACAAATATTTCTGGAATTCCTGCCCTGAATTCAACTCTGAAGCTGCATTGATTTAGAGGGAGTTTTATTTTTATAATTTTTTGCTCCTGATTTCATTTCTATGAGTTGACTAACTGTGTGTGCTTATTTCCAGGGGGAGTTTCAGACGCACTTTGACGATGACATTTTTCAAAACTGTGTGTGATTTTTCACGAAAATATTTGATACACACATAAAAATAATTTTTGAGCTGAAAAGAAATTTTTTTCTGATTCTCTGAATAGTTCATTGAGATTAATTGATCTAATCTCTTTGATGTTCATTATCTCATTTTCTTCTGAGATTCTCTTTGTTACAATGCTTCCAATTTATACTGGATTCTCCCGTTATCTCCCATGTGCTAAATCTTTCAAGAAAATCTGATTCTTCTCATATCATATATCAGAATTTCCATTTCAATCTGATATCTCCCAAATTATATGAATATAATCTCCGATATCACATGATTACCGAAAATCATTCTGCTGACTCCGATTATACACCAATCTGAGTGATAGGCATAAATTTCGCTTCTATGGTCTATCCAGAACCGGAAGACCTACCCAAGGAGCAAACCATCTATAGTTTGTGTGGGTGAGGGTTCTTTAGGTTTATTAGTTGAGAAGTGTCAGTTATCACGGGATACTGACAGGGTCGAGCAGAGGTAAAATGTAAATGAGAGGGATATTAAAAGGCGATGGTGGTGCATCAGATCATGCTTTTCGTTTAAAGCTGACTGAATTTAATTCTGAAAAGTGAGCCGGAGGGAGCTAGGTTGAAAAATGCTGAGAGCTGAGAGTTGAGAAAGGATTTGAAGAAAAGATAATCCTATCCTACACTGTGTCTGCTGGGTAAACCAAATAATCTATCAAGCCCTAGGCGACTTGATATTGAAAAAGACGTCATAGACCCAGTGACGCATGCACTTAACCCCACCAACTACTCAGTTATCTCTCAAAAGATTTCTGTTTCAATAATCACGGAGATATAACACATTTCTATCAATATATCATTTGGATATTATTGATATTGAAACAAGGAAGACAGTTGCTCCGGTCTCCAATTTCATTTGATGCACATTGTGTCTAAAGCTAATTATATACACTTTTAGGACACATCGAGTCTAACAGTCTGCGTGACTATAAACTGCTAGTCCAAAGTGACTAAGCCGGAACAAATAAGAGTGATTCTTTCATGATAAAGGATTTCACGATGACTATTTGGAAATCCTACCAGTGTTAACATCACGCCAGCGCTGAAAGTAGGTCACATAGATTTTGTCTATTGTGCAAACAGGAATCCTATGTGGACCTGGACTTGTTTTCTCACAAAATGAATGTGTTTCATTTTCCCCAAAGTTGTAAAGCTTTGTTTTGTTCTAAAAAGATATAATATCAATTCGAGGGGGAGTGAACTTTTTGAGGGGGTGAGATAAATCTGTTTTGTATAGGGGGAGAGATGTCAGTTTAAGGGGGAGAAAATCAATTTGTAATAATTTCTGAGTTGTAATTGTTGTTGTATTTCTTCTACTGTAATTTCATTGAATTAATGTTTCTGAAGTTTTTGCATGATGTTCATAATTTTTTATGATCATCATGAGGGGGAGAAAAGCTGAATTTCAGAAACAACTGTTGAGTAGTTTGAAATCAACTGAAGGCAATTACTACATCATCTCAAGACAATTGATCAAGGAAGAGATTTAAAAGCTATTCATGATCCAAGGGGGAGTGTGCTTACAAGAAAAGAGAAGATCAGAATAGAAGAGATGTGAAGATCAGAGTGAGACAATAAAGAAGAAGATTCAGAGATCGAAGAGAAGGTGCAAGAAAAGTTTCAAGAAAGAATGTTCAAGTTCCCTCAAATGTACTTTAATTTGAAAATTGATTTCATCTCTAAGGGGGAGATTGTTGGGTAAAAATTTATATAGAGTTGTAATCAATTTTATTGTAAAAGTTCAGGGGTTGTTTGTGTAAATCCTTAATACTTTGTATTGTGTATAAATAGGAGTGTATGTGTGCTGTTATAAGAGGAATCGAAGATTACACACACACATACGGATCTGATTGATAGAGAGAAAAAGTGTTGTGCAAGTCACCAAGAACATCAATGTAATATTTCTCTCTTTAATCATTCAATAGATTGTGTTGGATTGTTAATTGTTCATATGAATTGTTCTATGTTGTATGAATTGCATGAAATATGAATTCACAATATATGTTTCACGTGTTACTCTTAAGCACTTCGATTCAAGTATGTTATAATATACATGTAATAAGTTAATTTTAATATTCTTATGCATTATTTCAAGTTTCAATATTTTCTTCTCTATTTTACATATTTTCAGTTAGTATGTTGTTTTCTACAGATTTGACGAAGATAGTTCGAATACTAACGATATCAGAGGCAGAAAATTTATTAACATTTAATGGTTTGTAGTTTTGTGATGTTCTATTTTAAAATTGTATAATGTATTGTTAGTAGTTGTTTCATTTCTATGTGATCATTCATCTTATTGAATTTGACTTATTGCATATAATATGTTTTTTAAAGTAAAATTATATATTTCACATCTATCATTGTCTCGTGCACCGCACAGGTATTACACTAGTTTATTTTGGGGACGCCTATATACATAGGGTCTATTCATTTTTACTCGTGACCGTCGTAGTCGGCCCATTGAGGTGTGCAACCTGGGCTACTGCCCCAGGGCCCAACAGCCAAGGGGGCCCAAAAAAAAATTTTCCCTGATACCTAAACTCTAATACTAGTAATTTACTTGTTTTGCTAGTTGTTTGATTATGGTATTTACATACATATTTACATGTTTGTTTACTTCAGTCTTTAACTGTTACATATACATACATGTTTAGGGCGTCCTTTATAAGTTTTTGTCGCGTACCTCAAAAACGATAAGAATGGCTCTGGTGACTGTTTTCGCATCTCTAATCATCCCTCATTGAAACCAACACACGGCCTTAATTCAGAAAGTTTTGTTTTTGGTTCACCTATTTCCAGCCAATTTCAAGTAAGAGACTTTTTATTTATCTTTTGAAGAAACCGTTAAAAATAAGGTAAAATATTTCATTAAAAGATTAAAAAAAAAAAAAACATACTAAAAGTTTAAGCAAGCATGTGCAAGTTCTATAAGTCAGCATCTTTCTTTTAAATGGAATTAAATAAGGGTCCCAACAAGAAATTTCGTACCAAACTCCAAATGGTTGAGGGAGTTGACCGGAAACAAAAAGGGAGACACACGGTATGATTACGTTAACGGTCTTTGGATTTGTGTTTAAATAAGTAGGTGGTGCAAAACTAATAATTAGATGATAGATATAACAAAAATTGTTCTCGGAAATTTAGTGTTGGGGTATTAGGGTATTAGGATGTTACAGCTATTAGGGGTATTAGCGGCAACAATTTCTGCTATTTATTATCACAATTAACAATCAGTTTTTAAAATGTTTGGATTTTCGTTTTAACTTATAAAATGACCAACAATCACTTATTAAACAAATAACTACATTTATTAACTTATGAAAAAATGTTTGGTAGTATTATTCTGAACGCAAATAATCACTTGTTAATGAATGCATCCAAACACTTTATACCAATTATTTAATTACGTTGTTGTAACGTAATAATCTAATAATCTCCATCATAACGTAAAACCAAACACCCTCTAATTGTATCTAGACTTTGAAATTTGTATTATTCCAATTGGTTTTGAAATAATCTTCGGTCAACTTTATATTAGTTTACGTTAAATATGAACTTCAACAAAAAAAAATATATTGAACGTAATGATTATTATTTGATACTCTTTCATTTTTTGGACCAATATGAACTTCACTAAATGTGTAACATTTTTACCGAATGAAATATTGTGTCTGTTGGTAACTTTTTTCGTAGGAAGAAAATCAAAATGGATTTAGTGACTGTTTCTTGAGTTTATGACAGATTTATTCAGTAACTAAAAGGCTTTTGGTTGTAGGATCTTGTAACTCCAATCTTTACCCTTTTTTTAGGAAAACAAATTAACTCCTGATATTAGATCATTGAAGCGACGGCGCGCTATGCCCTAAAATATGAAGTTTCAGTAACATAGCGATCGACGTTGCCCATCATATATGCTTACTTAAGAAAGATAAACAGGAAGTATCATCGTGTGTCATTATGCCAAGCAAATCTATAGAGATATATCGAGACGTGACTTGGGATTGATTTGCCTATAATGATATGATGTCATGAAATATTGCAGCTCGATCATTACGTATCATAAAGAATAAATTGCAAATGAGTAAGCTTTGATCATTCCATGCAAATTAAGCTAATATTACAACAACAATACATATGATGAACAATTAATTAAGGATCTTCCAAGTTTACAAAAAAGAAATGAACTAGAAACTCAAATTCGTAGCAAACATTTGAATCATAATTATCGTCGAGCTAAAGCATAGCTTCTCATCCGTGTCTAGTTTGAGAACGTACGTTGCCCATGAAACGTCATCGATCTCCCGGACTCTGTAGTTCATGTCCAATTATAAAACAAAGTATCAAAGGAAATTAATCACGAAAAACTAATAATTAAGAAACATACATTGTCTTGTGCCAAATGAACAAGAAGTTATGAGCTTACCTCATTACTCAATCAAAGAAACCAAATTGCATTATCAAGGAGACGGACGACTATAATAAGCACACCAACTGCCAATAAACGCCAACTCATCTGGATTCAAGCTTGGAAGTTCACGATCTTCAAGGATATTGATTATCTGCATAGTCTCACCAAGATATTGGGCAGCCACATGGACACTCGCCTCTCGTTTCTCTATCTCATTTGTGTGGCATTTCCTCATTATCACTCGGGGTAAGTTAGTGAGACAAGCACCTAAAATGCCAGAAATCATCGACTCTAATTGCTCAAATAGTTCCCTTTGGCTAACCTCTTCACTGTTGTTTTGATAGGAAAGCAGAATTGTTTCAGTGATACGATACATTGAATTAGCAGCAACAGACCTACAGATGGAATTTTCATTTGGGCATTCGAAACCCACACACTCCATATCAGCAATCATGATTTTAGCTGTATCCCTGAACCACTTAAGAATCTGTTGTGCCTTGTTTAGTTTAGGATCAAGTTTTCGCAATTGGATGCCAAACCATTTGTGGTTGAATTCAATCATTGGCCATAAAAGTGTAGCCGTCTTTCGAGTGCTTATGTATTCATCAGTGGCATTGATGATTTCTTCCACAAGTCTAACATATACAAGGCCTTCACTCACACTTCTTAGCAACCGATCAACAATGTTGTTTTTTATTTTTGGAAGGGAAATAGCAATGGTTGTTAGGGTTACCAATGGTAAGCTCCAACAGTCAAGATATTCTTCTGAAATTAATCGCGAAACATGATGGTTGTCGTACCTTCCAACTCCTTTGAAATCTCTAGATGCCTTTAAGAGCTTCATGAGATTGTTGGGTGGATGCTTTTCAGCCCTTTGGATCAAGCGGTTTAGAGACTTTGAGATTCCTTTCAATGTTCTGTCAGCAAGCTCAATATCATCTACTGTTTGCAAAGCATATCGACGAAGATCTTCGTTTTGTTCTCCTGGCCCAAGACTTTTCCCTAATACAATACTCGAGTCGCTAAACTTGGCTTTTATCCACTTCCAACAGCATGAACAACACCAGAGACACATCACAACGAAAATTGGGATCAACGCTATCAATCTGCATGTTACCACGACACTTTTCTGAAATCCAACACAAATGTTGAGAAGTACGATTTTCAAACTTTCCAAGACCATGTTAAATTTGCGATTCTGGAATGGTGACGGTACACTACGCTGTTTCCAATCAGATAACTTCTGAGTCCAATAGCTTTCCACTTTAAAAACCTTGAAATGGTTCCAAATCAAATTTGTGGACATCTTAAAGCTCAAGAATGTAAAACATCTAAAAAATGGGGCAATGGTACCTAGTATGACTCCCATAAGTTGTATTATCGCAATAACTATTATCGACCACTTATAACTTGAATGAAAGTCGGGTTTCATGATAAAACATTTGATAAGGCTAACCATCAGAGTAATGTGTAATAGGGTGCTTAAAGTACATAATACCCCAGCAGCAATGGTTGTTGCAGATGAAACTATCATAAATTGTGGGCTGCCGGTTTCTGCCATGATCCAGTAGCAGCTCACATGCTCCTTTAGCTTCTCAACACTTAATGTTCCCAGATGTTGATCTCTAAAAGTTGTTTCACGAACTTGTTGGTATTTCGATTCTAGCATCTGTTTGGACTTCAGAATAGCTAAAGACGAACATGTATGCACTATTAGCAACATCAGTAACATAACCACATAAATGGCTGCTCTTACTTTGATTATAGCATTATACGATCCAAATTCAATGCTGTCATGACCAAGATCGTTAAAGGAAATAACATCGGTTTTTATTTCTATGCAAATATTTACTACCAAGGTGACTACGAAAACATTCAAAGCAATCATGTTTGTGACAAGTTCCTTTCCATTCATGGTTGCTAAAGAAGGTAATAAGTTAGCCATCATTGTGCACATAAAAGCCATGCTTCCAATCTTTGCCTTCTGATCAACCTTACCTGGCATTGGGTCACTTATATCCACCGGTAGCTTCATTGCAACAGCAATCGCAGCAAGCGAAGCAGCATTCAGAGTGAAATATTTGCATGGGAACCATAATTTTCTGTTTCGCAGACCATGTATTAAATCAGCCACCATTGCAACGATGCAAAACAAAGACGCTGAGGCGATATACATCCCAATCCATGGCATAGGTTTGCTGAACCTGGTTTGTTGATCTACCTGGCCTATTACCCACAAGTATTCCTTGAAGGAAGATCTCAAACCGAGTGGAATGTTGTCGTAAGACCGTAGTTGGTTCAAAAGTTTGAGATATTCCTGTACTGAGTACGAACTCATGATTATGTTCGTCGATCGATCTTACGTTAAGTTAGGGAAGAAAATGATGATTTTTGATAAATTATATGTGTATTAGCAAGAAACTATATGCATGGAAGATTTTAAGACAAGATTGATGATAAGCCGAAGAGGATGATATTGTTCAAAGAAACTACTTTTCTGTATATAAATTGAATTAAATTTATATCTTTTTGTCGGTGTATCGTATTTGTCACACCAATCGAAAAGTCATGTGGTCTTTGATATTTTAAATTTGTAGCTTTATTAGTTATTTAATAATTAGTTTATAAACCCATGCATTTCGTATTTTAGTAAATAATTGGTTAGATATATAAAATGTAGCAAACTTAAAATTAAATCATATAATGTTAATTTTTATTAAAAAAAATAAAAACAAAAATATTGTTGTCATATATATTATTTACTTATTTTTCAAAATTTACGAAGAGTAGTTACTTTTTTTAACGTTTTTAACTTTATTTCAAAATTTATATATATTTAATTTAATCGATATAATTTGAAATTTTAATCTTACGTACGTAAAATATAATGTTTATATATAGTTTATAATAAACAAAATGTTATGAAATATGATTTTATTAATACTATATTATGTTTACCTATTATATATTTAATATTATTTATATGATTTGTGTTTATTTTTAATATATATTAATAAGCTTATAAACAAATAATGTATTTTTAATTAGATATATAAATAAGTATATATAAGATATAATGTGGACGTAGATTTAAATCTTTTATTTATTAATATTTAAAAAAAACGGGACTGAATCAAGCTAAAAGGGATGTAATGCAATATAATAATTCCCCAAGAGACAATTTAGATAAAATCCAATTAAAAATAGTTAAATCAAATATGTAATATTCAAAGTACAATTATATTCAATACAAACTAAAAAGAAATACATCACAAACAAAATGTATCCAATAATACTAAAACTAAAATACATATGGATATTGTTTAACAATTAAAAGTACATATTAAAATGAAAACTGATAGACAACATTAAAGCAAAATAAAAATAAAATTTTCAACTTACGTGTTTTTATTTTTCAGATATTCAAACATAATAAATATTCGGATATCTTGAACATCATATTTTCCCTTTTAAATCTGAAAAATTTAAATATCCGACTTCTGGATATCCAAAATTTTATGTTAAAATGGTTGCATTCAGATTTTTTTTAACGCGCTAGTGTGTACCCTAAAGTCATTAATGGTCCCGCGACCAAGTTCCAAATCAATGTCTCGGTCAACTCTCAACTCATTTGTGTGTGTATGTGTGTGTAAACACACATGCATATTCTAGGTGTTATTACACGGACGATATGGTGGTACGAAATGACGCATTTTTTTTACTAGATTAATAATATTTTGAAAAAGTATATTTGAATTAAATTAATTTTATTATATGTTATTTTAATTTCATTCTTTTATAAAATTTTAGCAACAATGTATATAATGGTTAAGTTATAAAAAAAATTATTTTCTAATACATTTTATCAGGAAATTATAAAAAAAGAAAAAAAGAAAATCACATTCAAGTTATACAAAATACGTAGATTAACATAATAAAGATAATAACTCATAAGGATGATTTAGTGATTGACCTTTGAGAGTATACAAAAAAATGTCATAATTTGATTCTTACAGATTTCAGTTACTTGTCTTCCAGGAAAAAAAAACATAATAATATATTAATTCAAGTATATAACATACATTATAAAAAGTCACCTTAATTATTATTTGTATCAGTTTATTTTTTAACTTCAGTTAATATTATGTGAATGTTTGCCATTTGAACAAATCATTAACTTCATTTTCAAATTAATAGAAACAAACCAAATTACATTAATATTTACGTGGCATTTAATAATATTTTGATATTTGCATGGTTTTAATGAATTTTATTTAATATTTTAATAACTTTTGGATAGATTATCTTTACTATCTAATCTATCTATATATCTAATTCATTTTATTATACAAATAACTAGAAGTCACATGACATTTAAATAGAGTGTCAATCGAATTAACAACAACTTGTCATGTGAATCCACGATTTTTCTATTTATCTATTTTTTTTACTATAATCTTCTATCCATGTCTATATCTATATATTATAATAAAGCAAAACAATTTATGCCACGTGTCGCTTCCACGATGCATGAAATTTTCATTCTCCCGCTTCTTTTTCCTAATTTACTACCTTAACTTAATTACATTAGAACTTGATTTTAAAATATTCTCATTAATGAATTAATATTAGATTAGATATAGCAAGATATTAAATTAATGCTTACCTAAAATAAATATGTATCATTATTATTCTTAATGATCATATTTAAATTCAAATGTAAAAATTTGGATTTAAATATAGAAGTGTAGTAAATAAAGTAAAATTTTGTGTTAATTATTTTGTTAACAAATTTAAAATTTAACTTAGATAACAAAAGTTAAGAATTAGATGATAAAACTTCGATTGTGAATATGATAAATTTGATTATTGATTTTCTGAGATCTCTTTTTTATATTTTATCATTTTCAAAATATATATACGCATTCGCGTTTTTTATTTCTTGCATTGATATTTCATATTTGAAGTTAATAAAAATTAAAAGAAACATTCTTTTGCAAGAACATATTATCTGATTTTAATGATATAATATAATAATAGTTTTTATGTAATATCAAGCAACTAAGTATTTTTTTTAATCTATAATTTATAGCTTTCAATTTTTTTATTTTAATTATATATAAATTTTATAATAATTTATTAAAATATAAAAAGTTTATGTATTTTCTAAATCAAACCATGTAATATATGGGTCTCAAACATGTATTATAATAAAGCAAACCAGTTCATGTCATATGTCACTTCTACAATACAAGAAAATTTTATTTTCCCACATCTTTTTCTAAATTTAACACCTTAACTTAATAACATTAAATTTTGATTTTTTTTTTCATCAATTATTTAGTAATAAATTAGATTTTATAACATATTAAATTAATTTTTACCTAAAATAAATATTTATCATTATTATCTTAAATAATCATAATTAGATCCAAATGTAGAAATTTAAATTAGTTGTAGAAATTATTATTATTATCTATATATAATAAATGAAAACATCAAATGTAATGTGCACCTCTACGTTCAACCCAAAAAGATAATTATAAATTATTATTATAAAAAAAAATTTAAATACAATTTATTATTTTTTAAAAAGATAAACACAATTATTATTTTTGTATCTTTTTTTATTTTTATTTATTATATATAAATAAATTTAATTAAAAATATCCACGTAATACGTGGGTCGTAAACTAGTTAAAACTATTAAATGAGTATCTTCCAGGTGTCGATCTCTCGTTTAATACGGCACGTGTCAAAACTTTGATATGTCACATATCATTACTAAAATTAAATATGAATTAACAAATCCAATTCAATTAATTATGATCTAATCTAACTAATCTAATATATAATTAACTAAAAGCTAATAAACTCTTTTTTTATAATTATTTCATGTGTTTATATAAATATTTATTCTTAATTTTTTTAATTCAACTCATGTATTGCATGAGTATATAACTCGTATATAATAAAGAAGAACACAAATTGTCACATTGCAACGCCATATTTCAACCCAAATAAATAAATAAATTAATATCAAGACGGTAGTATGCGGCGGTGGTTAGTCACGATGGTGGACCGGAAGAAATGATGACACTCCTAAAGTAAGAAAATACAGAAATTAATCTATCTATTCTATTAAATGAATAACTAAATATCACATGGCGTTTGAATAAAATGACATTTGGTTTATCAAGGATTTGTCATATTTATTTACTATTTTTACTATTAATAAATTAATAAAATGAATCTATTTATCTAAAAATAAAAGGTAAATATAGTGCGACATGTCGATGCATGTCCGCCCCTTTCATAAAATTTTTAACTTTTATTGAAAAAAATCATGCATAGATCTATCCTACATTAATTATGTCTTTTAATTTAATCTATAAATTGAAGACTCATTATTGACTTTTTAAATGAAATTTGTCCGTCCATATTGACTTAGAAATTATATTTTGTAGTTTTAATAATTATAATTTTTATATATTTTTTATAAAGTAATACATAAAATGTAGAAAAATATTTTTTAAAATTTTATTTATTCTCATATTATA
Organism: Centrapalus pauciflorus; assembly: GCA_020465985.1. Taxonomy (NCBI): domain Eukaryota; kingdom Viridiplantae; phylum Streptophyta; class Magnoliopsida; order Asterales; family Asteraceae; genus Centrapalus; species Centrapalus pauciflorus. The sequence goes on from JAANYP010005220.1 coordinate 85,419, forward strand.
TTTTTTAATATCATAATTAATATTTTTTTAATGCTTCATTGATTCAATTTTAGTATTAGCATTTCATTATTGTTATTATGATTTTTATTCCTTTAATTAGTAAGTAATATTTTAAGATTGTATTTATTTTAAAACAATTAATTTTTTAAACAAACCCCATGTGTTACATGGGTAAATGAACTAGTCTATATATTATAATAAAGCAAAACCATTTATGCCACGTGTCGCTTCCACGATGCATGAAATTTTCATTCTCCCGCTTCTTTTTCCTAATTTACTACCTTAAGTTAATTACATTAGAACTTGATTTTAAAATATTCTCATAAATGAATTAATATTAGATTAGATATAGCAAGATATTAAATTAATGCTTACCTAAAATAAATATGTATCATTATTATTCTTAATGATCATATTTAAATTCAAATGTAAAAATTTGGATTTAAATATAGAAGTGAAGTAAATAAAGTAAAATTTTGTGTTAATTATTTTGTTAACAAATTTAAAATTTAACTTAGATAACAAAAGTTAAGAATTAGATGATAAAACTTCGATTGTGAATATGATAAATTTGATTATTGATTTTCTGAGATCTCTTTTTTATATTTTATCATTTTCAAAATATATATACGCATTCACGTTTTTTATTTCTTGCATTGATATTTCATATTTGAAGTTAATAAAAATTAAAAGAAACATTCTTTTGCAAGAACATATTATCTGATTTTAATGATATAATATAATAATAGTTTTTATGTAATATCAAGCAACTAAGTATTTTTCTTAATTTATAATTTATAGCTTTCAATTTTTTTATTTTAATTATATATAAATTTTATAATAATTTATTAAAATATAAAAAGTTTATGTATTTTCTAAATCAAACCATGTAATATATGGGTCTCAAACATGTTATAATAAAGCAAAACAGTTCATGTCATATGTCACTTCTACAATACAAGAAAATTTTATTTTCCCACATTTTTTTCTAAATTTAACACCTTAACTTAATAACATTAAATTTTGATTTTTTTTTTCATCAATTATTTAGTAATAAATTAGATTTTATAACATATTAAATTAATTTTTACCTAAAATAAATATTTATCATTATTATCTGTAATAATCATAATTAGATCCAAATGTAGAAATTTAAATTAGTTGTAGAAATTATTATTATTATCAATATATAATAAATGAAAACATCAAATGTAATGTGCACCTCTACGTTCAACCCAAAAAGATAATTATAAATTATTATTATAAAAAAAAAGATAAATACAATTTATTATTTTTTATAAAGATAAACACGATTATTATTTTTGTATCTTTTTTTATTTTTATTTATTATATATAAATAAATTTAATTAAAAATATCCACGTAATACGTGGGTCGTAAACTAGTTAAAACTATTAAATGAGTATCTTCCATGTGTCGATCTCTCGTTTAATACGGCACGTGTCAAAACTTTGATATGTCACATATCATTACTAAAATTAAATTTGAATTAACAAATCCAATTCAATTAATTATGATCTAATCTAACTAATCTAATATATAATTAACTAAAAGCTAATAAACTCTTTTTTTATAATTATTTCATGTGTTTGTATAAATATTTATTCTTAATTTTTTTAATTCAACTCATGTATTGCATGAGTATATAACTCGTATATAATAAAGAAGAACACAAATTGTCACATTGCAACGCCATATTTCAACCCAAATAAATAAATAAATAGATATCAAGACGGTAGTATGCGGCGGTGGTTAGTCACGATGGTGGACCGGAAGAAATGATGACACTCCTAAAGTAAGAAAATACAGAAATTAATCTATCTATTCTATTAAATGAATAACTAAATATCGCATGGCGTTTGAATAAAATGACATTTGGTTTATCAAGGATTTGTCATATTTATTTACTATTTTTACTATTAATAAATTAATAAAATGAATCTATTTATCTATTCTAAATAAAAGGTAAATATAGTGCAACATGTCGATGCATGTCCACCCCATTCATAAAATTTTTAACTTTTATTGAAAAAAATCATGCATAGATCTATCCTACATTAATTATGTCTTTTAATTTAATCTATAAATTGAAGACTCATTATTGACTTTTTAAATGAAATTTGTCCGTCCATATTGACTTAGAAATTATATTTTGTAGTTTTAATAATTATAATTTTTATATATTTTTTATAAAGTAATACATAAAATGTAGAAAAATATTTTTTAAAATTTTATTTATTCTCATATTATATTTTTTAATATCATAATTAATATTTTTTTAATGCTTCATTGATTCAATTTTAGTATTAGCATTTCATTATTGTTATTATGATTTTTATTCCTTTAATTAGTAAGTAATATTTTAAGATTGTATTTATTTTAAAACAATTAATTTTTTAAACAAACCCCATGTGTTACATGGGTAAATGAACTAGTAACTATTAAATTAAAATCCAAATAGAAAAAAGAAAAAATAAAGTCATTTACGACGCTATTCTAGAAAGTACATACGCATATAATAGAGGGGTCTGAGACTCTTCTTCACTGTCAGGCCCGGCCCTAATAGGTGGACGACCTGGGCTGTAGCCCAGGGCATCACAACTAAAGGGGCATTAGACATTCAACCCAATTTACATACTAGGCCCAAATTTTAGCCTAAAATATCAAATACATGGGCATCCGCATACACTCACGGAGGATTGGACGGTTGAACCGTTGAACCATGAACGACCCCTCATAAGTCAGAAATTGAAGAGTCAGGTAGGCAAGCCACGTAGAAGATGGATGGTCGGTTACAAACGAAGATCATCAGTCGATCAAACCAGGGAAAATTCTTTGCAAACGAAAAACGAAGGAACGAGGAATTAGGAATGATCTGTCCAGATCTCAGTCATATCGCACTCATCATCGGTTACGTGGTTACAAAAAGTGAGAAACACGAGTACACGACACTAGCGACACGTCAATATTCAAGAATCCAAAGGTAAATCGACCAGAATCACGTGATTAATATTCGTGAAATTTCTGCTACTGTTGCTTATTTCATGTTGTTGGGATTTTGCCATTTGGGAACAGGTTGTGTGGATATGGTTCTCTGTGCGTGTGTATATTTATATATTATGGACATAGTGGAAATTTATTATTTGTTAATTTCTTACAATACTTGATTCTTGATAATGTGATAGTATTTGGTAAAATCTTGACTCAAATTTCTAATATTCATGAAATATGTTAATTTCTAATATCCACGAAATACATTTCAGTTTTTATTATTCTTTCTTCACTCAAATTATACCTAAATCTTGAAAACATTTTTACTATTTTTTGTCTCCTGTCTAGTCTTCTATGGGAAATTTTATCTTATCTTGTGTTTAATATTTATCATAGGATGTCTTTCCCTGGAAGCATTAACTTTTAACCTTAATGTCAATTGGAGTATTTAGGTATTTTTAGTTTGTTATCTCATTTATCAATAATTGGTTTTTTTATTTATTTAATTTGTAGGTGCAGAGTCATCGATCATGGGCTCGTCACTCACGGTTGTATAAGTGTTGAATATTACCTTTTGTTTGAGTAACAAGACGAAGAATAAGAAAAAGAAAGAATCATTGAAAAGACAATCAGGTGCAATTTTAATAATGCTTACAACTTATTTAGTTGTTTTAGTTATTGTTTCATTATAAGTCTATACCATCGATAAACATGTTTTCCCTTTCAAAGCTTCGAGTGCCTAAAATAGAAAAAGAAAGAATAGACAACGAGCACTTGCACAATTTTTATATGAATCATTAAATAGACTTTTTAGATAGACATAAAAATACTGAAGTAAATGAAAATGATGAAGATCTAGATCATGAAGCCAATGAAGATAATATAAATAATGTGGAAGATAATAATGAAAATCCTATAAATATCAAGTTGATCATGAAGTAAATGAAAAGTATGAAAATCTTTTAAACACTGAAAACCTTGATCATGAAGTAAAAAATAATGAAATCCAACAAATGATGAAAATGATGATCCTAAAGTTAATTACAATGTTTTTGATCCGAGAGTTTGTGATGATATTGATTTAAAGATGAAACACTTATTTGTAAGTAACAATCGATATGACGATGAGCCGTCTAACTTAACAATGTTCCAAACCCTTTTAAAAATAACATGTTGTAATTTAAAAAATTTAGGGCATGATTATTTTATCTCGCCCTAGGCATGAAAATGCTCAGGACCGGCCCGGCCCTGTACACTGCTCATTGAACAGTAAAAAGTTTGTGAATAATATTATTGATTATATATATATATACATACATACATATATATATATATATATATATATATATATATATATATATATATATATATATATATCACACACACACACATAAGAGAGAGAGAGAGAGAGAGGTGAGTTCAATGGAAAACCAATGTGCATTAGGAAACCAAGATGGTGCATAAACAATCCGATATGCATCAAGAAGATTATTCAATGTCATTATAGGTATATTCCTTTTACATTAATTTAGTAAATTTTAAAAATCAGATTTAAACCTAGAAAATCCTATAATTACTCTACTTGCCGATTTTAGTAGGATTTATCAATTAAACAAAAGTAATATTTTACATGGAAAGCAGAGAGGTTTCTATTTTGACATTTTACATGTTTACCATTTTGTCCCTATGCACACCGATGCATGAATCAGATGATGCATTCAAAAAGTGATGTTAATTATATCATTGTCACATTGTTCTTTTTAATGAATGCATCAGATCCAATGGTCGTGATTGGTAGATATTGGTTTCCTAATGCAAATTGGTTTTCCATTGAACTCACATATATATATATATATATATATATATATATATATATATATATATATATATATATATATATATATATATATATATATATATATATGTATATATATATATATAGGGTTATGTTCCGGTAAGAACCCTCATTACCGTGAGAACGTGAGAACCACTCCAAATTGCACAAATTTGTACATCAAATGCACAAATTTAAAACTTAAAAGTTTTACTTACAACCATTATTAGTCTTAAATATTAATAAATATCATAATCTAACACTAAAATTACATTCAAAAATTATATTCATTAAATTATAAACTAAATGCACAAATTTGAACTTCAAATGCACAAATTTTCTTAAATGCACAATTCGTACATAAAATGGATAAATTATAGCATGAGATGCGTAAATTTTTACATGAAATGCATAAATATATCGAAAACATTTAATTTTAGTATCAAATGCACAATTTTATACAGTGGATGCACAAATTTTAGAGTGGTTCTCACGTTCTCACGGTAATGAGGGGTTCTCATGTGAACCCAATCCTATATATATATATATATATATATATATATATATATATATATATATATATATATATATATATATATATATATATATATTGAGGTTCAATTGAGAACTTTTATGCATCGGGGCACCTCGAGGCACTTTTATGCATCGGATAATCCACCAAGGGTGCACAAAGGGCATTTAGGGAAAACTAAAGACATGATAATTAATTTATTTCTAAAAATCATTAAATGATAATTAGGAGTTACACTTTGAATTAAATTCTCATATTAACTACATTCCTTCCTCCTCATTTCTCTCTCTCTCTCTCTCTCTCTCTCTCTCTCTCTCTCTCTCTCTCTAACTCTAATCGTGTTCTTCATGATTTTCTTAGTGATGATGATTTGAAAACGAAAAATAACGATGAACAACGATGATGATGAACATGAACAAGAGAGGTAACCGATGATAATTATGAAGAACATGATGCATAGATGGATGATGAATAATGATAATGCATAGATGGATGATAAACAATGATAATGCATAGATGGATGATGAACGATGAACAACGAATAATAATGATGCATAAATGGACGATGAACAATGATGCATAGATGAATGATGAACAAGTTGAACATGATGCATAGCTCAATGAAGAATATGAACGACAAACACGATGCATAAAAGAATGATGAACAAGTTGAACACGATGCATAAATGAATTTTTGTATTTTTTTTGTTAAATGCGTCTTTTTTTAACATGATGCATAGATAAACAAGATTAACGATGAAATGCATCGATATCCATCATCTTTTTTTGAATTTGTGTAATTTTTGTTAAATTTGGAAATGTATCAATTGAATTTATTTGACATTTATTATTTGATTATTTGTTAAAATATTAAATTTAATGAGGTATGCACATTCCCCAAAATGCCCTTCCTTGTTTGTTCCTATAATGCACAAGTTGCATAAAATTGTCCAACTATTTACCCTTTTGCCATTAATCTAATCCATACAATTTTTTGATCTAATGGTTGATATGGGTTCTTTTGTACCTCGATGCATAAAAGTTCTCAATTGAACCTCCCTCTATATATATATATATATATATATATATATATATATATATGAGAAGAAACTTTTGATGAAAATGTGTAACAAAATGACATATGTCATTAGCTTATATATATTGTTAAGGGTAGTTTAGTCAAATAATTTTTTAAATTTATAAATTAAAATCTTTTATTTAAACTTAAAGATGATATATTAATTAATTTAGGAATATCATAATCATACCAAACTCTTAACCTCCCAAAGCATACGTACATATTCAATTTTTCACAACTATGTCTCTCCCAACGTCGCTCATTGTAACCCTAATGCCGACTTCAATCTCTCTTTCTCCTCTAATACATCATTATGTGTCACCGCCACGACCACCATCCGACGACCACCACCATAACCATCGGTCCACCACTATACGTTTTCTCTCACGACAGTCAGTCGACAACTACAGTCAACACCTGCATCTCTCACCAAGAAACATGCCTCCATTTCTCACAAACAAACACGGCTTCAATCGGTCGCCAACCATCTCATTTTTATCAACTCCACCAACCACTCACAGTTGTTAGGTTTTCTGAGGTTGCGGCCGAGAGTGTGTAAATCGACGTCCACCAATACCGGAGTTTAAGGGCTTTGATTTTTAACTCATCGATACCAAGGGAATCAACAACTGCCACCGCTGTTTCTTAATCTTCAATGGATTCTGGATTCTAGATTTGATTTTAAGGTTTATACACATATGCAAAAGTTCAATAGAATGGTTCTCGTAACAAGTTAAATATTCATGAAAATGTGAGAAGCATTTCTGGCCACTCGTTTCAGTTTGCCTTTTTAGGGTATCACTGTCTTTTTCTTTTCTTTTTTTAACAACCTGAAAAGCTACATTGTCTTTTTCTTTTTTTTTTTTATGGTTCAACATTTAATGTTGAATCGTAGATAAACAATAGATATATTATTGATTCAATAATTAATGTTGAATCGTGGCGGAGAAACAACATTTAATGTTGGACGTTAGTTTAATGTCTAAACTTTGTGATTTAACAATTAATCTCTTTGATACAATATTTAAACTTTGTGATTCAACCCTCGAATTATTTGATTCATCACTTAAACTTTATGATTCAACACCTAAAACTCTTTAATACAACAATCATCTTATTTGATTCAACTATGTTGATAATATAATACAATTTGATACAACAATGTAGGCGTTGATACAACAAATATGTTACCACGTTGCTTTGATTCAACACATGAACTCTCTAATACAACATTTAAACTTTGTAATTCAACATATGAACTCTTTGATACAATATTTAAACTTTGATACAACACAAATATTCAAATTAACAGATACAACACATGTAAGCGTTGATACAACACATGTAACCGTTGATACAACACATGTAAAACGTTGATACAATAATGTACGTAATTGTTCAAAATTAAGTTGACACACACACACAGATATATATATATATATATATATATATATATATATATATATATATATATATATATATATATATATATATATATATATATATATATATATATATATATAGACTAAGGATCTTTTGTGAACATTTTATTCGTTGTGAACATTGTTAACAATCACAAAATGACATTTAATCCTATGAATCTTATTATGAATGCTACTAAATCCTTCTATTAACCAATGGTTGTTGTTGGATCCTATGAATTTTGTTGAATCTTGTATATAGTCAATGGCAGCAACATGTGGTCGTTAAGTAAGGATTTATGGAACTGGGTGCTATCTTGGTGTGAAGTCTCTATCGATCAACATCAGTCACTGGAGTAGTTAATTGATATGAATCTCAAGTCTGGAAAATCGGAAAAAGGCGGAAAACAAGAAATTCAGTGGTCTTCAGCAACGGAAAATTCTCTGCTTCACTGATTAATGAAGAGTTTCTTACAAACTCATTTTCTTGGTTAAAGTTTAAGACGAATTGTAAAACTTTAAACTGGTCATTCTGGTTTGTTTGTCCTTTCGTTCTTTTAAGTGTATCTTGTAACTTTGCTAGTTCCTTGCTAGCTGATGTTTTAATGAATCAGGTATTCTAGACGGGCGTGATGGTAATGTCTTAGCTTCCGATTAGTTCTACCTTTTGTTGTTAAAAAATTAGAGTAAATTACAAAAATGGTCTATGTGGCTTGTATAAAATTTTGGATTCTGTGGTTTCAATTTTCCATAAGCGGTCCTTATTTGCATTGCTTACATACAGAAATGGTCCATCTGTCTCATTTTTTTTCCTAAATGACAATTATACCCTTTTTATTGATAACAATTTTGGTCTCTTTCTTTTCATGAATTTTGATTTTGTTTTTAAACTTTAAATCTTAATTTAATAAATGATGATTTAATTAATTAAATTAATATTATTATTTAAGATGTATTTATTTTTTATTAAAGTTATATTTTTTTTATCTATTTAATTAATTTATTTTGCGTTTCTATTATGTATTCAATTTATTTATTAAAATTTTTATTTATATTAGATATATTATTATAATATTTATATGTTTTTAGTATTTTGTAAACTTCTGATGCGTGCAAAACACACCTCACGTTTTAATGTCTAATGAACCCAAAGTATAAATTACACAACTGGCAGTGTACCAATCATGTGCAATATAGCTTTGAGAATCACCCAGGATTTATCGAACTCATGGAACAGAATAAAGAACGGAGTCTCCAATACTACAACCTCAACCAATATTTAGCTATTTCGGACTTTTTGAGTAAATTAACAACTAGAGGCAATAATTAAAATTAATTAACCGAATAACTAAAGCAAACTAAGTAACACAAGATTAAAAAGTTAAACTAATTTTTTTGGCTTTTTTAATTTTTAAATAAAAACTAATACCGGCAAACACTAATTAAACTAAATAACGATCGCAAAGAACTAATGATAACTAAATAAAATGAATCAAACAAACGAAAGCAGAATTAAATCAAAACTAACTTAAGTAAAGATCTAAAATAAATTAAAATTTACAAACTCTTATATTACGAAAGTGTCACCCACTTGGAACTGGAAAACTACAATTAATTGGCGGCGGCCTGAATTGATCGATTAAAGATAAATCGGTTAATAACCAATTATAAATATTCACTTAAGCCCGAATAATGAATTAATTTACCGAATATTTGATTTCTCCAAATAAAGATTAATTCTTGACAAAACACGTGAAGACAATAAAGTTAATTGAACTGAATTCCAATATTAACCAACAATCTTATTATAGCAAAAAGATGCTAAAACTATCAATTAATACCGAGAATTCAACCAACTTTATTTCTTTGGAAATCAAGCTTTACGGATTATTAGTTTTATTATCGCAACACAATGCATAAAAACTAAGAAACACGCAAAGTTCTAGATCAATAATTCATCACAAAATCATTATCGCAATACAATGCCTAGAAAATATAATCAATTATCAATTTTTCATCCAAAGTTTCAATGTTTATTAAAAACGCAGATTCAACCAACAATTATTTTCGTAAAACAATGTTAAACGATTGATAAAAATCTGATTTTTAACAAAAATATATGAAGAACATCAAAAAATCTAGTAAATTTAAAACATAAACAGTCAATCAATCCAAAATCATGCCAATTAATACATAGAATTCATCATCCCAAGCGGGTGAACAAGAAAACGACTCACTAATCATACCAAAAACCGAAATTAAACTCAAATAATTTCGAAACATTAAGAAATCGGAGGTTTAGGAACGAATGTACCAAAAAGCACTGCTATCAATGAAGAAATTGACCTCCAAAGTCGAACCAAATGCTTTAAATCTTCAATAAATCGAAACCCTAAGCTAAACTATGATTAGAACTCGAAACGCTACACAAAACCCAAAGACAATTCACCTAAAGTTGTCCAAAATCGCGTCTGCCTTCGACTGCTGCGAGCTAGGGTTTTTAAAAACGAATTCTAATGGCCTGGGTCCCGTACGTGGATGCGTAGGGTAAGTCACGCAGGTGCCTGGCTTGCATTGACTGAAGGTGGACACACGGGTATGTGGGATGTCCTACGCGGGTGCGTGGCATGCTCTGACTGGACATAGCCACGCGGGTGCGTGGAGAGTCCTACGCGGGCGTGCAGAATCACTTTTCTTCAAATTTTGCTTTCCATCATGGAAGATGGTTGGATCATAGAATCTCATTACTTTAGCCTCGATTTATGTTCTCATGTTGATTTAATGGCTTCTGACCCGCGAAACACACATATTAATAAATCAGTATCTTTTTTACTCATTTCCGTCTGAAAACCACATAAATTGGAGATAAATGATACAAAAAACATGTATGATTTTGCACATATCAGTTTCCATCTATTTATTTCATTACGTTAATATATTTTGATTTCATTATACCTTTTTAAGGAAAATATATAAACTTAGGATTTAATTCGTTTAGATTTAGATATTAGTTACATTATTAACCTGGTTTAAATTTAATATTCTATTTGTTTTAATTTAAATATTTGTTACATTAAAACATTTAAGTCAAAACAAATAAAATGTTAGATTTATTTAGTTTTCTTGTAAATTATAATTAAACCAAAACATATTAATACAACATAATATTTATGTCATAACGAATAAAATGTTATGTTTATATATTTTATTTGAAAGTTATAATCAACTTAAAACGTATTAACCTAACAAAAATTTAAAATCAAAAAAAAACCAAATGCTAAGTTTATATTTTTTCCCTTAAAAATTATGATTAATTCGAATCGTATTAATATAACAATATAATCATATTAAAAATAATAAATGAAACATAAGATAAATAAAAAATTTATTTAAACCGTAACATATTACTATAATAAAATACTAGTTTATGAGCGCCCACGTTGATACGTGGATAATTTTTAGTAAATAATTGTTTTCATTAAATATATGTAAACTTAAAATTAAAACGATATAAATACTAATTCCTATAAATAAAATACAAGAAAAATATAATTAATTGTCATAGATACTATTAATATTATATTACGTTTACTTTTAAAATTTTTAATATCTTTTATAATTTTTATGATTATGTTCTTCATTAATATTATATTTTTTTCTATATGATTTTATCAAAATTGTATTATGTATACTTTTTAAAAATATATAATATTGTTTATATAATCTCTATATTTATGTTCTTCATTAATATTATTTTTTCTTTTCAAATGTAATATTATTTATTTAAATTTTTTATATCAAATAGTGGATAGTGTTAATTATTTATTAATATTTAAAATAATGAATTGTATTTATGTAACATCCCACTTTTGGGACGGGGACGTGGAATTATGTGATTGGGTTGATTATAATATTATAATTGAGTTGGACCAATTATTGAGTTTTACGTGGAAGTGACATGTGATAAGATTTTGGGCTAACCGGATGATGGGATTAAGTTTTTATAAACGATTATAATTTTGAGAATTATTAGTTAAATTGGGACCCGGTGATATAAAGTTTGTATTTTGTGATAGTGGGATCGGATATTGGGTGTCGGACCGAGTTAAACTCAAAACGTATATATACGTTGAGCCTTTTATGTGTGATTTCATTATGTTCTATCCCCAAATCAGTGACAAAGGTGTATGTGTGTGTATCTGTAGATTTCAGCAGCCTCTAACCAGAGATCTGAACTTCAAATTCGTGATTAAAGCTTCCGATTTCATCATCTTCTCTACCTTTGAGTTTAGGTAAGATTTGGGCTTGAATTTGTGATTTAATTGCTGTTAGCAGTATATAATCGAAGGGATTGAGTTTAGTTGTGTTTATGAGTGAATTCGGATATATAATCATGGTTGAATTTGAGCTGAAATGAGTTGGGGATTGAATCCCCTGGCTGTTATAAAAACAGAGTGTTCTGGTTCTGTTCGTCCGTGAGCGCGGCCGCGATCATGGGATCGCGGGCCGCGATGTTCTTAAGTGATCGCAGGCGGTTTGTCTGAAGCGCGGCCGCGACCGAGATGGTCAGCGCGACCGCGACCGCGATGGTCAGGGCGGCCGCGATGCGGCTGGGGGTTTAGGTCGGGTTTTCGGGTTCTGTGGGTCTTGTGTTTGGGTCTTTAGGGTCTCGTGAGTTGTTGAGAATTGTATATAAAGCTGTTGGGTTGAGATTGTGACGTTGAGAATGTGTCTTTTGGGTATCTGGGATTGTGTGAGTTGATTGGGATCTCGTGTCGAGTTGTGTGAGTTAGTTGGGATCTTGTGTTTGAATATTCGGGTTGTGTGGGTTGGTGGTTGAGTATCTGGGTTTGTGTGAGTTCATCCGAGTATTGTGTATGTAGATGTTGAGTATTGGGGAGTCGTGTATAGAGCTGTCGGGTTGTGATTGAGATATTGAGTTGTGATTGTGATTGTAATATAGAGTCATTGTGTTGTGATTTCAGGGTCTCGAGTTGATAGGGTTGGGGACGGGCAGGGAACCGAGACTTATTGTAGCTAGCTGAGCAGGTGAGTTTGCATGTTTTTATCGAGATAATTGTACGATTATTTTACTAATACCTGCATGATCTTTTACTGAGCTTTTTATGAGATATACGAGTTTTCTTACGAGCTTTTTATCGAGATATTGTCATGCATGTATTATCGAGTTTTATTGAGAACTGTGTTTTATTATATGAGATTTGAGACACTTGAGCTGTTGAGATATTAAACCGTATGGCTGGGCAGGGGTTGGGTCGCTCCCAATTCCCTTTTGAGTTCCTGTCGACTGCTTTGTGCGGTCTAGGGATTTTGGCACGTGGGCCTATCCACGCGAGTTGAGCATCATGTGGGATCTCATGTACTTGTTCAGTAGAGAACGCTGAACGTTTTATTATTGAGCTTACTTTTTATTGAGATTTATAATCGTACACTAACCCTTGCATTCTCACCAGCGTTAGCTGACCCAGTGTGTGTTGTTGTGTGTGTGTGTGTGTCTCAGGTGATCAGAGATTTAGTAGGCCTGCTGGACCCAAGTAGGGTTACTGTGACATTTATCGAGGAGCTAGCTGCCTGTGCTAAAGGTAGTCATATTTTGGGAATGTTTATGCGTACTTCGGATAGTGGGTAATATATTCAGGGACTTCCGTGACTTATTTATGTGATTAAAGTTTTAAAACTATCGGGTTTCTGCATGTATGTATTGGGAATAGTATAGGGATTATTATATTATATCATTGCTGACGTGGTATTTATGTGGCATTGTGGATTAGTTTGAGGGTGTTACAAGCTTGGTATCAGAGCCTAGGTTTAAGAGATTAAGTATCTAGTGGATGCTTAAGCTTAAACCACATAGTCTAGATCCTTAGATTGTAATCCGAAGTAGAGTACTAAGTAATAAACGAGTAGGGTATAGAGTTAATATGCGTTGTTGTTCTTAATGTGCGGGTTAGTTATGGATTGTGAGGGCAGCAGGCCTCAGGGTTATGATTTTAAGGGTGATGAGTTTGTGTGTAGGTCTGAGTTGTGTTTGGTATCGAGTCAGATATTGGATGAGCGTTTTCCAGTGCGGGGAGCGGGTCGGGATCGGGGAGTGGTGCCTCCGCCTGAGGGAGGCCAGAGTTCAGGGGCTGGTGCTTCTTCTAGCCAGCTATCGTGAGGGTTCCTTAAGGACTTTATGGCGGGTCATCTTTTTGAGTTCTTTGGAGGAATCGGTGCCTTGAAGGCACTGGATTGGTTGCGAGAGATTGAAGTTTCTTTTTGGATAGTGCATGTAGATCGAGCTGATAGAGTGAGTGATGCGTCTTATTTGCTTAAGGGTGGAGCGTTGCGATGATGGAATTTTGTTGAGAGTGCTTGAGGAATTGACGATGTGTACTTGATGCCATGGGAGGAGTTCTGAGTGGAGTTTGAGCTGTAGTGTTGCCCCCAGAATACGAGATGAGAGTTGGAGTATGAGTTTATCTACTTGTAGTAAGGATCCATGTCAGTCCAGGAGTATATTAATGTGTTTAATGATAGAGCTCAGTTTGTGCCACATCAGGTGGCTATTGAGCGGACGGTTAGTATGTTTATTGAGAGTTTGAGATCTGATATTAGGGAAATTGTGGGGATGTTGCGTGACCCCACTTTTGCATCGGTTGTGGAGTGTGCGGGATGTAGAGAGAGGGAGGTGGAGAGGCAGAGAGAACAGCCGGCTTCCCAGAGACAGCGGATTGAGTCATTGGACCCGGGGTAAAGTGCAGGGTTACCAAGGGGATGCCGAGAAAGTCGACAGAATGGATGCTTTGAGCAGAGAGGCCAGAGTCTAGGGAATCAATGAGATCAGGGTAGAGATGGGAGGAGGTCTGAGATTAGTCAGAGTTGGAGTCGAGGTCGGGATCAGGGTCGGAAACAATTGGGGCAAAGCCAGAGATTGAGTCAGAGTCGGGGCCAGGGTTAGGGAAGTGTTAATAGAGGATCTAGGGATTCGGGTAGCAGAGTTTAGAGCTTGGTGTTTGGAGTAAGAGATTGTCAGCGGTGTCATCACCGCCATGCCGGGCCGTGTGCCCCGGAGCACCTGAGATGTTTTCGTTGTGGCCAGTTTGGTCACACTGCTGTTGCATGTTCATCATAGGAGTCATTGTGCTTCCGATGTAGGAAGCTGGAACATATATCATGAGATTGTCCGAGTCTAGGGATGGGATTTCCGGGGGCGAGTTCGAGTGAGGTCGGGGCGTCAGAGTTGTCAATTACGCCTCGTGGAGGAGATGGAGTACCTAGGGTCAGAGGTAGAGTTTTTGTTTCAGGCTATAGCTGAAGAGGAGGGGGAGCCACATAATGTTGCATCTAGTACGTTTATTGAGGCTATGTTCCTTCAATTTGGAGATGTCACCGTTGTCATAGTGGGCCATGTGTGTGTGCAGATGTTATTGGTGCGGTCAGTGAGAATATACTGCCGCCATGTGTATTATTCATGAGCTGTTGTGCTTTGTTGTGGGAGGCCGGGGAATAGGGTGCGAATCTGTCCAGAGTCGAGATTAGTGATGTAGGGCGAGAATTCTAGTAGAGTCAGAGTGGAGCCATCGTTACCCGATTATTATGATATTAGAGTACGGGGTCAGGTCTTTTAAGTGATTGTAGAGGAAATGCGGGATGTTGTTGATGTGATTTTGGGTGTTCCTTTTGAGCTTGCTTTGAATATGTGTCAGTTGTGTAGTGAGCTGTTGAGCTATGTCTGTGATAAGTGTATGTGTTCTATGGCGTGTGACTACTTCTTTATGTCTGTGATTATGGGATTTAATGATATGGGGACAGAGTTGTTATGTATGGGACTGTGATGTTTTAAGTATATGTGTGAAAGTGAAAAATATATATATATTGTGGCGAGCTGAGTTATTGGGCTTTCAAAGTTGGAATTTGTGTGATGTTAGTGGATCAATCGTATTGAGTATGTGAGCTATATAGGTAATCATTGTGAATGTGTTTGTGATGTGTTAGTGGATTGATCCTTCTGATAGTAGAGTACTTCTCGATTAGAGGTCATGTCGACCCTGATTGATGATCTGCGGTTAGCTCAGGAGGAGGGGCTGAAAGGCGAGAATGTGTAAAGAGAGAGGTTAGTTGGTCAGTCAGAGTTATTGAATAGGGATGATCAAGGATTGATGACCCTTCGTGGTCAAGTATGGGTCCCTCGAGTAGGGAATTTGAGACAGCTGATTCTAGATAATTCCCATAAGTCCATATTGTCGATCCATTCGGGTAGCACGAAGATGTACCTAGATCTGCGAGTTCTTCATTGGTGACCAGGGATGAAGAGGGATGTGGGAAAGTGGATAGAGGCGTGTATAACGTGTTTGAGAGTTAAGAATGAGCAATAGAAGCTACATGGTAGACTTCAGCTATTAGAGATTCCAGAGTGAAAGTGGTATGATATCACCATGGGCTTTATAGTGAGTATCTTTTGATGAGAGAGGTTATATGTGGAGTTCTTGAGGTATGAGTTTTTGGCCGCGAAAGGGGCAGTTTTAGAGTGAGCGATGACGAGTAAAGAAGGGATGAGAAGGGGTCCAGTGAGAATTGAGGTTATTGGGAATTGGAGTTGGTTACGTCCGTGTTTGAGTTTAGTGTTTCTTGGGCTTAGTTGAGGAGTTAGAGATGATTCATAGAGACATTCTCGCGCATTGTGAGATCCGTG
This sequence comes from Centrapalus pauciflorus, assembly GCA_020465985.1. Classification (NCBI taxonomy): domain Eukaryota; kingdom Viridiplantae; phylum Streptophyta; class Magnoliopsida; order Asterales; family Asteraceae; genus Centrapalus; species Centrapalus pauciflorus. Next base: position 101,989 of record JAANYP010005220.1, read on the forward strand.
ACGATGTCGACGTGTTAGTCTGTGTTGGTTGTATGGGTTGAGGAATAGGGGAGTGCCTCATAGGGTTAAAGGATTAGTTAAATAGAGTTTTGATGTGAACGTTGATAGAAGTTCAGAGGATTTCTTTGTGTTGTAATATGAGTCTTGTTGTGGGGTTGGGAAGGCGTGCTGATGTAAAGAGGTAAAGTGGTTGCTTGTGTTTGAGGCAGTGTCAGATTGTAGGTTTGGCTTAGAGACAAGTAATGTGTTTTCGGTTATTAGTGTTGAGCTAGATTCTGAGGACAGAATCTTTATAAGGAGGGGAGACTTGTAACATCCCACTTTTGGGACGGGGACGTGGAATTATGTGATTGGGTTGATTATAATATTATAATTGAGTTGGACCAATTATTGAGTTTTACGTGGAAGTGACATGTGATAAGATTTTGGGCTAACCGGATGACGGGATTAAGTTTTTATAAAGGATTATAATTTTGAGAATTATTAGTTAAATTGGGACCCGGTGATATAAAGTTTGTATTTTGTGATAGTGGGATCGGATATTGGGTGTCGGACCGAGTTAAACTCAAAACGTATATATACGTTGAGCCTTTTATGTGTGATTTCATTATGTTCTATCCCCAAATCAGTGACAAAGGTGTATGTGTGTGTATCTGTAGATTTCAGCAGCCTCTAACCAGAGATCTGAACTTCAAATTCGTGATTAAAGCTTCCGATTTCATCATCTTCTCTACCTTTGAGTTTAGGTAAGATTTGGGCTTGAATTTGTGATTTAATTGCTGTTAGCAGTATATAATCGAAGGGATTGAGTTTAGTTGTGTTTATGAGTGAATTCAGATATATAATCATGGTTGAATTTGAGCTGAAATGAGTTGGGGATTGAATCCCCTGGCAGTTATAAAAACAGAGTGTTCTGGTTCTGTTCGTCCGTGAGCGCGGCCGCGATCATGGGATCGCGGGCCGCGATGTTCTTAAGTGATCGCAGGCGGTTTGTCTGAAGCGCGGCCGCGACCGAGATGGTCAGCGCGACCGCGACCGCGATGGTCAGGGCGGCCGCGATGCGGCTGGGGGTTTAGGTCGGGTTTTCGGGTTCTGTGGGTCTTGTGTTTGGGTCTTTAGGGTCTCGTGAGTTGTTGAGAATTGTATATAAAGCTGTTGGGTTGAGATTGTGACGTTGAGAATGTGTCTTTTGGGTATCTGGGATTGTGTGAGTTGATTGGGATCTCGTGTCGAGTTGTGTGAGTTAGTTGGGATCTTGTGTTTGAATATTCGGGTTGTGTGGGTTGGTGGTTGAGTATCTGGGTTTGTGTGAGTTCATCCGAGTATTGTGTATGTAGATGTTGAGTATTGGGGAGTCGTGTATAGAGCTGTCGGGTTGTGATTGAGATATTGAGTTGTGATTGTGATTGTAATATAGAGTCATTGTGTTGTGATTTCAGGGTCTCGAGTTGATAGGGTTGGGGACGGGCAGGGAACCGAGACTTATTGTAGCTAGCTGAGCAGGTGAGTTTGCATGTTTTTATCGAGATAATTGTACGATTATTTTACTAATACCTGCATGATCTTTTACTGAGCTTTTTATGAGATATACGAGTTTTCTTACGAGCTTTTTATCGAGATATTGTCATGCATGTATTATCGAGTTTTATTGAGAACTGTGTTTTATTATATGAGATTTGAGACACTTGAGCTGTTGAGATATTAAACCGTATGGCTGGGCAGGGGTTGGGTCGCTCCCAATTCCCTTTTGAGTTCCTGTCGACTGCTTTGTGCGGTCTAGGGATTTTGGCACGTGGGCCTATCCACGCGAGTTGAGCATCATGTGGGATCTCATGTACTTGTTCAGTAGAGAACGCTGAACGTTTTATTATTGAGCTTACTTTTTATTGAGATTTATAATCGTACACTAACCCTTGCATTCTCACCAGCGTTAGCTGACCCAGTGTGTGTTGTTGTTGTGTGTGTGTGTCTCAGGTGATCAGAGATTTAGTAGGCCTGCTGGACCCAAGTAGGGTTACTGTGACATTTATCGAGGAGCTAGCTGCCTGTGCTAAAGGTAGTCATATTTTGGGAATGTTTATGCGTACTTCGGATAGTGGGTAATATATTCAGGGACTTCCGTGACTTATTTATGTGATTAAAGTTTTAAAACTATCGGGTTTCTGCATGTATGTATTGGGAATAGTATAGGGATTATTATATTATATCATTGCTGACGTGGTATTTATGTGGCATTGTGGATTAGTTTGAGGGTGTTACAATTTATCTTTTATTTTATTTTAAAAATAAAATGTATTTATCTTTGAAATAATGAATTGTATTTGTCTTTTATTGTACTATATTTTAAAAATAATAATATGTATTTATGTTTTCAGGTTAAATGTGGTGATGCCATGTGGCAATTAGTGTTCTCCTTTATTTTATATATATATTTAAATTTTTTGTTAGGTTAATACGTTTTAAGTTGCTTAAAGTTTCAAGAAAAATATATAAACATAATATTTCATTTGTTATGACATAAATATATTGTTATATTACTATGTTTTGGTTTAATTATAATTTACAAGAAAACTATATAAACCTTACATTTTTATTTGTTTTGACTTAAATGTATTAATGTAACAAAATATTTTAATCAAAACAAATAGAATATTAAATTTAAACCGAAATAATAATGTAACAAATATCTAAATCCAAACGAATTAAATCCTAAGTTTCCATATTTTTCTTAAGGGTCAATTGCTAAAAATAGCAAGAAGTTTTTATCTTTTTATCGCTTATAGCAAATTATTTATCTTTTATCATTAATAACATTGACTTTTGTATTTTTCATAATTAATAGTATCAACTTTTGTATTTTATTATCATTTATAGCAACAACTTTTTCAACATTTTGCTATAAATGATAAAAAAATATAAAATTGATGCTATTAATGATAAAAAAAATAATGTTGTTATAAACGTTAAAAAAAACAAAGTTGTTGCTACTTTATGCAATTAGCCCTTTTCTTAAAAAGGTATAATGAAATCCAAATATATTAATGTAGTTAAATAAATAGATAAAAACATACAAAATACAAAAAACATATAAATATTATAATAATGAAATCTAATATAGATAAATTTTAATAATTAAATTAAATACATAATAGAAACGTAAAATAAATTAATTAAGTAGATAAAAATACAACTTTAATAAAAAAAATATACACATCTTAAATAATAATAATAATAATAATAATAATAATAATAATAATAATAATAATAATAATAATAATAATAATTAATTAAAATCATCATTTATTAAATTAATATTATAATTTTTTAAAAAAAAGTAAAATTAATGAAAGGAAAGAGACCAAAATTGTTATTAAGAAAACGATATAGTTGTCATTTAGAAAATAAATGAGAAAAAAAGACTATTTCTGCAAGTAAATTATGCAAATAAAGACTGTTTATGTAAAATTAAAACTACAGGAACTGTTACCAAAATTTCATGCAAACTACGTGAACCATTTTTGTAATTTGCTCAAAAAATTATTGTCATTTGTCGATTCTTTATATGTGGAACAAGACCCACTTGAAACGACCACTGCAGTTTGTGGTGTGGCTTTCAACAGCTTATATATCCAAATACTATTACTTATATGTCTTGATAAACTTTTTAAATTTTTATATAATATCTAAACTAGTTATTAATCCACGTGTCACGTGGATATTTTACAAATAAATGTTTACTAAAAATGTACACAAACGTAAATTAAATATAAAAATATTTATTTTTATCTACAAAAATAGTGATATCTTTTGTTATTAGGGATAATTAAAAATTTTCCTATTTTTAAATATGTATGAATAGTATTCATTTCTTTAATACTTTTTATGTTTACATTTAAAACTTTATAATTTTATTTTTACATAGAACACAATTTAAATATTTTTATAGTTAAAAAAATTATAAAACATTTCATTACCAATATTGCATTATTTTTGCTATTTAAATATATAAAATAATGCATAGTTAGCTAAAATTAAGAGTTAATCTTTAAGTTAATTAAATCATTCAAAAATATTGTTTTTTATTTATAGAAGTTAAATTAGGTAGTACTAAATTATATTTATACTTAAATTTTAAACATAAATTAGACAACTAATTAAGGAGATTATATATGGGAAATAGATGGGGGAATTTTTTTTTTTTTTTATTAAGTGAGGAAGGACACGTGACACTAAACATTTTCTTTTATTAATATATATAGATATAGATATAGATAGTTATTAACCCACGTATTACGTGGATATTTTACAAATAAATGTTTACTAAAAATCTACACAAATAAATTACATATAAAAATATTTATTTTTATCTACAAAAATACAAAAATAGTGATATCTTTTGTTATTAGGGATAATTAAAATTTTTTCTATTTTTAAATATGTATGAATAGTATTCATTTCTGTAAAACTTTTCATGTTTATATTTCTATATATAAATAAAACTTTAAAAATTTATTTTTGCGTAGAATACAATTTAAAATTTTTATAGTTAAAAAAATTATAAAATATTTTGTTACCATATTGCATTATTTTTGCCTTTTGAATATATAAAATAATGCACAGTTAGCTAAAATTAGGAGTTAAATCTTAAAGTTATTTAAATCATTCAAAAAGATTGTTTTTTTATTTATAGAAATTAAATTAGGTTAGTACTTAATTATATTTATACTTCAATTTTAAACATAAATTAGACAACTAATTAAGGAGATTATATATGGAAAATTGGGCGGGAAAATTTTTTTGTGAAATGAGGAAACGATATGTGGCAATAAACATTTTCTTTTATTAATATAGATAGATATTTAATTATTAATATATCAATAACAATATTCTTATTGTATTTTCTTTCTAATAATAGTTAAAATCTATATGTTTTAATTTTAAGTTTGCATAAATTTTAAAATAAATGACATTTTTCGTCTCTGTGGTTTATAGGTTTTCCCAGATGTAGTCCCTAAACTCTAATAAAGACAATTTGCATCCTTATTTTGCTAAAAAAAAATTTTTTTGCCTTTTTAGTCCCTCACACCAACGTCGTTACTCTCTTTTCCATTAAGTGTCAGAAACAAATGGTAGAATTGTCATTTCTTCATTCCTTTCTCTCTTCATCTTCCTGCATACACCTTGTTAGTGTTCTGAAAGCTAATCTTGTTAGTGTTCTTAAAATGTAAGCATGTTTTAACACTCAAACTTTACAGTGATTTGTCTTAGTTCTGAAAGCTAATTTGTGTTTGTTAAAAACTTACAATCAAATGCATTAACTGGGAAATTGCCTTCGGAACTTGGCAATCTTAAAAACCTTCAAGAGCTTCGGTTGGACAGAAATAAACTGCATGGAACTGTGTCGGGTGGAAATGCTTCTGACTTTACTTCTAGCATGAGAGGAGTGTGAGTTAAATATGTTCCAATTGCTTTTATGTGGTTCAAAGTGTGTTCTAATAATTAAATTTTGTTGGTTTAGGTATGCCTCAGATACGAATGCAATAGGATTCTGTCGTGCATCTCCTTTAAAAGTTGCCGATTTCTCATGCAATTACCTTGTCGGGATCATACCAAAGTGCTTGGAATATCTTCCAAGGTACCTTCCTTTCTGCTTCAGGTTGCTTCGTATTTTCTTTCATGTATTCATATTTTCGCTCTAACTTCCTTCCGTTGTTCACTTGCAGGACTAGCTTTCAGGGGAACTGCATAAAGTACAAAGATATCATGCCCCGAGCTCTTGAACAATGTGGTGATGCTCCACCAACTAAACCACATAAGATAAGAGATATGAATCCTGTTGAAGATCAACCCAAGCCTGAGCCTCCTTCTTCAAAACCTACTTGCCTTCTAACCTTGGAAGTGGTGACTCGAGTGATGGTGGGATCAATCTTTCTCGTATCCCTTCTTACGGCTGCTCACAAGTGTAAATGCAGACCAACAATTATCAACCCGTGGAAGAAATCCACAAGTGACAAAGAGATAAAGAAAGAGACACAAGATGTATACAGGAAGACGAAAAGAGAAAGGAATGAAGAAATGACAATTGTACCATTTGTTTCTGACACTTAACGAAGAAGAAAGTAACGGCGTCGGTGTGAGGGACTAAAAAGGCACAAAATTAGCAAAATAAGGATGCAAAATGTCTTTATTAGGGTTTAGGGACTATATTTAGGTAAACCTATAAACCACAGGGACGAAAAATGTCCTTTACTCTAAATTTTATATAACTAATTGTTTTTTAAACTTGTATACATAATATGTGGGTTCATAAACAAGTTAGTATTAAACTAGATTAATACTCATATAAATACATGAGGTAATTTATAAAAATTAATAATAATATTTCTAAAACCATATAAAATGCATATAACAAATAGTATTTATCAACTTTTAGTTAATTTTATATTAAATTATGAGGATTAAACTTTGGATAGATTTGAATTGAATATTAAGTTAAATTTTAATATGGCATGGTAAAAGAAGGTTGCAAGATGTATCAAATTAAGAGGAAAACTGATACACACACACACACACACACACACATATATATATATATATATATATATATATATATATATATATATATATATATATATGTGTGTGTGTGTGTGTGTGTTTGTGTATAGACATGTGTGTGTGTGTGTATAGTTGGGTTTATAGATAATGAACCAACTAACAGAGGAAGAATATGAAAATGGGTTCAATTGTATTACAAAGAAGAAAACCAAGGTCTACAATATATACAAACAAAAGGAGCTAATTACGTTGTACAAAAAGGAATGACAGAGAAATAAATATGTGATTTGATTGACTCCCCATAAATAGATATGGCAAGGAAATAATAGAGAAACCTTTCACTCCCCCTCAAGTTGGCGCGTGTAGGTTACAAACGCCCAACTTGTTAACAAGAAACCGGAAACAGGCTGCCCCTAAGGCATTCGTGAAAACGTCTGCAACTTGATGTTGTGTGGAAATTCTGCAGGGAAGTATTTCGTTGGATGCAACACGTTCCCAAACGAAGTAACAATCCATCTCAACATGTTTCGTTCTCTCGTGGAAAACGGGATTGTTTGCAATGTGTCACGCAGCTTGATTGTCACAAAAAAGGGATGTTGCACCGGTTTGTGTTGCTTCAAGGTCTTTAAGTAACCATTGAAGCCATAAGATTCCACTCACTGTAGTGGCCATGGTCCGGTATTCTGCTTCTGCCGAAGAGCGAGAGACAACCGACTCTTTCTTCCAGCGCCATAAGATTGGAGCACCACCCAAAGTGATGAAGTAGCCGGTACAAGAACGCCTCGTCATTGGACATCCCAACCAGTCGGCGTCGCAATACGCTTTAAAAGCAAATCACCATTTGCCGAGAAAAAGAGGCCTTGTCCTGCAGTAGATTTAAGAAAACGGAGAATTCGCATGGCTGCCTCCATGTGATTGAGTCGAGGCGCTGTGATAAACTGACTTAGATAATTTACTACATATTGGATGTCTGGTCGAGTAACACAGTGAGATAAAGAAGCCTACCAATTAACCGTCTATAGCGAAGAGCTTCAATGTGAGGACTATCATCATTGTTGCTTAATTTCAAGTTTTGTTCCATTGGAAACGCACTTGGTTTACCACCTTGAAGACCACGTCCTCCAAAATATCAAGGGTATATATCCCTTGACTCAGGACTATACCTTTTGGCAAACGTGCAACTTCAATGCCAAGAAAATATTTTAAAAGCCCCAAGTCCTTGATGCTGAACAACTTGTTCAAGTGAGCTTTTACACTTGCAATTTTTTCATCGTCATTTCCAACTAATATTACGTCATCAACATAGATTAATGCCGCAACATAACTTTTGTTTTGTTTACTAATGAAAAGCGAGTGGTCGGCTTGTGACGATTTAAACCCAACACGAATAAGAGCTTGAGTAAATTTGTGGTACCAATTCCTTGAAGCTTGTCGTAGGCCATATAACGACTTCTTCAATTTGCATACTCGGGTCTCTCCTTGTTTTGAAAAACCTTGTGGAATTTTCATGTACACATCCTCTAATGAATCACCATGCAAAAAAGTGTTATTGACGTCCAGTTGATGTATAGTTCAATTCTTCTTTGCTGCTATTGCAATGAGACTCCTCATAGTAACAAGTTTGGCGACCGACGCAAAAGTATCATGAAAATAGATTCCTTCAATTTGAGTGAATCCTTTTGCTACTAGGTGTGCTTTGTAGCGCTCAATATCCCCATTTGGTTTATATTTTATTTTATAAACCTATTTGGAGTCAACAGCCTTCTTTCCTAGTGGTAGTTGTTCGAGGGTCCATGTACTGTTTTGTTCCAATGCCTCAATCTCCTTTTTCATGACAGCCTCATGAAAAAACTTAGGCTCATCACGTGAAGTGATGGCCACAAGAAAAGCCTTGTGAGATGGAGAGAAATTATTGTACGGAACATAATGCGATAAAGGATATACCTTCGAGGTTTCTGAATTGGGAGTAGGCTGCGTATGGTCAATGGATTCAGGCAGGTCTGTTTTATACGACACAAGATGTTTGGGTTGTTTCTTAATTCGTTCACTTCTTCGTAGACCGTCATTTTGCTCTTGATTTTCATCATTCTTGATGGACTCTTCAGTGGTTTTGCTTGCTTCATGATTATTTTGAGCCTCAGCTTGTGTCTGTAACCCATTTGTGTCGGTAATATCAATTGTAGGTTGTGTTTCGATAATTGAACTGGGTGCTGGAATATCATTTGTTCCAAACAACTCAAAATCATTCATGGTCCACTCCTTTTGTCAAATGGAAATTAAATTCTCCTCTATATTCTTCGAACTTGAATCTTTAAAAGGAAAAATCGTCTCAACAAACTTGACATCGCGGGACGTGTATATTTTCTCACTATCTAAGTCAAAAACTCGGTATCTCTTTTGACAGTGTGGGTAGCCAATGAAAAATCGTCTCCCCCTCTCATCAAACTTACCCCGCCCTTTCCGATTGTCCTTGGCATAAGCCAAACACCCAAAAATGCGAAAATGATTATATGTTGCATTTTTTCCAAACAAAATTTCAGAAGGAGTTTTGTGCTTGAGAACTCGAGAACGTAAACGATTTATAATATAAGTGGCAGTTAACACACACTCTCCCCAAAACTTAATCGGTAAACCTGCTTCAAAATGTAAAGCCCTTGCTACTTCCAAAATGTGTCTGTGTTTTCGCTCGACTACCCCATTTTGTTGAGGTGTGTCGGTGCATGATGTTTCAAGCAAAATTTCCTTTTCATTAAAGTAATCCATCATGCATTTAGATTGAAATTCAAAACCATTATCTGTTTGAATCCTTTTCACATTTTTATTAAACTGATTATGCACCATGTTGCAAAACGCAATTAGAAATGACTAATTGTTGGGAAATAGTTTAAGTATGTTCAAGCTGTTAGTTAGACTTCTCAGACTGTTAGTAGATTTTTTATGTAGGGAAAATGGTATCAAATAGCTCTGAACTTTCGACTTTGTACACATTTATGTAGTGAACTATTTTTTGTGCACATTTGGTAGTCAAAGTTTCAAAATTGTTCCAATTTGGTAGTTGGCGTACCTTTTAACCGGTTGCTTCCGGTTTCGATGCCTACGTGGACAATTTTTTGATGACGTGGCTACCCGTTTTTATATTATACTCGGTTTTTCTACGTTGCAACCCATTTTTTGAAATCACCCGGGTTTATAACCGAGTTTTTTTTAAAAACGACGTTATAAACCCGGGTGATTTCTTAATTTCATACAGCGTTATAAACCCGAGTGATTTGAAAAAACGGGTTGCCACGTAGGTAAAACCGGACATAATATAAAAAAGGGTAGCTACGTCATCAAAAAATTGTCTATGTAGGCATCGAAACCGGAAGCAACCGGTTAAAAGGTACACCAACTACCAAATTGGAACAATTTTGAAACTTTGACTACCAAATGTGCACAAAAAAAAGTTCACTACATAAATGTGTACAAAGTCGAAAGTTCAGAGCTATTTGATGTCATTTTCCCTTTTATGTAAATACAAAGTTCATGCTGCTAGTTGAAGAAACGCGAGCTGCCAGTGTAAAAGTTCAAGCTGCCAGAGTAAAACAACTCAAGCTGCTCAGTTCATGCTGTCAAGAGATTCAAGCTGCTCAACAGTTTCATAAACAGAAAGTGCTGATTTTCAGGAAAGATATCTACACGAAGATTCCAGCATATCTACTATCAGAGAAGTCATAGTCCTTCAAGGAAACAAGTCCAAAAAGCAATATAAATAGACAGAATATTGTATAGAATATAGAAGTTTTCTGCGTATTTTTGAGTCTGTAATTGCTTTGTTGATTAAGTTTTCATAAGCCTCTAAGGTTGTAAAACCCTAAGAACAGTCTGTGTTCTTCGTCTAATCAAAACAGATTAGAGGTGATTGTAATCATTGAATTCAGCAATACAAACAGTCTTGATTACTTCTTATGTTTTATGCTTCATTGGTTCTGAAAGTTTTTGTTAAAATAATTAAGTGTTATTCCGCAAACTTCTTAATTAAACTTTGATTCAAAGCAAGATTATTGATTTATACTCTGATAAATTCAAATCAGTTAATCTTGGTTATTGAGTTTTAGATCCTGTCAAGTGGTATCAGAGACAGGTCGTTCTTTGTTTTTCAAAGTCGAAAACTTTCTTTCAAATTTTTAATCTTTTACAATGGAATTTGAAAATAGCAGCAGTGGATCTGGGCAAGGACTCAAAGTGCCTATGCTCAAGCCCACTGAGTTTGAGATGTGGAAACTCAGGATTCAACAGCATATTCAATTCATTGATTATGCCATATGGGAAGCTGTTGAATTCCCTCCTGTAGTTGATCCAGAACTTGATGCTGAGGGAAAACCAGTCAAAACTCCTCCAAAAACTGAACTTGAAAGGAAGGCTAGAATGAATGAAGTGAAAGCACTCACACTATTACAAATAGCCATTCCTAATGCTTATCAACATCAGTTCAAAAAGTTTTATACTGCTCACTCTCTTTGGAATGCCTTAGAGAAGAGGTTTGCTGGTAATGCAAGTACCAAGAGAAATCAAAAAGACCTCTTGAAACAGCAGTATGAAAACTTTTCTGGTGGCAAGAATGAAAACCTCACTCAAATCTTTGACAGGTTCAACAAACTGATAAGTGAACTGGAAAGTGCAAAGGTCAATCTGGATCAAGATGAAGTCAACAGAAAGTTTCTCAGATCTCTTGGAGAAGAATGGACAGTCTATGCTGCACAGTGGAAAACAAAAGACACTCTTGATGAGATAGAATTGGATGATCTGTATAACAGTTTAAGAGTGTTTGAGACTAAGATTGATGCTAAAAAGAAATCCTTTTCTTATAATCACAACACTGCTCTTCTGTCTTCTGAAAAATCTAATAACTGTGATTCTTTTTCAGGTGGTGATGGCAATTCTGCTGAAACTCATTATGAGGCTTTTGTTGCCAATGATGGATTATTTGCTCTAAATGTTGAAGACTTGGAACAAATTCATCCAGATGATCTTGAAGAGATGGAATTAAAGTGGCAACATGCAATGCTGACCATGAGAGCCAAAAGATTTCTGAAAAGAACTGGTAGGGCCAACTTTCAAGCCAAGACAGAAGGCAAACCATCTTTTGATAAATCAAAAGTGGAATGCTATAAATGTCATAAGCTTGGTCACTTTGCCAGAGAATGTAGATCTCAAGGTCAACAGCCATCAAGGACTTCACAGCCCATCCAAGCGTCCTCATCAACAGCACTTGTCTCTCAAGAAGACAATGTGTTTGACTGGAGTGATCAGACAGAGGAAGAATTTCAAAATCAAGCACTTATGGCAGAAACATCAAATGTCTCCTCCACTGAACTACCATCTGAGGTAAATTCTAAACTCTGCTCTCAATCATGCAAAAATATGGTTAAAAAGTACAGAGATCATAATGAGAGCATGTGCAAAACTCTAGCTAAGATGGAAGAAAGGAGATATGAATATATGCAAGCCATAGAAGATCTGGAAAAACAGATCAATGATTATAAGGATAATGAGATTCAAATGGGGTATGATAGAAACTATCATGAATGGGAGAAAAAGGAACTCAATAAGAAAATAGAATCTCTGAATAAAAAGGTAGAAGAAACTGAACAGAAGGTGTTAGAGGCTAATGAGAAACTGGAATCTGTTAACATAGATCTAGGTAACTTCAAGTTAGCAAATCAAAAGCTAGAACACCTAATGGAAGTTCAATTCAAAGATAGAGTCAAATCTCAGGTCAATCCCAAAGAAGGAATAGGATACAGAGCTACTCCTCCTCCATACAACAACAAGTACATACACCCAATGAGTGAGGTGGCTGATAGACTTGTCAATGAACCACTAGATGAGTCTATGACTATTGTAGATCCTATCCTTGATAACAGTCCTGAATTAAAAGAAGATAAGAGTCAAAATAGAGACTGTGACACAAAGAGTGCACCCATAGAAGTCCAAGTTCCCAGTAAGAAAGGAAAAGAGAAGATGAGTGTATGCAATGCTACTCCACAAGTTTCTGTACATTCTAACTGTAACACTGCATCTTCATCAAAAGGAACTAAAAGAGGTAAACCTGTTTCTATCTGCACATGCCAAAAGCATGGTGTTCAAAAGTTTCCTAAACAACAGCAGGTAAGAGGAAACCAGAGAAACAAGAACCAGAAATTGACAGAAAAGTCTGGTGTTCCAATCCAAACTGTCAAAAGATGCTTTCACTGTGGAAGGAAGAATCACTTAGCCAAGGATTGTTTTTACAAACCAGCTATTGCAAAACAGACTGTGCATCACACAAAATCAAATCCTAAACAGGCAAAGCACTCAAAAGGGAAACCTACCACAGCAGCTCCAAAGAGAACAGTTGATCACAGATTCTCAAAAGTTAATAAAAAACAGTCCACACATCAAAAACAAGTTTTGGCAAAGCCTAAATCAAGTTTTAAACAAATATGATGTGTCAAGGACAAATCTGTTGCTCAAACTGCTAATGCAAAAGATCAGACTGCTAAGTCAAAATCTGATGCTGTTAGTGCAAAAACTGAAACTGTTAGCACTACAAACACAGCTCAAGCTGCTGAGCATCAAACTAGAGCTGCTAGTGAATCATCTGAGACTGTCAGAAGAAAAGATGATCAAAATAATTGGATACCTCATATTATCACTAAATACTCTCCAAAGACTCCATCAGTAGATCTCACCAAATACAAGAAGTCAAAAACAGTTTTTAGTTATGTCAATGTACAAGGCCAACCCAAAACCAATTTGGTTTGGGTTTACTTCACTACTAACTAAGCTGTTATTTGTGCAGGGCAACCACAGGTCTCCTCATAGAACAAGATGGCATCTGGACAGTGGATGCTCTAGGCACATGACAGGCAATTCTGAATGCTTGTCAAATTTTAAAGGTTTTGATGGAGGTTTTGTTGCATTTGGAGGCAACTCAAAAGGAGGTAAGGTTACAGGTAAATGTACTGTTAATGCAGGCAACATGACATTCCATGATGTTCTGTATGTTGAACAGCTTAAGTACAATTTATTAAGTGTCTCTCAAATCTGTGACAAACAAAACATTGTTCTGTTCACAGATTCTGAGTGCATTGTTCTTTCAAAGGATTTCAAAATTCCTGAAAATCTTGTTTTACTTAGAACACCAAGAAAGGACAATGTTTACTGCCTGGACACAGCTCTCTTAACTAAATCAAATACTTTAAGCTGTTTAATATCCAAAGCATCATCAAATGAGTCTGCACTTTGGCATAGAAGGATGTGTCACATGAACTTCAAGTCCATGAATGATTTAGTTAAAAAGAATCTGGTAAGAGGATTACCACAAAAGGAGTTCATTTGTGATGATCATTGTGTAGCATGTCTTAAAGGTAAGCAACACAAAACTTCTCATAAGGCCAAAGAAGTAAATTCAATCTCATCTGTTCTTCAGTTGTTACATATGGATCTATTTGGTCCAACATCTGTTTTGAGTTTGAATAAAAAGGCATACTGTTTAGTCATTGTTGATGATTTCACCAGATTTACTTGGGTTTACTTTCTTAGGTCCAAAGATGAAACTGCTGAGCTAGTTAAGTCTTTTATCCTTAAGATAGAAAACCAATCCAATTCCAAAGTTAAGGTGATAAGATCAGACAATGGAACTGAATTTAAAAATCAAATTCTAAACAGTTTCTGTGAGTCCAAAGGCATTGCTAGACAATATAGTGCACCAAGAACACCACTGCAAAATGGTGTAGCTGAAAGAAAGAATAGAACATTAATTGAGGCTGCTAGAACAATGCTAGCTGATTCAAATCTGCCAATGACTTTCTGGGCAGAAGCTGTTAATACAGCCTGTTATGTTCTAAATAGGGTTCAAGTTGTCCAATCTCAAGGAAAAACTCCCTATGAGTTATTCCATAACAGAAGTCCCCTAATAACTTTCTTCAAGCCTTTTGGATGCCCATGTACTATTCTTCACACTAAGACTCACTTAGGAAAGTTTGACAGTAAGGCTGAAGAAGGATTCTTTATAGGATACTCAACTCAAAGCAAAGCCTATAGAGTATACAACAGTGTGTCTAAAACAATTGAAGAAAGTGCCAATGTTGAATTTAATGAAAATACTGCGAATATCAAAGGCACTGGTCCTGCTTGGTTGTTTGATTTAGATTCACTAACAAATTCTCTGAGCTTTGTTGAGTATACTGCAGAAGCTGATGCATACAGGGTTGAAGCTGCTAACACGAATTCTCATGCTGCCAATACAATTTCTCATGCTGTTGGCACAAAGTCTCAGACTGCTGCAGATTCAACAAGTTGGGTTGATTTCACCACTCTACCACTTCTGTCTTGTGATCCTCCAGGGGTCCTGAATGATACAAATCCAGACACTGAAGTGCCACTCCAAAGTTCTGAAAGAACAGCTCCAACACAACAGGAAACAGTCCCAGATTCAAGTCAAGCTGTTTCAGAAACTGAACCATTCACTGGTTCTGATGGAGATGATACCAACCTTGGAACTTCCTTTCAAACAGAGAGAGAGCCCACACTAAGAGTTCACAAGTATCACCCTCTCAATCAAATACTGGGTGATCCAAGCACTCCTGTTCAAACAAGGAAGATGGTTCACAATGAGACTGCTGCTGCTGAACAAGCAGTTCCTGAATTCAGTCTAGCAGCTTTTGAACATGCCTGTTTCATGTCTCAATTGGAACCTAAAAAGGCATCAGAAGCATTAAAAGATTCATCCTGGATTGAAGCTATGCAAGAAGAGCTTTTACAGTTCAAAATTCAGAATGTATGGACTCTGGTGGATCTTCCTAAAGGTAAGAGAGCAATAGGTACAAGATGGGTGTTCAGAAACAAGAAGGATGAGAGAGGGATAGTCATCAAGAACAAAGCAAGACTAGTAGCACAAGGGTACACTCAAGAAGAAGGAATAGATTATGATGATGTCTTTGCTCCAGTAGCAAGAATTGAAGCCATCAGACTATTTCTAGCCATATATCTCTGTGCAGGCATATCCAAAGGGAACCACTAGAGGAAACTCCCATCCTCACTCAGGAGGTGAATATCTCTTCAGAGATGGTTCATATGGGTTCTGTGGCTGGGACTACTGATGTCTCTGCACAAGAGGCACAGGAAAGTGCCAACATAGCTAAGACCACGCCCATGGCAACAGCAAGTGTGCAAACACAAGCTGGAAGTCCCCAGAACCAAGAACAGAGGGGCCCAGAGGTTTCTACTTCTGGTATTAATGTCGGTGATAGATCACAAGCACCACAGGTGTTTTCTGATCTTGAGACTAGTCTGCAACTCATGCTTTTGACGGATCCCAAGCTGAAACCTGTTGTAGCTATGTTGGAATACCAAATGTCCATCATTGCTGCACAGGGTGCACAAATAATGGCTCTAAAGCAATCAGAAATGGCTCAAAATCAGAGGATGGATTATCTTCATAAGGGGTTTACCCTTTGTGGAAATAAGCTCATTCAATTAGAGCGTTTGATTCAAACCCAAAGGGCAAAGGTTGTAGGTCCTCCTGACCAAACCAATGCTTCCAAAAAGGGGGAGAATCAGGAGGTTCCTAAATCAGTCCAAGCAGCTCCAACAACAACAACAGTCCAAGTAGCACCAACAGTCCCAGTTTCTAGGCTAGCAGTCCCAACAGCTTCTCAAGCTGTTAGCCTAGAAACTCAAGCTGCTCCTTCAAAAGTCACTGGAGTTGTAATCAGGGAAGGCATTCAAGCTCCATCGAGTACAGTCCAAGCAACATCTTCTGCTGCAAAAGACAAAGGCAAGGGCATTCTTATTGAGTCTCCAAAGCACAAATTCTCCTCCAATGAAGCCCAGATTGCCTTTGATGCTGAAGTTGCCAAAAGGTTAGCAGAAGAACAGGATAAAGAATTAGATCAGCAAGCCCAGCCCCCAATAGATGATGATGAGACATTAGGTGATTACCTAAAGGGGTTTGTGGACAAACAAGGTGAAAAGAAGAGAAAGATGCCAACAGGGCACACTAAAGCTGAGCACAGAAGATTTTTGATAAATTTTGCATTTGCAGCTGGAATTCCAAAGAAAATGGCTTAGTCCATGACAACTGAAAGGCTGCAAGAGATTCATGACAAGGAGATGGACAAAAGAAAGAGAACAAAAGTCTCTCCAGAAGCTCAACCATCCCAAGAAGTCCAACCATCAACTCAATCAGTCCAAACTGAAGCTGCTGCCAGTATACCTGTTCCCACTGATCAAGCTGCTCTTTCTATTCCTTCATCGGTTAAAAGGGTGCTCTTTGAGCAACAACTACAAAAGGCCATGGAGATAGAGAAGCTGATTGATCAGCATGATTTCACAAAGCCTCTGATCAACTACTGGTTTGCTAAGTCACTGGATGACCATGACTTGAAAATTAAGTTTGTGATAAGAAGAGAGTCTGGACCAGAAGAAGAATATGATACATTTTGGCAGATGGTTCAGAAGTTGACCAGAGAAGAGCTTATCAGAATGCACAATATTGGGTCTGTATCACAAGTTAGATCTGCTCTACCACAAGTGAAGCAAGTAATTAAAGATCTAAAATCAATTGTTGACCCTGAATCTGCAAGGATAGAAATAGAGGATGCTGTGAAGAAGGGGAAGAAGGTCAAGCAAGTTGATCTCTTTGTCAAGTCAAGGACATACAGAATCAAATTTTCAGATGGACCTGGTATATTCTTCAATCTCAAATTTTATGATTTACCAAAAGATATGCTACTTCAGATAAAATCTGTTAGGGTATCTTGAGATAAAGATGAGATGAAGAAAGAATTTTTGAAGGCTGTAGATCAGAAACTTGCACAGTTGTAAGTTTTTGAAAGCCTTGGTTTGTAAATAACAGTTTACTTATTCATTTCCATTTTTGTATAGAACTTAAAGTCTTGTGTAAAAAATTTAAGTTAGGGGGAGATTGTTGGGAAATAGTTTAAGTATGTTCAAGCTGTTAGTTAGACTTCTCAGACTGTTAGTAGATTTTTTATGTAAATACAAAGTTCATGCTGCTAGTTGAAGAAACGCGAGCTGCCAGTGTAAAAGTTCAAGCTGCCAGAGTAAAACAACTCAAGCTGCTCAGTTCATGCTGTCAAGAGATTCAAGCTGCTCAACAGTTTCATAAACAGAAAGTGCTGATTTTAAGGAAAGATATCTACACGAAGATTCCAGCATATCTACTATCAGAGAAGTCATAGTCCTTCAAGGAAACAAGTCCAAAAAGCAATATAAATAGACAGAATATTGTATACAAGTTAATAGAAGTTTTCTGCATATTTTGAGTCTGTAATTGCTTTGTTGATTAAGTTTTCTTAAGCCTCTAAGGTTGTAAAACCCTAAGAACAGTCTGTGTTCTTCGTCTAATCAAAACAGATTAGAGGTGATTGTAATCATTGAATTCAGCAATACAAACAGTCTTGATTACTTCTTATGTTTTATGCTTCATTGGTTCTGAAAGTTTTTGTTAAAATAATTAAGTGTTATTCTTTCTTAATTGAACTTTGATTCAAAGCAAGATTATTGATTTATACTCTGATAAATTTCAAATCAGTTAATCTTGGTTATTAAGTTTTAGATCCTGACACTAACTTCAGATTTATGTTTCATTAGAAATACCCACACGCCCCCTACTAAAATCATCAACCACAGATTAAAAAAAAATGTGCACCAGCTGAGGATGGAGTACTATAGCTGCCCCAAATATCACAATTGATTCTCAAAACAAGATGCAGTGTGTATACTACTATTAGGAAAAGGAAGTCTAGTCAACTTAGCTCTCAAACATGAATCGCAGTGTTCATCATTCTTTCCCAAAAAATTTAATTTTGATGATTTCAAACTTGAAGCATGACCAAGTCTCCTATGTCAGATCTTCGAGTCGATGGTTACCAACATCACCATACTCTCTTTATTCATGGGCTCCAAGCAATATAGACCATCACAATGTCTACCCATCCGAATCAGCGTCCTCGAAGGTAAGTCCTACATAGTACCATAATCCAGAAAAATGTAAGCACAAAATTTAAATCCCTTATGAGTCGACTAACAGACAACAAGTTGCATTCAAATTTAGGAATGTTTAACACTCCATTTAGCTTTAAACCATTAGGTAAGTTGGTGTCACCAACGCTTACAACGGGAACCGTTTCTCCATTCGGAATTTTTACAGGGGCTTTAGTCTCAATGTCCGTTTGGTTAACAAGTATCCCACCATCGCAAGTTATATGTTCTATGGCTCCCGAATCGATTATCCAAGGTCTTAAGTTATTTATCTTACCAGCCATGTTAGCAGTGGGTAATTTTTCTTCACCAATAGCATAAGAACTTTCTCTGGTGACAACCACGTGAGCCATTTTGGTGGTGCCTCTTTGCTTCCTCCATGGCTCCTCCTTTTTACTTCCGTCACGATATCCCTTCTCAGTGGGCATGGGGTATCCATGAAGTTCATAGCACTCATAGATCCTGTGGTAAAGCTTCCCGCAATGTGCACATTGCTTGGTTTCCCTTGTCTCACGTTCTTGACGACGCGAGATCTCGAAGGTTGCTGCATCATGTGTTGTGATTTTCTTCTGCCTCTCATCCTCTGAAACAATATGGAAAGTGGCTCCAAGAGAGACCATCGGCCTCATGCTTAGAATTTGGGTCTTCACAATCCGAAAGCTTTCTTCTAATCCTATAAGGAATTCATATAGTTGTTCTTTATCCCTCATCTCCACTAATTCTTTACCCATGTCACATGTGCAATTATTACACTTGCATCTGGGAATTGGAGAACTGGCATGGAATTCATCCCATAATCCTTTAAGTTTTGTGTAATTGTCCGAAACCCATAACTTTCCTTGTCGCGTGAGAGTTATCTCACGCTTCAACTCAAAAGCCCTTGGTGCACTTGCGCTACAAAATCGCTCCTTCAAATCTTCCCAAACCTCCTGAGTCGTCTTGGCGTGCTTTACACTAGCACGTATTTCTTTGTCCATGGAAATATGGAGCCAACCCCTTATCATGGCATTGCACCGTTCCACAAGTGCCAATCTAGAGAGCCCTCACCCGGAATGGGAATCTATCCGTCAACGAAACCAAATTTAGTCTTTGCATAGAGAGTGTTACTCATTTCATCCGCCCAATCCACATAATTACCATCACATAGCGGTTCACTTGTGAAGACAATGTTTGGATTATCAGATCCAGAAATGAAGTATGGTGACATTACGTCTACCATGGTTGATGGAGGATTTTGTGCCGACTCTTTAGTCATGACGAGAGAGACGGAAAATAAGCATATAAGATTAATAAAATATGGTTGGTTTATTGTGCGGAAGTTGGTCGATCGTTTTCCCGCTCTGATACCAACTAACAGAGCAAGAATATGAAAATGGGTTCAATTGTATTAAAGAAGAAAACCAATGTTTACAATATATACAAACTAAAGGAGCTAATTACGTTGGACAAAAAGGAATGACAGAGAAATAAATATGTGATTTGATTGACTCCCCATAAATAGATATGGCAAGGAAATAATAGAGAGATCTTTCAAGGTTCAGGTAAAAACCTTTCAATTCTGTGAGAACGTGAGAGCCCCTAAAATTGATACACTTCCAATTTAACAAAAATTACATAAAGTCAAAAAATAGATATATGGTTCCATTTCATGTTTATCGTTCAATTCGTGATGCATCTTGTAACGCCCTACTTTTACGACTAATGCCACATAGGACTTATAGTCCTCGTCATCCAATTATAACAACATCATCAAGGGTAGATAGCTAATTAACTACTAAACATCAACAACAAGCATAAAGTAATATGAGACGGGAACCAACCCCCGTCGATGACGTCAGTCAACCATATCATGAGTAAAGGTTACAATCATCCAAAAGTCACTGGCTAATAAGCCAAACCATAAAATATCGGGACTACTTACGAAAGTAGTCGCTAACTACCGTCCACGTGGCGGGTCTCGGCTACTGCCCGCTATATCTCTAGCCTCAGTCCTCGTACCTGAGATCCACGGTTAAGACAACAGTCAGCGGAAAGCTGGTGAGTTACTATAAACAACTTTAAACAGTTTATAAAATAGTTAGCACAATATAACGACTAACAATCAACATGCGGCCGGTCTCAACTGCCTGACGCCTCATCGGGAGCGACCCGGCACAGCCTGCATAGCCCACTCCACAAAGTAATGGGTTGTCAGGTCCACTGAGTTGGGAATGACCCAACAGGCCTCTCTGCTCTGCGTATAGCAACAATACGCGCGATCCACGTGCTCTGCTCTGTGCTAACAAATGTCAACGTATAAAAGGATCCACATCGGACCCGGATAATAAACAACAAAGTAAGTAACTCACCTGAAGCACGACTACAGTCTCGCTATCGACGACAGTCTCTACAAGTCCCAGGCTTAGCTACGAAATCCTGGCAACAATAAACACAACTACACTGTAACGACTAGCTACGGAACTCATAACGACTATACTACTAATTTACGGACTCGACATCAGCTATCGGACTCAGACCCACGAGCGCGGCCAGGAGCGCGGCCACGATCGCGGTCTCGGCCGCGGTCTGGGAGCGCGGGCGCGATCCCACCGCCAGCGATCACCCTTAGCCGCCTCATCCTGATCGCGGGCGCGACCAGGTGAGCTCGGCCGCGCTGCGGCGACGAACAGAGCAGTTCATGCTCTGTTTTTTACTCAACCAGGGAGACCTCACCTCCCAATCTCGATTTCACATACAACAGAGGGTAATATTCCTCTTAACTTATCACAACTACTCCTAACAGCAATACAATTAAACTTCAAACAGTTACTAACCGATTTTCCACTCAATTCGATAGTTTAAAGAGTTGATGATGACAATTTCTTGGTTATGGTTGCCTTGATTCTTCCTTCCTCCCTTTCCTTCCTTAATCAGCTGAAACACACACACATATACACTTGGGGTTGTACACAATTGAAGAAAAGAAAGCTTGAAGGGAGATATATATACGTTTCCGGTCCCGAACTCAATTAAAACGGGTACGGTACTCATTAATCACTAGGTAGACACCCGTTAACCCGATTAATTTCAAATTAACGATTTGGGTTTAGAATGTCAATTAACTCATTAAAACAACCCCAAATCCCCAATTACTACAAGACCGGTTATCATCTTAACCGATTAAAATTACACGTAATAGCAATCTACTTTACCCACTCACGTGTAATTAATCAATTAAAATCCACCAACTCGATAAGACAACTCTCAAGGCCAATAAATAAATTACACGTACCTGCTGCTAGATTCTGGGTGTTACAAATCCTCCCCTCTAGAACCGATCCCGTCCTCGGGATCTCAATTCAGGTGAATAGCTGCGGGTAACGCTCCCGCATGTCCGCCTCGGGTTCCCATGTAGCACCGGAACCCTTATGGTATCGCCACTGTACTAACACCAGTGGAATCTCCTTCTTCCGCAACTTTTTCACCTTGCGATCCAAAATTGTCTCGGGATGCTCGACGTATCTCAGCTGCTCGTCCACCTCGATCTCGGACATGGGAACTGCTTCTTCATGTGGGGCCAAACACCGCCGCAGGTAGCTAACATGGAAGGTCGGGTGTACCCCACGCAACTCTGGAGGCAACTCTAGTCGATAGGCCTGCGTGCCCACTCGCTCGACTATACAGAATGGCCCAATAAACCTCGGACTGAGCTTGCCTCGTTTCTGGAATCGAATGACACCCTTCCACGGGGATACCTTCAGTAGTACCCATTCACCCACGTCGAACTCTAACTCTTTGGTCCTCTTATCGGCGTAGCTCTTCTGTCGACTCTGAGCTATCTGTAATCTCTCTCTGACCACTGCTATCTTTTCGCCAGTCTGCTGGATGATCTCGGGACCTGTAATCTCTTTCTCTCCCACCTCGGTCCAACATACAGGAGTACGACATTTACGACCATATAACGCTTCGAACGGAGGCATCTTAATGCTGGAGTGGTAGCTGTTATTATAAGCAAATTCAACTAACGGCAGATGCGAATCCCAACTACCACTGAAATCTACTACACAGGCTCGTAGCATATCCTCCATCGTCTGGATCGTACGTTCAGACTGGCCGTCAGACTGGGGGTGATAAGCAGTACTCATCTGGACTCGAGTACCTAATGCCCGCTGTAGACTCTGCCAGAAAGTAGATGTAAATCGAGCATCTCTGTCGGAAACTATCGAGGCTGGAACTCCATGTCGGGAGACAATCTCATACAAATAAACTCGAGCGAGTTGCTCCAACGTATAAGTCTCCCGGATTGGCAGAAAATGCGCTGTCTTCGTAAGCCGATCTACAATCACCCATATCGCATCATATCCACGTGGAGTCCGCGGTAGCTTCGTAACGAAGTCCATCGTGATATGCTCCCAACTCCACTGAGGAATCTCTAACGGCTGTAAACGGCCATGGGGCTTCTGGTGCTCGGCTTTCACCTGCAGGCAAGTCAGACAACGCTCGACGAACTCAGCTATATCCCGTTTCATACCGGGCCACCAATATAGCGCACGGAGATCCTGATACATCTTCGTACTACCAGGATGAATAGCAAGGCGAGACTTATGAGAATCTTCCAAGATCAACTGACGTGCATCACCGGCCCTAGGAACCCAAACTCGACCCTGTCTCACATACAACCCTCGAGAGTCAGTCTCGAACTCCTGTGACTGACCCAAAATGTGCTCCCTCCGGTGGTTCTCTGCACGCATCTCAATGGCCTGTGCCTCTCGAAGCCTCTCTATCAGGGTAGATGTCACCTCGACCCTGTAATTACGGGCTCGGCTCGAAGATTCACGCCCCTTTCGACTGAGCGCGTCTGCCACCACATTCGCCTTACCCGGGTGGTACTGAATGATGCAATCGTAATCCTTGATCAACTCTAGTCCCCGCCTCTGCCGCATATTCAGATCACGCTGACTGAATAAATACTGGAGACTCTTATGATCAGTAAACAAGGTAAACGGAACTCCGTACAGATAATGGCGCCAAATCTTCAGTGCAAACACAATGGCTGTCAACTCTAAATCATGGGTCGAATAATTCTTCTCATAATCCTTCAACTGACGAGAAGCATACGCAATCACTCGGCCCCTCTGCATTAATACACATCCTAACCCTGTCCCCGAAGCATCAGTATACACAACAAAATCACTGGTGCCTTCCGGCAGGGCTAACACTGGAGCCTGACATAATCGTCGTTTCAGCTCCTCGAACACGAACTCCTGATCTTCAGTCCACTCAAACGGAACTGACTGGCGAGTCAAACGAGTCAACGGTACTGCGATCAGCGCAAAGTCCTGGATGAATCGTCGATAATACCCTGCTAACCCCAGAAAGCTGCGAATCTCTGCTACACTCCGGGGTCTCTCCCAGCTCATAATGGCCTCTATCTTGGCTGGGTCTACAGAAACGCCCTCGCCGCTAACGACGTGGCCTAGGAACTGGACTTCTCGAAGCCAGAACTCACACTTCGAGAACTTCGCGTATAACTTCTCACGCCGCAACACACTTAGAATCTCTCGCAGGTGCGCCGCATGCTCCTCTACTGATCGAGAATATATCAGGATGTCATCTATGAACACTATGACAAACTGGTCAAGATACGGACGACAGACCCTATTCATCAGGTCCATAAAGGCTGCTGGGGCATTGGTTAGCCCGAACGGCATAACCAGAAACTCATAATGGCCATATCGGGTCCTGAATGCTGTCTTTGCTGTATCCTGCTCATAGACCTTCATTCGATGATATCCTGAGCGCAAGTCGATCTTCGAAAACGCGCTGGCTCCCTGTAACTGGTCGAATAGATCATCTATCCGCGGAAGAGGATAACGGTTCTTCACCGTTACCTTATTAAGCTCGCGGTAGTCTATACACATCCGCATCGACCCATCCTTCTTTTTCACAAAGAGGACTGGAGCACCCCACGGTGAAGTACTCGGTCGAATGAAACCACGATCCAATAATTCCTGCAACTGACTCATCAGCTCCCTCATCTCAGTAGGAGCCAAACGATAAGGTGCACGTGCAATGGGAATAGCACCTGGCATCAACTCGATACGAAACTCTACCTGTCTGTCCGGTGGCAAACCAGGTAGCTCTTCAGGAAACACGTCGGGGAACTCAGAAACGACATCGACGGTCTCTATACTCTGCTTCTCCTTCTTCGCATCAACTACATATGCTAGGAAGGAGGAACAACCCTTGGCTAAACAACGACTAGCCTGAATCGCAGAAATGAGGCCAACACTGCCCCTACTGCGCTCTCCATATACCGTGATAACACGGCCCTCCGAAACCGGTAGCCGAATAATCTTCTTGGAACACGCAATATCAGCACGCTGAGAAGCTAACCAATCCATACCTACTATGGCATCAAAACTACCGATCCCTATGGGCAACAAATCAACCCTAAATGGATAGCCGTCTATCTCTAATATACATTGGGCATAAATATGCCTAACAACAGAAGCACTGCCATCGGCAAGCTCTATAACTAATGGCTCTGGCAACTCAACAGGCAAAGCAGTAAAATATGCAGTAAAGGCAACCGAAACAAAAGAACGGTTCGCTCCGGAATCAAACAACACTCGGGCACTATGACCATTTGGAATGAACGTACCCGAAACCACGTCAGCCGTATCTCGAGCCTCCTCTGCTGTCAACTGGAAAACTCGGCCCCTGGCTGGCGGAACAGTATCTCTACGTGCCGAAGAACCAACAGAACTCTGACCCTGGGCCGGTGGTCTCGAATCCCCCTGCCGCGGGGCTGTGCAATCTCTAGACTGATGACCAGGTCGCCCGCAATTAAAGCAGAGCGGGTCTCTCGATGTACATCATGACTGAGTGTGGCCGGGCTGGCCACAACGAAAGCAACGCACATGGCGGGGATCACACTCCCCGGTGTGCCTCTGACGACATCTCCTACAAAACCGCTCTCTATTAGCTGACCCCGAACTCGACGCTCCTCCCCTCTGCTCGGACCCTGCAAAACGACTGCCCCTATCATCGGGCCTGCGATCTGACCTCTGTGAAGACCTATCCCTCTGTCTATCGCCTCCCTCTGACTCAGTACGCCGACGGTCGTCACCCCTCGGCTGAAACTGGCCGGAGCGACTGTCTCTATCTCTGTCTCTGCCCCGGTCAGAACCTCCAACATGTCTGGCTGACTGAGTAACTCGCGGCTGCTCTACCACTGGATCTCTACGAGATAACTCGCTCTCTCGTCTGCGAGCCAACTCGACTGCCCTGGCGTAGGTCGGAATGTAACCGGTGTCAATGAACTCTCGGATCTCCTTACGCAAGCCCATCAAGAATCTATTGATCTTCCGAGACTCTGTGCTAATCTGAATAGGCGCAAACAAACTCAAATCGATAAAAATCTTCTCGTACTCATCAACCGATCGCTGTCCCTGGAATAGAGTCAGAAAATCAATCTCTAGCTGAGCCCTGCGGTCCTCGGGGCAATACTGCTCCTCGAAACGAGCCCTAAACTGACTCCACGTCATCTCGTATGCAGGTCCATCTCCCATCATATCTCTAATGGTCCGCCACCACTGCTGAGCACTAGTCCGTAACTGGGCACTGGCGAATGTCGTCATCTGATCCGGATGGCATCCTGTGATACGGAAGGCCATCTCCATATCCTGCAACCAGTACATGGCCTTTACGGCCCCGGGCTCGCCGTGATACTCTGGCGGGTGTGCAGCAAGAAACTCCTTATACTTACATCCCTTGCCTGCCCCTCGCGATGAACCGGCTCCTGAATCTCTGCCCCCGCCTGTACTCTGGGTCTGGGACTGGATACCCTCAGCACGGCCTTTCTCGTAGGCCTCCTGTAATCGTCGGGCAAACTCCTCGTCAGACACTCGTCCCCCGGTGGGACCCTCGGGTCTCTGCTCGTCTGCCATAAGATCTCTGCATAATACAACAATATTACTATAACGACAATAATATAATTCTACAATTCTTAGACCTACTCATCAAAGATCAGGCCCAAGGATCTAGTCATTGGTTTAAGCCTAAGCATCACTAATGATACTTAAACCTTAAACTAATGCTCTGATACCAAGCTGTAACGCCCTACTTTTACGACTAATGCCACATAGGACTTATAGTCCTCGTCATCCAATTATAACAACATCATCAAGGGTAGACAGCTAATTAACTACTAAACATCAACAACAAGCATAAAGTAATATGAGACGGGAACCAACCCCCGTCGATGACGTCAGTCAACCATATCATGAGTAAAGGTTACAGTCATCCAAAAGTCACTGGCTAATAAGCCAAACCATAAAATATCGGGACTACTTACGAAAGTAGTCGCTAACTACTGTCCACGTGGCGGGTCTCGGCTACTGCCCGCTATATCTCTAGCCTCAGTCCTCGTACCTGAGATCCACGGTTAAGACAACAGTCAGCGGAAAGCTGGTGAGTTACTATAAACAACTTTAAACAGTTTATAAAATAGTTAGCACAATATAACGACTAATAATCAACATGCGGCCGGCCTCAACTGCCTGACGCCTCATCGGGAGCGACCCGGCACAGCCTGCATAGCCCACTCCACAAAGTAGTGGGTTGTCAGGTCCACTGAGTTGGGAATGACCCAACAGGCCTCTCTGCTCTGCGTATAGCAACAATACGCGCGATCCACGTGCTCTGCTCTGTGCTAACAAATGTCAACGTATAAAAGGATCCACATCGGACCCGGATAATAAACAACAAAGTAAGTAACTCACCTGAAGCACGACTACAGTCTCGCTATCGACGACAGTCTCTACAAGTCCCAGGCTTAGCTACGAAATCCTGGCAACAATAAACACAACTACACTGTAACGACTAGCTACGGAACTCATAACGACTATACTACTAATTTACGGACTCGACATCAGCTATCGGACTCAGACCCACGAGCGCGGCCAGGAGCGCGGCCACGATCGCGGTCTCGGCCGCAGTCTGGGAGCGCGGGCGCGATCCCACCGCCAGCGATCACCCTTAGCCGCCTCATCCTGATCGCGGGCGCGACCAGGTGAGCTCGGCCGCGCTGCGGCGACGAACAGAGCAGTTCATGCTCTGTTTTTTACTCAACCAGGGAGACCTCACCTCCCAATCTCGATTTCACATACAACAGAGGGTAATATTCCTCTTAACTTATCACAACTACTACTAACAGCAATACAATTAAACTTCAAACAGTTACTAACCGATTTTCCGCTCAATTCGATAGTTTAAAGAGTTGATGATGATAATTTCTTGGTTATGGTTGCCTTGATTCTTCCTTCCTCCCTTTCCTTCCTTAATCAGCTGAAACACACACACATATACACTTGGGGTTGTACACAATTGAAGAAAAGAAAGCTTGAAGGGAGATATATATACGTTTCCGGTCCCGAACTCAATTAAAACGGGTTCGGTACTCATTAATCACTAGGTAGACACCCGTTAACCCGATTAATTTCAAATTAACGATTTGGGTTTAGAATGTCAATTAACTCATTAAAACAACCCCAAATCCCCAATTACTACAAGACCGGTTATTATCTTAACCGATTAAAATTACACGTAATAGCAATCTACTTTACCCACTCACGTGTAATTAATCAATTAAAATCCACCAACTCGATAAGACAACTCTCAAGGCCAATAAATAAATTACACGTACCTGCTGCTAGATTCTGGGTGTTACACATCTCGGCTTTATCTATACAAATTCGTGATACATCGTTGTTAATCATCATCATCATGTTCATCGTTCATCTATGCATCTTGCTCATCATCATCGTTCAATTTCATCACCATGAAAATCGTTCATCTTCATCATTCAAACTAGAGAAGCATCAAACATCGTACATCACCATGAAAATCGAACCACCATTCAAAACTTCGAACCACCTTTGTTCATCGTTCAATTGAACATTCGAACCATCATCGTTTATTATATACATTTGTAGTGTCTGCCGTGGTGGTGGTGGTGGTTGTGCAACAACGGTTTGTGGTGCCTGCCATTTGCTTCAACCAGCCACTATTGAAGGAGGCCAAAGATGAATATGGGTTTGAACAAAAGAACATCATCACCATACCTTGTGACGTCCACCATTTTCGTACCGTCATGAGTCGCATACACCATCAACGACAACATCAATTTGGTTGCTTTAGCGTTTGGCAGCGACAGCATTCTAGCAACTCCGACCGAGAGGGAAAGGGAGAGAGGCACGAGAGAGAGAGAGAGAGAGAGTGAGAGAGAGAGAGAGAGAGAGAGAGATAACATTTGAGAGAGAGAGAGAGTAAATATACTCATTCTCTAAATATAATAATTTAAATATATTTATCCGGTTCTAATATAATCTATTTTTAAATTCAAATTAAATCAAACAAAATCTAATATTTTACTAACTTATTAATTATAATATAATATAATAAAAGTTTTAAAAGATATAAAAAACTAATTACTATACATATATATTTAAAATATATATAATTAATAGGTCATTTTAAATAATAATAATATCACTCTTATTATATACTTTGGTTTTAAAAAAAAAATAATATTTAGATTTTTACCTTTTAAATTATTATATTTTATATATATTAAAGATATCGGCATAATACACGGGTAAATAAACTAGTTAATATTATAAGTAGTGGTTCTAACTGCCACTTGGACATTCAATTCGATCGCCACGTGAATGTGGTGGTAAGAAAGAAAAATTATGTAGTTTTGGATGTTTAGAAGAGAAATGGTGATCATTGTGAGGGTCACTAATGGTAATTAAGTTCTAATAATTAAAATTATCTTTTGAATTAAATGTGCACTACAGGAAAAATAGGATTTTACAGTTATAAAAGTCGTCTCGAAAGGTCAAAATGTCGTCGTTAAAGACCTCTCATCGACATGTTGTTGCAATAACCTCGTGCCTAAAGAGTACATTTTGAGACGAGATTTTCAACTTTCTATGATGACCCTGGTCAACGACAAGAAAATGACACGTCATCACCTTTTAACATTTCTTGTTGCTAAAAGTGACCGATGCAACATTGGTTGTCACAAAAGATCAAAGTCGTTGCAGAAAGGTTTTATTTAAAAATTTTATGATCACTTTTAGCGATGACTTGGTGTCGCAAAACTTAAAATGTCGTCGCAAAAGCTCAAAAATTGGCATCTTTTTTTTGGTTTTTCCTGCCTCCAATCGAGATATATATATATATATATATATATATATATATATATATAGTCAGGTTCAAAAAAGTACCTCTCGAAATCAAGTGCACCCGAATGTACCAACCTTAAAAAAAAATTTTAAATTTTTTTCTTAAAACCATGTTTAAATTAAGTGAGAATTTCATATATGTCCCTCTAAAATTGCATAACATCATATATACCCAAGCCAAAAAAAGAATTTCATATATATCCTTCTAAAACTTCATAATATCATATTTACCCAACTTAAAACTTTAATATCATATATATCCTTTCAAACTTTTAAATATATCAAATATATCCAAATTATTTATTTATTCTTTTTTATAACTTTAAAACTCATAATAAATATTCATTAATAAAGAAATGACCAATCTACCCTTTTTATTTCTTAAACTTCATAATATCATATTTACCCAATTGAAAACTTTAATATCATATATATCATTTTAAAATTTTAAATATATCAAATATATCCAAATTATTTATTTATGATCTTTTATTACTTTAAGATATCAAATCTTTTATTTCTTGACGGAATTATGTGACTGCTCAATGCATATTTATGTGAATGGTCATCCATGTGAATGGTCGTCATTTCACACAATGTGAATGGTGTGAATGACCATTCACATGATCTTTTTTTACCATTCACAAGATTTATGATGTTGTTCCTTTTAAAAAAAAAGTCTTATAATGTTGTCTTATATATGTCTATTCAAAAAAATAATGTGTGAATGATCATTCACATTAGGGTACGCTGAGTACGCTGGAATCTCATAGGTACGCTGATGAACCTGATTCTATATATATATATATATATATATATATATATATATATATATATATATATATATATATATATATATATATATATATATATATATATATATATATATATATATATATATATATATATATATAATAAAGGAGAACACAAAACGTCACATGGCATGACCACGTTGCACCTAAAAAGATAAATATAATTTATAATTTTTAGAATAAAATAAAATAAAAGATAAATACAATTTATTGTTTCTAATATATATATACATTAATAAATAATTAACTTTATCCACTATTTTACATTATCTAATTATGTTATTTACCATCATTATCTATTTGACATTTGATAATTTTTAGCTAATAAATCTAAACTTAAAAAAAGTCTTATATTATATAATTTATCGATCTATAACCTTCATATAAAATATTAAAAATAAATAAGATATTATTATAAATAAAAAAATACAATATTTTTAAATAACATCTAGAAAAAATAAATACACTTTATTACATCTAATTAAAAAACCTATCATGTGTTATAAAGTTTTTAAATATATTAAACATAAATAAAGATCACAACCAATATTAGATATAAGTAAAACATAAACATAATACAATATTAATAAAATCATATTTTAATTATAAAATTTTATTTAATGTAATAAAATATATATAAAATTTAATGTAAAAATTGAAACTTTAAATTATATCGATTAAATACATATAAATTTAAAAATAAAATATATTTTAAAAACTGTTAAAAAAGTAACTACTATTAAATATTAATTATGACAAATATGAAATACAATACTATTATTGTATTTTTTTAATAACTTTTAAGATTTATATGTTTTAATTTTATGTATACATAAACTTTATATAACCAGTTATTTATTAAAATTTATTCACGTAGTACGTGGATACATAAACTAGTAATTTAATATAGCATGTTCAACCTATGTTTCCACAATTTCAATATATAAATTATTTATATTGTAGTTTAACAATTAATTTATATTTTATACATATTTTTTTAAATCATGAATCATAAAATAAATTAGCCATCGTGGTACACATAAAGGCCATGCTTTCAAGTTTCAAGCATAGGATTATTTAGATCCACTGGTAGCTTCATTGCACCAGTCATAACAGTAAGAGAAGCAGCATTCATAGTGAAATATTTACACACGAGTCATAGGGCCCATTTAATTGACATGTTTTTTATGAAATTTTCGTCAAAAATAATGGTTTTTAGAAAATGCGTTCAGATACAACGTAATTGATGTTTTCAATTTTTAGCTTTCAAATTTACAAGTAACTTGAAAACATATTTTTGAAATTTTCACGTTTTGTTTTCAATCTAGGCACCGAAATCTACGTTATAAAGTGGAGTGAAAAATGAAAGTGCAAAAAATATTCATAACACGTGTAAACACATTCTCATCTCCAATATGTATTTAATTCTTGCTTACTAATTGCACTCATAGCTTTCTAGTTCTCAGACCATGCAATAAATCAGCCACCATTGCAAGAATGCAAAACAAAGATGCTTAGGCAATATACAATCTAATCCATGGCATACGTTTGCTGAACCTGCTGAACCTGTTTTCCTGATCTGATTGCTTCAGTAATTAATGGTACTCAACAAAGATATCAAATCTTTTGGAATGTTGTTATATGACAGAAACTGCTTTAAAAGATCTTCATATTCTTTAGAGTCCAACCCCATAATTTTGTTCCTCTTAGAGAAGGTAACTATCTATGAATTCGAAGAACTTTAGACGATATGCATAATAGATGGAAAATGAAAACTTTAGACGAGCTTTGATATCGCAGAGTAGGGGTGAGATTAATAACCAAACCTGGTTTCCGAAAGCCAGAATAAAGGAGGATTTTATTGGTAAAAAATAGCAAGGAGGGGCTAAACCATGAAAAACTGGAAAACATTTTTTATGATAATAAACCCAATTAATAATTGATAAATTGTTGATGTTAGATATTGTTTTGCTATGGTTGAATGTCAATGTTAGGATATGTTTGTTGGTTTTAATTTGATGTTTGTTAAATTGTTTAATGTTGCTATGTAAGGGTTTGTTTTGTTGTGGTTGATTGCTAATTTCTGAATATGTTTTGTTCAGGTTAATTTTTCAAAGGAATGGAAAGCTAGATTTGTGAAACAAAAGTTATTAACTCGTAATGAACAATCATGTGATCAGTCTTTTCAAAAGAGAATTACCTAACAATGTTTCGAATGTTCATCCTGACTCAACCGGCGGAAAGCCAAAAAAAGCCAATCAAAAAACACTCGATCATTGAAGAAAATGCTATCCTGATCGCCACTGCATTCTGAATGTTGATGTCGACGCAGACGACTTGACTTACTCATTCTGTAATTCATGTTCAAAGTATTTTAACAACAAAGGAAATCAGAGAGACAAGCAAATGAAAATGAAATAAATTAAGACAGATCTGGATGAATATACCTCGATAGTCAAACCGTAAAATTGGTTTATCAAGGAATGGGATCCTTAAAATAAGCACGCCACTTGTCAATAAACGGCAACTCATCTGGATTAAAGCTTGGAAGTTCATGATATTGAAGGTTGTTGATTATCTGCGTAGTTTCACCAAGAAGTTGGGCTGCCACATGAACACTTTCCTCTCGTTTCTCTATCTCAATTGTGTGGCATTTCATCACTATGACTTGGGGTAAGTTGGTGAGACAGGCAGCTAAGATGTCACCGATCATTGATGATAAATGCACAAATAGTTCCTCTTGGGAGACCTGGTCAGTGTTGTGGTAAAAGAGAAGCAGTGTTTTGGTGATACGATACATTGAATTGGCAGAAATAGACCTGCAAATGTTATTGACATTTCTCATTCCGGTATTCTCACTTTCCACTTCAGCAACAATGTTTTTAGCTGTATCATTGAACCAGTGTAGAATCTCTTCTGTTGTGTTCAATTGAGGAGCAAGTTTTCGCAGCTTGTTGCCAAGCCATTTATGGTGGACTTCAACCTCTAGCCACAAAGTTTTAGCTGCCTTCCGAGTACTTACATGATCATTTGTAGCACTGAAAATTTCTTCCACAAATGTGACATATACAAGACCTTCACTTACACTGCTCAACAACAACTCAACAACGTTCTTTTGAATGCTAGGAAGAGAAATAGCGATGGTAGTCAGGGTTACCAATGGCAAGCTCCAGCAATCAAGATATTCTTCTGAAAGTAAATGTGGAACATGATGGCTATCATACTTTCCAACTCCCTCAAAACCTCTGCATTCTGCTAGAACCTTGATGAGATTCTTGGGTTGTTGTCTTTCAGCCTTTTGGATCAAATGGTTCACAGTTTTCAAAATGCCTTTCAATGTTCTCTCAGAAAACTCCATTTCTTCTTGAAGTTGCAAAGCATACCGGTGAATATCTTTATTTTGTTCTAGTTGCTTGGGCTTTTCTCCCAACACAACACCGGAGACACTGAACATGCCCTTTAACCACTTCCAACCATGTATACAATACAAGACACAGATCACTAAAAAAATTAGGATCAGCGCTAGCATCTTGCATGCTACCACAACTGTCTTCTGAAATCCTATACAAAGGTTTAAAATTAGGATTTTCAAATTCTCAATGATAACCTTACATTTTCGGCTACTGAATGGAGATGGTATACTACTTTGTTTCCAATCAAATAACTTCTCAGTCCAGTAGCTCTCTACTTTGAACACCTTGATATGGTTAGAACTCCATTTTGTAGACAACTTAAAATTTAAGGATGCAAAACATCTAGAAACCGGGGCAATTGTACCCAATACAACTCCTAAAAATTGTATTATGAAAATAACTAACATTGACCACTTATAATCTGAATCATAGTCTCTTATCTCTATAGGATGAATTGTAAAAAGCATAGTAAAAATATGTAAGATGGTGCTTAAACCCTCGCTACTTCCAAAATGTGACTGTGTTTTCGCTCGACTACCCCATTTTGTTGAGGTGTGTCGGTGCATGATGTTTCAAGCAAAATTTCCTTTTCATTAAAGTAATCCATCATGCATTTAGATTGAAATTCAACACCATTATCTGTTTGAATCCTTTTCACACTTTTATTAAACTGATTATAACGCAATTAAGAAATGACTAACTTCAGATTTATGTTTCAATTCAGGCCCAGTGCTTAAGGAGAGCAGCATGATCGCTTGCACAGGGCCTCATCTTAGGCTGGGCCCCACCTTGATGCTAGCTCCACTAACTCTTACAATTAATGTTATTCATTGTATCCAATCCACAAATGTATAACTTCCTAGTCAATCACCTGAAAACTTGAACTTTATATACTCATTTCATTTTTTTCCTTTCCTATGTTTGGGTATGATTCCCATTAATTTTATAATATAACTATTTTAATTTTCCAATTTTATGCTTCAATTTATCGTCCAATATTAATAATCATATTAAAAATACAAACCCATAATATTTTTTCATTCATAACCTCTAATTTTTACCATTTCTTCCAACAATAGTTTCAATAACTTGCTTTGAACAATAATTTATCAACCATTATTAGTCGGTTTTAATTTTAATATATACCATCTCAATGGTCTTTTGAGAGTATAATAAAAATTTATAAAATTTGTTATTTATAATCTCCAACATATTTATGAAAATTAAGTCTTAAATGATCGTTTCATTCAATCGAATTCCAATTGCATTACATTGAGCATAATTTCTCATTTGTTATTTGTTCAATTTGATATTATTATATATTATTTGTAGGGTCTTATATAATACTATACAAGCTCATACAATTTGTTAATCATAACTTTTACTAGTGAAAGTTATGCAAGACTAGTTTGGAATTAACCTTTTTAACTTCGTCTTATATTCTTTTCATAAACAAAAAAAAACTTACTTTGTACATACGTATGAATATTGTTTCATGGTATTGATGATTTTTTAAATATTGTTTAAACATTTTAAGTTTAAGGGCCTATAATTAGTTAGTCGTACAGGGCCACCAAAATTTACGGGACGGCCTTGTGTTTCATTAGAAATACCCACACGCCCCCTACTAAAATCATCAACCACAGATAAAAAAAATGTGCACCGGCTGAGGATGGAGTACTATAGCTGCCCCAAATATCACAGTTGATAAGCTCAAAACAAGATGCAGTGTGTATACTACTATTAGGAAAAGGAAACCTAGTCAACTTAGCTCTCAAACATGAATCGCAGTGTTCATCATTCTTTCCCAAAAAATTTAATTTTGATTCAAACTTGAAGCATGACCAAGTCTCCTATGTCAGATCTTCGAGTTGATGGTTACCAACATCACCATACTCTCTTTATTCATGGGCTCCAAGCAATATAGACCATCACAATGTCTACCCATCCGAATCAGCGTCCTCGAAGGTAAGTCCTGCATAGTACAATAATCCAGAAAAATGTAAGCACACAGTTTAAATCCCTTGTGAGTCGACTAACAGACAACAAGTTGCATTCAAATTTAGGATTGTTTAACACTCCATTTAGCTTTAAACCATTAGGTAAGTTGGTGTCACCAACGCTTACGACGGGAACCGTTTCTCCATTCAGAATTTTTACAGGGGCTTTAGTCTCAATGTCCGTTTGGTTAACAAGTATCCCACCATCGCAAGTTATATGTTCTATGGCTCCCGAATCGATTATCCAAGGTCTTAAGTTATTTATCTTACCAGCCATGTTAGCAGTGGGTAATTTTTCTTCACCAATAGCATGAGAACTTTCTCCGGTGACAACCACGTGAGCCATTTTAGTGGTGCCTCTTTGCTTCCTCCATGGCTCCTCCTTTTTACTTCCGTCACGATATCCCTTCTTAGTGGGCATGGGGTATCCATGAAGTTCATAGCACTCATAGATCCTGTGGTAAAGCTTCCCGCAATGTGCACATTGCTTGGTTTCCCTTGTCTCACGTTCTTGACGACGCGAGATCTCGAAGGTTGCTGCATCATGTGTTGTGATTTGCTTCTGCCTCTCATCCTCTGAAACAATATGGAAAGTGGCTCCAAGAGAGACCATCGGCCTCATGCTTAGAATTTGGGTCTTCACAATCCGAAAGCTTTCTTCTAATCCTATAAGGAATTCATATAGTTGTTCTTTATCCCTCATCTCCACTAATTCTTTACCCATGTCACATGTGCAATTATTACACTTGCATCTGGGAATTGGAGAACTGGCATGGAATTCATCCCATAATCCTTTAAGTTTTGTGTAATTGGCCGAAACCCATAACTTTCCTTGTCGCGTGAGAGTTATCTCACGCTTCAACTCAAAAGCGCTTGGTGCACTTGCGCTACAAAATCGCTCCTTCAAATCTTCCCAAACCTCCTGAGTCGTCTTGGCGTGCTTTACACTAGCACGTATTTCTTTGTCCATGGAAATATGGAGCCAACCCCTTATCATGGCATTGCACCGTTCCACAAGTGCCAATCTAGAGAGCCCTCAGCCGGAATGGGAATCTATCCGTCAACGAAACCAAATTTAGTCTTTGCATAGAGAGTGTTACTCATTTCATCCGCCCAATCCACATAATTACCATCACATAGCGGTTCACTTGTGAAGACAATGTTTGGATTATCAGATCCAGAAATGAAGTATGGTGACATTACGTCTACCATGGTTGATGGAGGATTTTCTGCCGACTCTTTAGTCATGACGAGAGAGACGAAAAATAAGCATATAAGATTAATAAAATATGGTTGGTTTATTGTGCGGAAGTTGGTCGATCGTTTTCCCGCTCTGATACCAACTAACAGAGCAAGAATATGAAAATGGGTTCAATTGTATTAAAGAAGAAAACCAATGTTTACAATATATACAAACTAAAGGAGCTAA
This sequence comes from Centrapalus pauciflorus, assembly GCA_020465985.1. Lineage (NCBI taxonomy): Eukaryota > Viridiplantae > Streptophyta > Magnoliopsida > Asterales > Asteraceae > Centrapalus > Centrapalus pauciflorus. Next base: position 139,462 of record JAANYP010005220.1, read on the forward strand.
TTACGTTGGACAAAAAGGAATGACAGAGAAATAAATATGTGATTTGATTGACTCCCCATAAATAGATATGGCAAGGAAATAATAGAGAGATCTTTCAAGGTTCAGGTAAAAACCTTTCAATTCTGTGAGAACGTGAGAGCCCCTAAAATTGATACGCTTCCAATTTAACAAAAATTACATAAATTCAAAAAATAGATATATGGTTCCATTTCATGTTTATCGTTCAATTCGTGATGCATTTCGGCTTTATCTATACAAATTTGTGATACATTGTTGTTAATCATCATCATCATGTTCATTGTTCATCTATGCATCTTGCTCATCATCATCGTTCAATTTCATCACCATGAAAATCGTTCATCTTCATCATTCAAACTAGAGATGCATCGAACATCGTACATCACCATGAAAATCGAACCACCATTCAAAACTTCGAACCACCTTTGTTCATCGTTCAATTGAACATTCGAACCATCATCGTTTATTATATACATTTGTGGTGGCTGCCGTGGTGGTGGTGGTTGTGCAACAACGGTTTGTGGTGCCTGCCATTTGCTTCAACCAGCCACTATTGAAGGAGGCCAAAGATGAATATGGGTTTGAACAAAAGAACATCATCACCATACCTTGTGACGTCCACCATTTTCGTACCGTCATGAGTCGCATACACCATCAACGACAACATCAATTTGGTTGCTTTAGCGTTTGGCGGCGACAGCATTCTAGCAACTCCGACCGAGAGGGAAAGGGGGAGAGGCACGAGAGAGAGAGAGAGAGAGAGAGAGAGAGAGAGAGAGAGAGAGAGAGAGAGTAAATATACTCATTCTCTAAATATAATAATTTAAATATATTTATCCGGTTCTAATATAATCTATTTTTAAATTCAAATTAAATCAAACAAAATCTAATATTTTACTAACTTATTAATTATAATATAATATAATATAAGTTTTAAAAGATATAAAAAACTAATTACTATTCATATATATTTAGAAATATATATAATTAATAGGTCATTTTAAATAATAATAATATCACTCTTATTATATACTTTGGTTTTAAAAAAAATAATATTTAGATCTTTACCTTTTAAATTATTATATTTTATATATATTAAAGATATCGGCATAATACACGGGTAAATAAACTAGTTAATATTACAAGTAGTTGTTCTAACTGCCACTTGGACATTCAATTCGATCGCCACGTGAATGTTGTGGTAAGAAAGAAAAATTATGTAGGTTTGGATGTTTAGAAGAGAAATGGTGATCATTGTGAGGGTCACTAATGGTAATTAAGTTCCAATAATTATAATTATCTTGTGAATTAAATGTGCGCTACAGGAAAAATGGGATTTGACAGTTATAAAAGTCGTCTCGAAAGGTCAAAATGTCGTCGTTAAAGACCTCTCATCGACATGTTGTTGCAATAACCTCGTGCCTAAAGAGTACATTTTGAGACGAGATTTTCAACTTTCTGTGATGACCCTGGTCAACGACAAGAAAATGACACGTCATCACCTTTTAACATTTCTTGTTGCTAAAAGTGACCGATGCAACATTGGTTGTCACAAAAGATCAAAGTCGTTGCAGAAAGGTTTTATTTAAAAATTTTATGATCACTTTTAGCGATGACTTGGTGTCGCAAAACTTAAAATATCGTCGCAAAAGCTCAAAAATTGGCATCTTTTTTTTGGTTTTTCCTGCCTCCAATCGAAATTAATCTATATATATATATATATATATATATATATATATATATATATATATATATATATATATATATATATATATATATATATATATATATATATATATATATATATATATATATATATATATATATATAGAGTCAGGTTCAGAAAAGTATCTCTCGAAATCAAGTGCACCCGAAGGTACCAACCTTAAAAAACTTTTTTTTAAATTTTTTTCTTAAAACCATGTTTAAATTAATGTTATACACATGATATATGAATTTCACATACATTCACACTTTCTGTGTCCTTAAAAATTATGTGAATGCTCAATGCATATTTATGTGAATGGTCATCCATGTGAATGGTCATTTCACACAATGTGAATGGTGTGAATGACCATTCACATGATCTTTTTTTACCATTCACAAGATTTATGATGTTGCTCTTTTTGAAAAAAAGTCTTATAATGTTGTCTTATACATGTCTATTCAAAAAAAATATATGTGAATGATCATTCACATTAGGGTACGCTGGAATCTCATAGGTACGCTGATGAACCTGATTCTATATATATATATATATATATATATATATATATATATATATATATATATATATATATATATATATATATATAAAATAAAGGAGAACACAAAACGTTGCTATAACATAGCATGACCACGTTGCACCTAAAAAGATAAATATAATTTATAATTTTTAGAATAAAATAAAATAAAAGATAAATACAATTAATTGTTTCTGATATATACATACATTAATAAATAATTAACTTTATCCACTATTTTACATTATCTAATTATGTTATTTACCATCATTATCTATTTGACATTTGATAATTTTTAGCTAATAAATCTAAACTTAAAAAAAGTCTTAAATTATATAATTTAACGATCTATAACCTTCATATAAAATATTAAAAATAAATAAGATATTATTATAAATGAAAGAAAAATACAATATTTTTAAATAACATCTAGAAAAAATAAATACACTTTATTACATCTAATTAGAAAACCTATCATGTGTTATAAAGTTTTTAAATATATTAAACATAAATAAAGATCATAACCAATATTAGATATAAGTAAAACATAAACATAATACAATATTAATAAAATCATATTTTAATTATAACATTTTATTTAATGTAATAAAATATATATAAACATTAAATTTTATGTAAAAATTGAAACTTTAAATTATATCGATTAAATACATATAAATTTAAAAATAAAATATATTTTAAAAACTGTTAAAAAAGTAACTACTATTAAATATTAATTATGACAAATATGAAATACAATACTATTATTGTATTTTTTTTAATAACTTTTAAGATTTATATGTTTTAATTTTATGTATACATAAACTTTATATAACCAGTTATTTATTAAAATTTATCCACGTAATACGTAAATACATAAACTATAATTTAATATAGCATGTTCAACCCATATTTCCACAATTTCAATATATTAATTTATAATTTGTATTGTAGTTTAACAATTAATTTATATTTTATACATATTTTTTAAATCATGAATCATAAAACAAATTACCATTGTGGTACACATAAAGGCCATGCTTTCAAGTTTCAAGATTGGATTATTTAGATCCACTGGTGGCTTCATTGCACCAGTCATAACAGTAAGAGAAGCAGCATTCATGGTGAAATATTTACACGGGAGTCATAGGGCCCGTTTAATTGACATGTTTTGGACAAAATTTTCGTCAAAAGTAATGGTTTTTAGAAAATATGTTCAGATACAACGTAATTGATGTTTTCAAAGTTACAAGTAACTTGAAAACATATTTTTGAAATTTTTACGTTTTGTTTTCAATCTAGACACCCAAATCTACGTTATAAAGTGGAGTGAAAAATGAAAATACAAAAAATATTTATAACACGTGTAAACACATTCTCATCTCCAATATATATTTTAATTCTCGCTTACTAAACACACTCATATATAGCTTTCTAGTTCTCGGACCATGCAATAAATCAGCCACCATTGCAAGAATGCAAAACAAAGATGCTAAGGCAATATACAATCCAATCCATGGCATAGGTTTGCTGAACCTGCTGAACCTGTTTTCCTTATCTGATTGCTTCAGTAATTAATGGTACTCAACAAAGATATCAAATCTTTTGGAATGTTGTCGTATGACAGAAACTGCTTTAAAAGATCTTCGTATTCTATAGAGTCCAACCCCATAATTTTGTTCCTCTTAGAAAAGGTAATTATCTATGAATTCGAAGAACTTTAGACGATATGCATGATAGATGGAAAATGAAAACTTTAGACGAGCTTTGATATCGCAGAGTAGGGGTGAGATTAATAACCAAACCTGGTTTCCGAAAGCCAGAATAAAGGAGGATTTTATTGGTAAAAAATAGCAAGGAGGGGCTAAACCATGAAAAACTGGAAAACATTTTTTTATGATAATAAACCCAATTAATAATTGATAAATTGTTGATGTTAGATATTGTTTTGCTATGGTTGAATGTCAATGTTAGGATATGTTTGTTGGTTTCAATTTAATGTTTGTTGAATTGTTTAATGTTGCTATGTAAGGGTTTGTTTTGTTGTGGTTGATTGCTAATTTCTGAATATGTTTTGTTCAGGTTAATTTTTCAAGAGGATGGAAAGACTTGTGAAACGAAAGTTATTAACTCGTAATGAACAATCATGTGATCAGTCTTTTCAAAAGAGAATTACCTAACAACGTTTCGAATGTTCATCCTGACTCGACCATGGAGGAAAGCCAAAAAAAGCCTATCAAAAAACACTTGATCATCGAAGAAAATGCTATCCTGATTGCCACTGCATTCTGAATGTTGATGTCGACGCAGACGACTTGACTTTCTCATTCTGTAAGTTCAAAGTATTTTAACAAGTAACAAAGGAAATCAGAGAGATAAGCAAATAAAAATGAAATAAAGTAAGACAGATTTGGATGAACATACCTCAATAGTAAAATTGGTTTATCATTTATCAAGGAAAGGGGTCCTTAAAATAAGCACGCCACTTGTCAATAAACGGCAACTCATCTGGATTCAAGCTTGGAAGTTGATGATATTGAAGGTTGTTGATTATCTGCAAAGTTTCACCAAGAAGTTGGGCTGCCACATGAACACTTTCCTCTCGTTTCTCTATCTCAATTGTGTGGCATTTCATCACTATGACTTGGGGTAAGTTGGTGAGACAGGCAGCTAAGATGTCACCGATCATTGATGATAAATGCACAAATAGTTCCTCTTGGGTGACCTGGTCAGTGTTGTGGTAAAAGAGCAGTAGTGTTTCGGTGATACGATACATTGAATTGGCAGAAATAAACCTGCAAATGTTATTGACATTTCTCATTCCGGTATTCTCACATTCCACTTCAGCAACAATGTTTTTAGCTGTATCATTGAACCAGTGTAGAATCTCTTCTGTTGTGTTCAATTGAGGAGCAAATTTTCGCAGCTTGTTGCCAAGCCATTTATGGTAGACTTCAACCTCTAGCCACAAAATTTTTGCTGCCTTCCGAGTACTTACATAATCATGTGTAGCACTGAAAATTTCTTCCACAAATGTGACATATACAAGACCTTCACTTACACTGCTCAACAACAACTCAACGACGTCCTTTTGGATGTTAGGAAGAGAAATAGCGATGGTAGTCAGGGTTACAAATGGCAAGCTCCAGCAATCAAGATATTCTTCTGAAAGTAAAGGTGGAACATGATGGCTATCATACTTTCCAACTCCTTCAAAACCTCTGCATTCTGCTAGAACCTTGATGAGATTCTTGGGTTGTTGTCTTTCAGCCTTTTGGATCAAATGGTTCACAGAATTCAAAATGCCTTTCAATGTTCTCTCAGAAAACTCCATTTCTTCTTGAAGTTGCAAAGCATACCGATGAATATCTTTATTTTGTTCTAGTTGCTTGGGCTTTTCTCCCAACACAACACCGGAGACACTGAACATGCCCTTTAACCACTTCCAACCATGTATACAATACAAGACACAGATCACTAAAAAAATTAGGATCAGCGCTAGCATCTTGCATGCTACCACAACTGTCTTCTGAAATCCTATACAAAGGTTTAAAATTAGGATTTTCAAATTCTCAATGATAACCTTACATTTTCGGCTACTGAATGGAGATGGTATACTACTTTGTTTCCAATCAAATAACTTCTCAGTCCAGTAGCTCTCTACTTTAAACACCTTGATATGGTTAGAACTCCATTTTGTAGACAACTTAAAATTTAAGGATGCAAAACATCTAGAAACCGGGGCAATTGTACCCAATACAACTCCTAAAAACTGTATTATGAAAATAACTAACATTGACCACTTATAATCTGAATCATAGTCTCTTATCTCTATAGGATGAATTGTAAAAAGCATAGTAAAAATATGTAAGATGGTGCTTAAACCACATATTACTCCAGCAGCAGCAGTTGTAGCAGAAGAAGTTGTCATGAATTGGGGGCTCCCGGTTTCTGCCATGATCCAGTAGTTGCTAACTTGTTCCTTTAGATTCTCAACAATCAACCTTCCCCGGTGTTGGTCCATTAAAAGTGTTTTATGAACTTGTTGGTATTTCAATTCTATCATTTGTTTGGACTTTTGAATTGCTAAAGAGGAACATGTATGTATTATCAGCAACATAAGTAATATCGCCACATAAATGGCTGCTATTGACTTAATATAATAAGGTGTAATAGTATAATATGTATGCGGACCAATACCATAACCATCGGAAACAATGCCAGTTTTTATTTGAATGCAAACATTTACTACTAATGTGATTACCAGAACACTAGAAGCTATCATGTTTGTTACAAGTTCCTTTCCATCCATGGTTGCTAGAGAAGGCAATAAATTAGCCATCATGGTGCACATGAAAGCCATGCTTCCAAGCTTTGTCACTTGGTCCACAAGACCTGGCATTGGATCACTTAAATCCATGGGTAGCTTCATCGCAACAGCAATCAAAGTGAGAGAAGCAGCATTGATTGTGAAATATTTACATGGGAACCATAGTTTTCTGTTTCGCAAACCATGTAGTAAATCAGCCACCATTGTGAGGATGCAAAACAAAGATGCTAAGGCAATATACATCCCAATCCATGGCATAGGTTTGCTGTACCCATTTTCCTGAATTTTCTGATACTGGAAATTAGAGATGGAAATTAACAAATCTTCTGGAATACTGCACTCCAGTTGCTTCGAATCTTTATGATATCTATCTGACGAGTCGGGACCCATAATTTTGTTTCTCTTAAGATGGTTGTAGGAAGATAGTATAAGCTATGTGATGCACAGATCTGGATTTGTTGTCTTTGGAAGACTTGAAATAAATAAGTAGTCTTTTAAACCAATAAACCATACAAATTAAAGGGATTGGCCAGATTTATGGAAAGCTAAGACAGGAATACAGGTTCGATTATGACAATGAAGAGGCCGGCAGATATTGTCAAATAAATATTATTTTAAATAGTATGAATCACTTGAAACTAACAAACTCTCCAAATGAAATTTCCAGCCATTTTCATGTAAGTTGGCCAATGGAACTGTCTCTGTGTGACTAACCTGTAAAACCACTATTTTAATTAAAGGAAGCATGGCCAATTTTCTTCTACTATCATGCATTGATGAGATCTGTAATGCTCAATTGGAGGCTTTAAAAGAGCCTAATCTGAAAGGGTAAATTAATTAAGTATAACCAAATTGATCAATTAAATTAAAACATTCAATGATCCAAAACATATAAACTTAAATATGTAATGACAGAACAACTTGATTTTCATTTCAAAATATAGATTTTTAAAGGGCCAAAAAAAATAAAACTCAGTTTTTAAAACCCTTTATTATATTCAATTAATACTAATGTGAGGAATTATTATTTAATTGAAGACATAAACTAAATATGAATAATACATGAAACCTAACTTGATGATGAACATACTCTTCAAGAAACAAATCATACTATATATGATGAAAGAAAGTGTACTAGCACGAATACGGAAGAAACAATTACTGTGATTACGACTCTCTAGCTAGATATATAGAAGTATTCAGCCTCAAAATGTTTCGGATCGAGTCCACCAACTTCAACAGTTGGCACTCCTTTGTATATATACATACATATCATTTTTATTCAAAGAACCAAAATAGTTTCTTAAGGAGAGGGATGATTATAATAAGCCCACCGCTTGTCAATCAATGCCAAATTATCTGGATTCATGCTCGGAAGTTCACGTTCTTTAAGGATGTCGATTATCTGCAGTGTCTCACCAAGAAGTTGGGCTGCCACTTGGACATTGGCCTCCTTTGTATATATCGTTTTTGTATACATTGGCCTCCTTTGTTATTATAAACATACATGTCATTTTTGTTCAAAGAACCAAAATAGTTTCTTAAGGAGAAGGGTGATTATAATAATCCCACCACTTGTCAATCAATGCCAAATTATCTGGATTCATGCTCGGAAGTTCACGTTCTTTAAGGATGTCGATTATCTGCATAGTCTCACCAAGAAGTTGGGCAGCCACTTGGACATTGGCCTCCCGTTTCTCTATCTCACTTGTGTGGCATTTCATCATTATGACTCTGGGTAAGTTGGTCAGACATGCAGCTAAAGTGCCAGCGATCATTGACGATAATTGTACAAATAGTTCTTCTTGGCTAACCTCCTCAGTGTTGTTATCGTAAGAAAGAAGAATTGTTTCCGTGATGCGATACATTGAGTTGGCAGAAACAGACTTGCAGATGGAATTACCATTTAGCCATCCGCTGTCCTGACTTTCCACGTCAACAACCATGTTTTTAGCTGTATCCTTGAACCACTGAAGTATTTGTTGAGCTGTGTTTAGTTGAGGAGCAAGTTTTCGCAGCATGTAGCCATGCCATTTGTGGTAGACTTCAACATCCAACCACAATATTTTAGCAGCCTTTCGAGTGCTTACATAGTCATCAGTAGAATTGATGCTTTCTTCCACAAGCCTCACGTACACAAGACCTTCACTCACACTACTTAGAAACTTATCAACTGTGTTGTTTTGGATGTTAGGAAGAGAGAGGGCAAGGGTTGTGAGGGTTACTAACGGTAAGCTCCAGCAACTAAGATATTCTTCTGAAATTAAAAGTGGAACATGTTGGCTGTCATACTTCCCAACTCCTTCAAAACCATTAGATTCTGCAAGAAGCTTCATGAGATTTTTGGGTTGTTTCTTTTCAGCCTTTCGGATCAAGTGGTTCACAGATTTTGAAATGCCTTTTAATGTTCTATCTCCAAGTTCCATTTGGTCTTGAATTTGCAAAGCATACCGATGAAGATCTTTATTTTGCTCTTGTTGCTCAAGATTTTGTCCCAACACAATACTTGAGGCACCAAACATAGCCTTTAACTTCTTCACAGCAAGGGAATAACACCAGACACAAATCACAAAGAATATCGGGATCAAGGCTATCATCTTGCATATTACCACAATAGTCTTCTGGAACACTAAACAAATGCTGAGAATTATGACTTTTAAATTCTCAATGACAATCTTGCATTTGCGGCTACGAAATGGAGATGATACACTACTGTGTTTCCAATCATATAACTTCTGAGTCCAATATCTCTCTACTTTAAAGACCTTGCAATGGTTCCAAATTAAACTCATGGACACCTTTAAGCTAAAGAACGCAAAACATCTAAAAACCGGGGCAATTGTACCAAGGACAATACCAATGAACTGTATGACAAAAATAACTATCATTGACCATTCATAGTCAGAAATGTAGTATCTTTTTTGTATAGGAAAACTACTAAAAAATATACCAATGTGTAAGTAAGTGCTAAAAGCACATAATACCCCCGAAGCAGAGGTTGTAGTAGACAAAGCTATCAAGAATTGGGGGCTGCCAGTTTCTGCCATGATCCAATATTTGCTCACATACTGCTTTAGCGTTGAAATACTTAATCTTCCTGGTTGTTGGTGTGTTAAAGATGTCTGATGAACTTCTTGGTATTTCAATTCCAATATCTGCTTAGACTTTAGAATCGCGAAAGATGAACATGTATGTACTATCAACAACAAGAGTAGCATACTCACATAAATGGCTGCTAATGATTTGATGAAATCAGGAGAAGGTATGGCGTAATTCGTATTCGAAAGATCAACATTACCTATAGAAATAAGACCGGTTTGTATTTCAATACAAACATTTACCACCACGGTGATTACCAGAACACCCAAAGCTATCATGTTGGTGACAAGTTCCTTACCGTCCATCGTTGCTAAAGAAGGCAATAAATTAGCCATCACAGTGCACATAAAAGCCATGCTTCCAAGCTTTGCCCTTTGATCCACAACACCTGGCATTGGGTTATTCAGATCAACGGGTAACTTCATTGCGACAGCCATCACAGTAAGAGAAGCAGCATTGAGAGTGAAATATTTACATGGGAACCATAGCTTTCTGTTTCGCAGACCATGTAACAAATCAGCCACCATTGCAAGAATGCAAAACAAAGACGCTAAGGCGATATACATCCCAATCCATGGCATAGGTTTGCTGAACTCGTTTTCTAGATCTGATTGCTTCAGTAACTGTACGTAACTACTCAACGAAGACATCAAATTATTTGGAATGTTGCCATAAGATGACAGTTGCTTCAAAAGTTCTTCATACTCTACTGAATCCAACCCCATAGTAATATTGTTCCTCTTAGAGATGGAAACGAATTCAGGTTAATTAATGGTGTATGATGTGCAGAAAACCAGATTGGCTAGCTAGAAAAATTGAAGAACTTAAGAGAAGGTTGATGAAAATTTGAAATGCATGGAGTGGCTGACTGATATTGCTCAGACAAATTATGTTTCTTTGATGGTATGAATAACTTAGTGGGTGTTTGAATTTACGTTTGAAAAAGTGTACGTTGTAGCGTTTTGGAAACTAATAATCAGATAATAGTTGTAACAAAAAGTGCTGCAGGAAATATAGTGTTTGGTTTAGCTTCTACTGTTTGCTATCATAATTATTAAATAATCAGTTTTTAAAGTGTTTGGATTTGCGTTTTTAGTTTTTTACTTGAAAAATGACCAAATAATCACTTATGAAGCAAATAAGCTACATTTTTTAACTTATGAAAAAGTGTGGTAAGGTTAACGCTAAAAGCAAATAATCATTTATTAACGTATGCAATCCAAACACTTTAAACTAATTATTTGCATTATTGTAACGTAATAAGCTGATAATCTGGTTCATAACGCAAAACCAAACACCCTCTTAAAATCAATGAAAATCCTCATCAGAAATTTCCAAACACTTTCTTTCTTGTAAGTTTGGTAGAAGCTTCAGTGTAAGTAAATGCATGCAGGTCCCATACAAGTTTGACTACGTCTCTTTTTAGCTATTAATAGGAAGACATGGATGGTCCTTCAGAACTTATAATTGAAGAAGGGAGAACGTGGCTTTTTTGTACCATATATGGCTTCTTGTGCATTGCATTTTCTTATATATTTTTGTCAAGTTTTTTTATTAGGATTAATATTAAATAAAATCAATTTTTCTTTTTAATTTTCATGATTAAGTCACTGTACTTTTTCTAACCGTTAAATATCTGGATATTTTTTGTTTTATTGAATACTAGGTTAATACCCATATGTGACACAGGTTAATTTTAAAAAAAAATATTTATAGTTTTCTATAGTATAATAACTAGAAGAATTATACAGATTGTTTAATTTTAGTTGATTAGTTATTAAATAAATCATATTAGATTTAGATAGATTTGATTTAAAATTTAAAATGAATTTAGTAAATGAAGTGGCAAAAAAAAGAGCGACATGTGGCAAATGAAAAAAGAGCATGACATGTGGCAATTAGTTACTTATTTAATAGTTAGATAAATAGATTGTATAATTTTAGCGATGACCTTAAACAATCAAATATAAAGTTCACAGATTTAATCATAAATTAAGAAAAGTAAGTTAATTTTTTTTTTAATATTAACCTTTTAAGTTAAGATTCCAATGCAATAATCCTTTGTTCGAAATTTTTGTTTTTGTTTTTAGTCTTTTTGATAAATAGAATAAAAGTTAATAACGAAATTACGTATACCAGTTTAATATAAGAACGTATATATTTGAACTCCTTAGGTTCCTGTTAACATATTTCTCACAACTCCAAACCTCATACTTAAGTGTGTGTGTGTGTGTGTGTGTGTGTGTGTGTGTCTTACGTTGCTGGAACAAAACAACAAAATCAAATTGAGGAGTGATAGTTGTTGGATCTCATCTAAATCATCAACATCATCTTCCTAGTTCATCTTCTATAGCTTTCAAGGTAAAAGAGGCTTCAATTCTTGTGTATTGATGCTTAATTGTTGGGAAGTTATTGGGAAAACGTTTGTACATGTTTTGGGTTTGTTTTGGACCATTTTGAGACTTCAAACACCTTACAAAAGGAGTTTTGCATATAAACCCGAGTTATGCAGAAAATAGAGTAACAGACTTTATCCCTGATCGCATCCTTTTCATTTGTTGTTTAAGTTGAAACTGTTAGATATACTTTAATAATAGATCGGATCAACCATATTGTTAAATTATTAAGATAAACCATAAAAGATTTCATACCTGAATCCATTGATATCGTTTTCTTTATGCGGAAACCTGACGACGAACAGGGTTGTGAGAGTCTTCCTCACCTAAAGCCTTAATGTTCTAGACCGAACAACAGATCTCTGATAGATGGAGATTAGTGATCTTAAAGTTGCTTTAGGGTATTGGGGACCCTCACTATATATAGAATGGGAATTAGGGTTACCATTAAACTCTAAAGCCCAATAATATTATTTTAATTAATTAATAGTCCAATAAGTCTATTAAAGATAAAGTTTAATAATTTAAACATATAAGTCCATCCAAATAGAAATTCTAACAATCTCCCACTTGGACTTATCATGTTTGAAATTATATTACAGATATCCTTAGGCGCGCGTCTGTAAGTTTATCTTTTAGACTTCCGTAATCAATCTGGTCCATTACATGTGTCAGTGATGGAACCATTGCAGCTTTCGTCACACTTTACTAGTGATTAAACTCCGATGATCATCATACTAACACATTTAGTGACATAGATCAAGTGAGTTGCATGAAATTTGATTGCATATTTCCAATAAATGAGATCAGTTCACAATCCTTATTGCAATGCAACCAATGCACATAAGTGAGCTCAGAAAGAAATTAAAACCATAAATATTATTCTGCAGAAAACTAGAACAATTCACAATAAAACATTAAGAACGACCTTCAATTAACTCCCACTGAAACAAGGCTACATCCGTAATAACACCTACATGAGCAACATGCTCACAAAATACCGTTGGTGTTAGACCTTAATGAGTCTGCTAGCATAGATTTTGTTCTTATATTTATGTGAAAAATTGTTTATCCTGAACTCTCTCTTAACAACTAGAAACTTTGTAAAATTTCTATTATTGTCGGAATAAAGCATTTATTATCATGGTAAGTCTTTAGTGGTATTTTAATGCAATTAATACTTGCAACACCATGATAAAATTTCACAGTCATAATCCTTTATTTGATGTCTGGTAATAAGCAATGAATTCTACGATCATTTTAGAAAGAGCTACAAAAATCTAATTACCAGAATCTTGTATTTTTACTCTCACTGTTAAACATGATGCAACCTGATGTAGAATAACTGCTATTATAGCATTCCGTAAAATCAAAGTCAGAAAACCAATTAATCGAAACATTTTCGACGTTCATATGTGAGTATATTGTATTTTGTTTTCTATAAATAGCACATCAAATGCTTAAAATCTTTTGTATATTATTTCTTTCAAAAATAGTTATTTGAACACTTAAATTCTTTTGGCCTTCAAGTTTACAACCTTTCATGTTGTATCTACTCGAAACAATATCAATACAGCTCTTTGTGACAATCCAAGTATACTTCAAAAATTGGTCTATAAGTATACGAAAAAACTTGATACAAAATATGGTTTGCCAAGATCTTTCGTTAGAATTTCTTGGTTTCCAAAAACAAAATCATATCACTATTTACAAGTAGAATATCAACAATATATAGTAACATCAATATACATTTACTCCTACTATTACTTGCAATAATTAATGATATTTACTCAAAATCATACAAGGTAATAATTTGATAAAAATTGCAATACTACTCAGGTTAACCTAAATTCAAACCATTAATGGATTATTCATCTTATTGACCATAATATTTGGATCTTCAGATTCAATATCTTTAGGTCACTTTATGTAAGACGTCTCATCAATTTCTCCACTGAGAAACGTTTCTTAACATCTATCTGATATGGCTCAAGATCAAATTGATTTATTAATGTCATTCTTAATTCTAAAAGAGTCATTCTAAATATCAGAAAGAAAGTCTTCTTACAACCAATAAATCTTTTTTGAGTAAAGCCTTAACAACTAGACAATCTTTATATCTTTCAATATTACCTTACGAAACCTTTTTACTTTTAAGTATCCATATATAAGTAACCAATAGGTTCCGTACCTTTAGGTAATTTGACAAGATTCCAAATCTCATTGTCTTTCATAGACTTTAATCTTATCTTTAATGGCATCAATCCATTACGAGAGTTAAAACTTTGCATGACTTTGCAAAATCTAATTATATCATTTTCTGTTAAGCCATTGTATTACATAAATTCTTGGAGATACAACAAATGATCTTCTGAAATTGCACTCTTTTACTCTATAATGAATTTCGTTTAATGACACGTCATGAGACTATTGAGGTTGTACTGTTGTGTTGTCTTGTTCCGGTCCAATGACAGGAGTTGAAGCCTGAACATTGTATATGAATCCGGAATGATTATTGGAACAGTGAAATTAATAGAATCTCAAACAAAATCCAATTATACTTCAAAGACAACTTTCTTAATTATTTCTCCCCCACAACCTCAATATTCTCAAGAAATCTAGCATTCCCTTTTTTTTCCTTAAAAAAAGACGTTATTTATGTGGGATAACAAAACTTTTTTGCCAGATATCAACAAAATAGTAGCATACCTCTCTTGAGTCCAACTTATTTGGCTCGTAATGGCCTAACTTAATTTGGACAACCACATACGTACAAACGCCTAATGATAGGCCCTGCCCGTCAAAGTTCGTATGAGAATCGGGAACTACTTTGTTGGGGTACCTTATTCGTGATGTGTATTGCGATCTTTAATATTTCTCCTTAAAGAGACTCTAGTAAAGATGAATGACGAATCATACTCCTTATCATACCCTTAAGAGTCTTGTGCATTTGTTCTACAATATCATTCATGCTAGATTTGCCTAGCGTTATCCATTGCAGAACTATTTTACAATCTTTAAGGAAAAAATAAATAAAATATCATGTTCGTTATTCTCTTGATCCATCTTATATGTCGTATTATCATCCATCACGATCAGATTTGACGACTTTATATTCTTTTCAAGCTGAAATGCAACATCAACTTTAAAATATTTTGAATAAACGTCCAATGATTAAGATTTCTTATAAACTGGATAAAGGTAAAAAAAAATATAGTAGTCTTCAATGAACATGATAAAATATATTTGTCATTCCATTAAACCGTAGGGAATGAACCATAAATATCATTATTTATCAATTTTAGGACATCCTTATCTCTATTGACAGACAAATTTCTATTGATAATTTGTTTTCCTTTGATACAAATAACACAGACTTGAAAGTCTAAGTGATCAAAAAATTCCATTTAACACAAACTCTTGAGTTCTTTGTTTAGAGATTTGTCTAAAATGCTTTTGAAATAAATAATACGAAATCCTTATATGATTTTAGTTTTGTACCTCTCAAGTGTATTTGCCGTGTAGGAATTTGCATACATCAAACATATATTTATTTATTTAAAAGACAAGAACCAATCAAATATGAATTTTGATTGAGACTAACTTTATTAACTCAAAATGAACAATAAAAAAAATGATGTGTCCATACTGATAAACTTTAGGTTTCATCTAAAAGATGATCAAATAAATGTCTCAAACAAATTTAATTGAAATTCAACTTTAATCTCCTATATCTTTATACTGCAAATTTATTATCATCGCCCACATAGATGAATCTTTCAACATCTTGGCGATTGAAAAAGAAAACTTTATATGATCATACTTATGTAAGTAGTATAGCCGAAATCTACCACAAATTATGTTTAGGTACAAAACTAATTTAACTTCAAAACAAAACTATCAATAGATATTTACCTTCATATGATCTAATTTCATACCAAAAGAAGTAAATTAAGAATTTACAATGTTATAAAAATTACTTTTGCAATGTTATTTGATTTTTATTGGCCAAAGAATCAAAGAAACCAGACTACACAAAATAAAACAAATATACTCAATAAGTAACTCATTAAAGAGTTTTAAATCAGAAATTTAATGAGCTACCTATAATATCATTAATTTCTAGTCTTTTGACAGAGAAATTAACTGTAAGTGGTACTCTCAGTCCAACGATGAAATACTGACAATAAATTCGGTCAAAACAACAGTCTTCCTTTGGGCCGACTATTATTCACATGAACATAACTTTATAATTGTCATGTATTCAACATTGCATGCACATCATTATTTGGCAAAATTATGTCAACCTTTGGGCCAATCATAATTCGCATAAATAATTATATACAGTCATCTATGTATTTAGATATCAACTAATTATATAAAGGGTTAAGATCTTACAATAGCAACCTACTTTTGAAAATGTATCGATATGGTAAGTCTACTTTTTTAATTGTCTATATGGTACGTGTACTTCAATTTTCTATATCGATATGGTCATTCTACATAATAGAGCCCGGTTTTTACAAACAAAACAGGGTTCTAATGGTATAAAAAACAGTGGTCTATTACAAATATGGTCATATCGTAATGAAAAATTGAAGTACAGGTACCATATCGACATTTAAAAAAGTAGACGTACCATATTGATAAATTTTCAAAAGTAGGTTACTATTGTATGGCTTTACCCCTTATATAAAAGATGTTACTTTGGCAACATTTAATATAAATTAATCGAATAAAAATACTAGACCAATTAAGAGTGCAACCAAAAAAAATCATATAATATATCGTCATAAAACGATACCTTAATTATAATGATACTCTTAGTATAATGATCAAACATTGACATCTAATCCTGTCAAACGATAGTCTTCCTTTAGGCCGACTATTGCATACATGGATAATTAACTTTATAGTGGTCATGTGTTTATCATCACATGTATGTATTATTTGGTCAAACTATGTCAACCTTTGGGTGAATCATAGTCCACATAAATAATTTCATACAAACATCTATGTATTGTCAGTCAATTAATCAATATAAAAGAGGTTACTTTGGCAACGTTTTATATCAATTAATTGACTCAAAATACTAGATTAATCCTTAAGGGTTTCACCAAAAAACAAAAATATTTATATTCACATAAGGCAATACCACAATATTTCAATAATCTGAATTTGCTCAATCAATTAGATTTCTAGATTGGCAGAGTTGTTACTTAAGTCCTTGCTATATTGATGACAATTCACCCCTATAAAAATCTGTTAGATATATTGCAACTTTACAAAATATTATCACCATGGTTTTACATGCCACAATCATCTATGAAGAAAAAAAAAATATTAAAATTTTGTTTTTCTTTTCATCAATTTCAAAAAAAAAATTCAATTAGCCATGGAGAGCATATAAATACGCATTGAAAGAATTGCAGTCACGGAAAAAATATTGTTCGATGAACTGATTTAAAACTATATTCGTAATATTTATCTAACGATTCAACACATATGGATGGCTCTGATATCACTTGTTAGATATACTTTAATAATAGACCGGATCAACCATATTGCTAAATCATTAAGATAAACCATAAAAGAATTCATACCTGAATCCATTGATATCGTTTTCTTTATGCGGAAACCTGACGACGAACGAACAGGGTTGTGAGAGTCTTCATCACCTAAAGCCTTAATGTTCTAGACCGAACAACAGATCTCTGATAAATGGAGATTAGGGATCTTAGAGTTGCTTTAGGGTATTGGGGACCCTCACTATATATAGAATGGGAATTACGGTTACCATCAAACTCTAAAGCCCAATAATATTATTTTAATTAATTAATAGCCCAATAAGGTGGCATTTGGTTCGCAGATTTTTTTTCACTGGGATTTGCATTTTGTCAAATGATTTGCATTATGCAGCATTTGCATTTGTCAGGATTTTTGTCAAAGAATTTGCATTATCTTATAAAATAAATTTGTTAATCTGAAGAATGCAAGGTAACTGAGATTTAAAATCCTAGGGGGAGACTGGGTTTTTAAATAACAAAGAAGGAATGGATTTATGAAATCCTGGGATTTTAAATCCTTACTGAAATCTTGCGAACCAAACACAGTATTTTAAATGTAAATCCCAGGAAAGCCGTGAACCAAACACCCCCTAAGTCTATTAAAGATAAAGTTTAATAATTTAAATATATAAGTTCATCCGAATAGAAATTCTAACAGAAAAACCACCCTTAAATCCAAAGAGATGGCAAATGACCTTCCTCTAGAGAGCTTCATTCATTGATTGAATGCTTGTAGTTAATTTTATCTATGAAGTCAAATTAACAATCGATAATGAATCAATATAGTCAAAAATGGATTATCATGATTAAGATGATGAATTTTAACATCTTAGATTTTGTTAATACCACTCTGTTCTCGGATTTGACAAAGACAAGATGAGAAAGAAAGATGTAATTTACATAAGGGAAAATTATACAAAAAACCAACATACTTTTGATATTTTTCGATTAAATCCATGTACCAAAAAACGTTTCCATAAAAGTCCTTCAACTTGAAATTTTTTACGAATTGTGTTGTTTTATGAGATTTTTTAAGGATTTTTCAAAAGATTTTCATAAAATTTTGTTAAGTTAAAGAACTTTTATGGAAATATATTTTATGTGTAGTGATTTTTACAAAAATATTTTTAAGTTGAGATACTTTTGTGGAAATGTTTTTGGTACAATGACTTATTCGGAAAATACTGAAAGTGCATTGGTTATTACATGATTTTCCCTTTACATAAATAAATTGTTATCAACATTTCTTTCCCTCAGTTTCTTTCCATAGTTGAAAGGAAACTTTGGAAGGAAAAAAAAAAACATCTCATACTTTTTTTCATCTTCTCTTGTTTTCCATCCTTAAAAATGACAGAAGGATACAGTTGTTTTTTGTTTCCTTCGTCTTTCTCTACTTTCTTTCTCTTTCTTCCGTTTAAATATATTCAAGAACAAAGGGTTAAAGTCCGTTGTATTATACAAAACTAGTTTATAACCCACGTATTACGGGGATATTTTTAATTAAATTTATTTATATAAAATGTATATGAGTAAAAATAAAAACATACAAAAATAATAATTGTGTTTATTTTTTATTATTTACAGATTAAAAAATAGAGTATATTATCTTTTTTAAAAGTATTAAATTGTATTTATCTTTTAATTTTTATAAGTTGTAATTATCTTTTTTGTGAACGTAGATGTGACACGTGACATTTGATACTTTCTTTTATTATACATAATAATAATAATTTCCACAACTAATTCAGATTTACTACATTTGGATCTAATTATGATTATTATGGATAATAATGATAGATATTTATTTTAGGTAAACATTAATTTTAAATGTTACAAAATCTAATTTATTATTAATTAATTAATGAAAAAAAATAAAGTCAAAATTTAATGCAATTAAGTGAAGGTGTTAAATTTGGAAAAAGATGTGGAAAAATAAAATTTTCTTGTATTGTAATTGGCATATGACATGAATTGTTTTGTTTTATTATAATATATAGGTTAATCAACCCATGTATTACATGGGTTGATTTAGAAAATACATATTTTTTTTATATTTTAATAAATTATTATAAAATTTATATATAATTATAATAAAAAAATTGAAAGCTAGTTAAATTAAAGATAAAAAAATACTTAGTTGTTTGATATTTATTAAAAAAATATTATTATATTGTATTATTAAAAACACATAATATGTGTTTGCAAAAAGAATTTCTTTTATTTTTTATTAACTTCAAATATGAAATATCAATGTAAGAAACAAAAAACTTCAATTATGTGAATGTGTATATATTTTGAAAATGATAAAATATAAATGGAATATCTGAAAATCAACAATCAAAATTTATCATATTCACAATTGAAGTTTTATCAATTAAATTTTAAATCTTGTTAGCAAAATAAGTAACAAAATTTTTTAACTTTATTTACTACATGTGACACCCTTGCCACAATAACCACCATTTACAATAATCCCAAGATTAATCGCCGACATACAAATTACATAATGATCTGAAGGCTTAAAGTGCGGAAGCAATTAAAATACAAAATAAAATAATACAAATTTGTGTTAGACACCCTACGGTGCTACATAGGTTACACGTCTAAGTCTACAAACTCAAAAGTATTACATCATCCCAAAATTTATTACAACAGTAATTCCATAATCCAAATACCGAGATGGACAGTAGAAATCTTCAAATACTTCACAAACGTCCTAGCTAGATGGTCCTGCCGCCGATTTCCATTTTCCTGTAAAAATGTAACAACTGAGGGGTAAGGGAATTGCTTAGTGAATACCATAAGATTTTACACATTCTACAAATCTTTATGATGCCACCCAGAGTAACCGCGGTAACACATACCTTATACTCCACACGTACTCAAAGTACGCAAACCTGAGCCCGCAGCCCCTTCGAGCTGACACTCGGCATAAAGAAACCAACCATCTGAGGCGGACATACCAACGGGGATGACTTACTATCTATCCTGACCACAGAGGTGTCAAACCCTTGGTCATATAGCACAGTAACATCAGAGTACAGATGCGACCACGCAGTTCCATCGACAGGATGCACAACAAAATGAAAGGACATGCAACAAGTATGAATGTGCATCAATATATATACGCTAGTTAGTAGAGTGTCAAACGAAAGTGAAACAACATGCCTCAGCAGGCAATGCAAACATAAAGCAGATGCAGACATGTTAAAATCGAAGGTACTCACATTGGGTGCGTTAGTTAACTTCGAGTTATTTTAGTTCTCTTCGGGACTACAACCGGACTCACAAAGTACCCCACTGTGGGTTAAACAACACCACAAGGGACCTGTTACATTCCATAAGTAAAACATATCATACATATGTTTGATATCAATATTAAAGTGTTACAACATTCGGATTCTTCATCCAAAACTCATATTTAAATCTTCTTTCTTGATGGTTTTATTATTCCCAAGTAATCCCTTCAATATGCACCATCATTAACTTATTTAATAATAAGTCTCAACAAGTTTCTCAATTTATTGCGTAAATCCTTCGGAATTGTGATCCGAAAATTATTCTTTACTCTCTATTTTTCTGAAATTGCCAAAATGTACGGATATCATCATTATATAATTGATAAATGTCCAACCGTTTCTATTTATTTTCACCGATAAAACCCAAATAAGATGATATATATATATATATATATATATATATATATATATATATATATATATATATATATATATATATATATATATATATATATATATATATATAGAGTGAGGTTCAATTGAGAACTTTTATGCACCGAGGTACAAAAGTACCCATATCATCCATTAGATCAAAAAATTGTATGGATTAGATTAATGACAAAAGGGTAAATAGTTGGACAATTTGATGCATCTTGTGCATTATAGAAACAAACAAGGAAGTGCATTTTGGGGAATGTGCATACCTCATTAAATTTAATATTTCAACAAATAATCAAATAATAAATGTTAAATAAATTCAATTGATACATTTCCAAACTCAACAAAAATTACACAAATTCAAAAAAGACGATGGAGATCGATGCATTTCACCGTTAATCGTGTTTATCTATGCATCGTCGTGTTCAAAAAAGACGCATTTAACAAAAAAAAATACACAAATTCATTTTATGCATCGTGTTCGTCGTTCATATTCTTTATTCATCTATGCATTGTGTTCAACTTGTTCATCATTTCATCTATGTATCGTCATTGTTCATCATCCATTTATGCATCATCATTTTTGTTGTTCATCGTTCATCATCCATCTATGCATCGTCATTATTCATCTTCTATCTATGCATCATCATTATTCATCGTTTTTCATCCATCTATGCATCGTGTTTTTCATATTTATCATGGGTTGCATCTCTTGTTCATGTTCATCATCATCGTTGTTCATCGTTAATCTTCTTCTTCAAATCATCATCACTATGAAAATTGTGAAGAACACAATTAGAGAGAGAGAGAGAGAGAGAGAGAGAGAGAGAGAGAGAGATATGAGGAGGAAAATGAGGAGTGTAATTAATATGAGATTTTAATTCAAAATGTAACTCCTAATTATCTTTTAATGATATTTAAAAAGCAATTAATTTCATATATTTAATTTTCCCAAAATGTCCTTTGTGCACCTTTGTTAGATTATCCGATGCACAAAAGTGCCCCGAGGTGCCCCGATGCATAAAAGTTCTCATTTGAACCTCAATCTATATATATATATATATATATATATATATATATATATATATATATATATATATATATATATATATATATATATATATATTGTTTCTGTTTTGAAAAGAAGGGAATACCGAAACCTTTAGAGGTTTCGATACCCACTTTGTATAGTCTCAATTCAGTGAGTTTCAGTATATATATTAAAAGTTTCAGTAGTGGGTCAAAGTTTCGGTAAATGGAAATGAGTTTCGGTACATTACCGAAACCACTATTGTTTCGGTATTCATGAAATGTCTCAGTACATGTGGGTTACAGTATAAAGGTTTCGGTACCTCCAAATTGTCTCGGTAAGGAGGGGGGTTTCGGTACATTGTAAAGGTTTCGGTATATGCTAGTGGCTTTCAGTATAAAGGTTTCAGTACCATGTATATGGTTTCGGTACTTCAGGGAGTTTCGGTATTATGTACCGAAACCTTTAAGGTTTCGGTACTTTTCATTTGGTTTCGGTAGAATGTAAGTTTCGGTACACACACATGCATGCCATGGTTTCAATACCAAGTAGTTTCAGTAGACTTAAATACCGAAACCTTTATGGTTTCGGTACCCATGTTCAAGGTTTCGGTACTATGCATAAACTCTCAGAGCCCATGTTTTTAACTCTAAAAATTACATTTGTAGCTTGAATCAAAACTTGACATTTTGTATATAACTCCCACAACACTTGATTTACTCAAACCCATAATAATTTCTAACATGCATATACATTTTGAATCCAAAATCTCTGATTTGGTTTACATAGAAACCGAACCCAAAACCTCAAATTTCAAAGAGTTTCAGTAAATTTTACCTTAAATTGATGCTTGTAGATGTTGTAGTTCCTTTCTAGCACCTTAAATCTAAATTTCCAGCTTCTAATTTCCACAAATTTTGATGATCTTGACTTGTTGAAATGTAGAACCGTGGGTTCTTTTGAGAAGAGAAAGAGAGCAGAGGGAAAGTAGAGAGATAATGACTTTAATCTCAAATGAAAGACTTTGGTCTTTTTATTTTCCCCATTTTCAACTTTTGACACCATTAACCCCTCTACTTATCTAACTTTCTTTTAAAATAAAGATTTCCATCTTTATTTTATCATCTTAATTTATCATCACTTACATTAAAATTATCATACATAATAGTAATTCGAAACTCTAAATTTCTTAATTCCTTAAAATAACGACCAATTTCTTAAACTCCATTAAATAAAGTTTCAATCTTTATTTTATCCTCTCAACCACTTAATAATAACTATATTAACTTAATAAATTGAAAACATCAATTTCTAAATAAAACAACCAACTTTTATAATTAATCCAAATGCAATCCAACTTAAATTACAAATTGAAACTGATAAACCTCAAATACAGTAATTTTAATATTAGGATGTTACACTACACTTCTACATTTAAATCCAAATTTTTATATTTGAATTTAACTATGATCATTAAGGATAATAATGACACATATTTATTTTTGGTAAATATTAATTTAATATTAATTCATTAATGACAAAATTAAAATCAAAATTTAATTTAATTAAGTTAAGGTAGTAAATTTGGAAAATGAATTAAAAAATGGCATATGTATAGTTATTGATTTTAATTATGGGTATAAGAGATATTTCATAAATAATTATGAGTTGTCATTAATCTGGACCGTTGATTTCTTTCCATCCAATGGTCCAGAAACTCCAAGCGGTTTTCTTATTATATATAGTATAGATATTTTGAAAATGATAAAATATAAAAATGGAATATCTGAAAATCAACAATCAAAATTTATCTTATTCACAATTGAAGTTTATCAATTAAATTTTAAATCTTATTAGCAAAATAAGTAACAAAATTTTTTAACTTTATTTGCTACACTTCTACATTTAAATCCAAATTTTTATATTTGAATTTAACTATGATCATTAAGGATAATAATGACACATATTTATTTTAGGTAAATATTAATTTAATATTAATTCATTAATGAAAAAATTAAAATCAAAATTTAATGTAATTAAGTTAAGGTAGTAAATTTGGAAAATGAATTAAAAAATGGCATATGTATAGTTATTGATTTTAATTAAGGGTATAAGAGACATTTCATAAATAATTATGAGTTGTCATTAATCTGGACCGTTGATTTCTTTCCATCCAATGGTCCAGAAACTCCAAGCGGTTTTCTTATTATATATAGTATAGATTTACAATATAAACATAAAAAGAGTTCAAAAAAATACCCGGAAAATTAGTCAATTATCATTAGGGGTGAGCGACGGGTACCATTTCCCGAACCCGAACCGGTACCGGTATCGACCGATACCGAATTAATATATTCGGTTCGGTATTCGGTTTTAAATTAGCTAAAATTCGGTATTCGGTACTTTCGGTTCAGTATTCGGTTCTTAAATTAGCTAAAATTCGGTATTCGAAACCGAACCGGCACCATTTAAAATTATACGGTTCGGTATTCAGTTCTTCCAAAACTAATAATTCGATTTCGGTATTTTCGGGATCGATACCGGTTCGGTTCGGTAGGGTACCGAGCTCACCCCTAATTATCATTATAAAACGTAGACTTATAAAGGTTCATTAATCTTATAGATAATCGTATCAAACGATAAAGGCACTTTAATGTTTTTAAGAGAATCGCAAAAAAAATAAATAAATAAATAAATAAATAAATTTCAATATATATTTTTAAATATCAATTTACTTGGAAAGGTTTTGAGAATCTTGATTTGGGCAACATATTACAAACTCTAACAATCATATATGAATATTGATTCAAAAAGCATGAATACATGTGGTAGATAAAATCCATATTATAATGTGACTATCATAGTTTTAACAATTTTATTATTCATGTTCCATAAATGATTTTAAAAAAAAAATATTATAATTTCACTTGAATTTGAAAATTTTGATTGCCAAAGTTGGCATCCAACTTCTTTCTTTATATAGAAGTATTCGAAAATCTATCTAATACAAAACGTATTGGATTCCAAACACATCCTTGCCACTTATAAGTTACTCGTATAGATCCTTACGTTCTCTCAACTCAGATATATCTTAGTAATTCAATTTCATCAAGCTACCAATCCTAAATCATATTATAGATAAGTATCAGATTCAATCATCAAGATGTAACGTAATTTAAACCTATAAATTATTACAGTTTTATACATGTGTTTCAAAATTCAACCACGGTTGTTTTTGGGTTTTTTATTTCAAATTTTAACAAAATCAAAATATAGATGAGATTAACGTAGCTTCTGTCACAAAATAATGTATTTTTTTTTCTTTGAGATGGTGACTTTTATAGTAGAATATCATTCAATATTAAATTACTTCTTTTGGTTTATAAAACTTATAAAAAGATTTATTAAAACATAGAATTTAATAACCATTGAATTTAACTTTTTAATTTGAAAATTCCCCCAATTTAGTGGAATTTAAAAAGAAAATACGATTGGTAGAAAAGTGTAGGCCATTGTGATCCATACGTCTACTTAGCCACTTTATTTGGCCCATGAGAATTTAGGCCTCATTTTCAATCCAAAAGTGTTTTGATGTCAACTTGTTTATTTCATTTCTCAAATATTCTTTTCTTTACGTAATTAACTAGAATTTTAAAAATAAATATTAGAAATACGTATAATTTAATAATTATAAGAATAATAGAGTTTGTTTAATTTTGGTTAATTAGTTCTTAAATTAATGATATTAGATTTGGATAGATTTGATTTGTTAAAAATTTAAAATTTTAGTAAATGAAGTGGCAAAATGAAAGAGCGACATGTGGTAAATAAAATAAGAGTTATGACATGTGGCATGTATGTTACTCATTTAATAATATAGATAGATTTTATTTTATGTAATATCTGATAATTTTCGTTATATTTTTTTTTTCCTTATAAAATCATCTGAATTTACTACTATTATTTCAAGTTTTATAATAAAAAAATTAAGTCATTTAATCTTGTAAACAATAGTTGGGAAAATTGTAAATAAAACTAACATATTTTGACTAATTTATATTTCAAATAACATATTTGTTTAGGTCAAGTTCCTTTATGTAGTATGTTATCACAAAAACAATTAGTAAAAAATAGGTTTTCATTTGTTTGTTTGATCAAGTTAGCATCAATAATATGATCGGTTCAATTTTTAAAATAGTTAAGTCATTTTAACCATCCAACTTTCAGATTTTTTTTATTTAGCCACTAAACTATTTTTGTCCCGATTTAATCACTAAACTATTTTTTGTCCCGATTTAGTCACTAAACTAAGTTTTGTATGCATATTTAGTCATTAAATATTTTTTTACTGATTTAGCCATTGAAAATTGTCATATATTGGCCACTAAACTATCATGTTTTGCACCGAGTTAACCATTAGTTTTATTTATTTTTCTCAAAATAGAACTAGTAAACTAAAGTTTGATAGCTAAATCGGGACAAAAAATAGTTTGGTAGCTAAATTGGACAAATCTGAAAGTCGGTGGTCAAAATGGTACTTAATCCTTTTTAAAAAGGGTTTATTACATATTAGACCAACAAACTATCAGATTTATTTTCATTCAACTATCAAAAATATTTTACTTAACCATTAAATTAATTTAGAAAACAAATTACTAGTTTGGCTAAGATTTCACACCTAAAAGTCTAAAACCATTCAAATTAAACGAAAAAATTGTTTTTCAAATAAAAAGAAAAAAAAAGACATTCTTTTTAAGACGTGGACTTTGTGAAGAAAAATAAAGATTCAAATATTCATCCAATCCTCTTTATCTTTATCATCTCAACACCAAACAAAAAAGATTCTATAGTCGTAAATCAAGTCTACTTGTGCCAAAATTAAAATAAATAAATAAATAAAAATGGTCTACTCAATAAAATAATTATAAACAGAATTTGTATTCTTTAGAGTTTAGACAAAATTTCATAATGAAAAACCTTTGATACGTTTTCTTAATTAAATCTCGTATTCATTTTTTTAACTGATAAATCCACTCTACTAGTCTATTTGCTAAATAAAAATGAGATTTGATTGAGAAAAATGTATGAAAGGTTTTTTTTTACGAAATTTTTTTCTGAAAATATAAACCCAACTATAATCTTTGTCACATCAATATAAACAAGACAACATAGATGGAGTCTCTTAAAAAAAATAGTATATAAAAGTATGTTGACCAAAAAAGGAATATCATTATTAAACTAATAATCACCATTTGGCAGAAAAGTCATTGTTTTAACCATTAAATAATATACTAAAAATGCATGAAGGAAATAAATATAATAAAATGGAATCTAACCTCGAGCCTTCCACTATTGTTTGACTTTGACTTTGACCACGAATTTGATTTTCTTTATTTTTAATATTATATGAGTGGACTTGGTAGTGCTAAATTATGGTTTTAATGCATGTATGCAATCATCTTTAGGAAACTTTTTTAATATAATCATGGAACCACTTAATTCTTGCGTAATCAATACAATAAACTATTTATTTTTCGAACAATTAATGCAATTTACTTCTTATAATTTATCTTAGAGAGGGCGGACGGAAGCTAGGAAAGGTAGTGGTGGGGTGGGAATAGGAGTGACAGGTCGTAGCTGTGGTGGTGGTGGAGGCAGTGATTGTTACAGGCTTTCGTGGTGGTTGTGGGCGGTGAGGGTGGCGGCAAGAGAAGGCATCATAATTTATTTGTGGCAGCAGGTCTCTACCATGATGGTTTATTTGGAGCTCAATTAAATGGATTGATGGAGATTCATTAAATGGATTGATCCAATTAAATGTACCGATTTATTGGATCATTACATAGATTATTGAAATTCCTTTGTTTTATCCTTTTAAATGTAGTTGATTTAACTGACAAGCTTACTTAATTGGGTCCTAGATGATACCATGGACTTCATTGTCTTCATGATGTGATATTTCCATTTCACAGGCCCAGTCATTGGAACAGATGATTGAATGTTTTGTAGCTGTTGGGAAATATGAAAAAAGACAACAATTTTTAATCCGTCGTTTGGGGGGGGGGGGGGGGGGGGGGGTATGATCTGGTTTATTTGACATGCTAGAAATAAGAAAGTTTTCAAAAATCGAAGACCTTAAGTTGCTTTTTTAATGATGATTTGCAAGCTAATCTTTTCTCTTGGCCTAAATTCAGAGCTAATTGTAACTTTCTTTTGTGATCGTTGTGGGTTGTTTATCCCTCCTGCTCATTTTGATTTGTTTCTGTTTTGTAATCTTTCTGCTAGCTTTCTTGTTATTAATATATTTGCGGGTGTCCTTTTTGGGGGTGATGACATTACCGTAGCTTCTGGATGTTTCTATCTTTTGATGTTTAAAACAAAAAAATAAATTTAAAAAAACAATAATCATGTAACTGTTGTAGATTTCTTTTCTTATTTTTATCCTTATACATAATTCTTCATCATTACTGTAGAAAAGAGTTAATTGACTTTTTAGTTTAACATATTGATTATATTTGAAATTTTATTTAAAATTATATAAATGATTTAAATTTTCTAACTAATGACTTGTTTTTGTTTTTGTTTTTATCTTTTTCTTTCAAATCTCTAATTCAAAAGTCATGAGAAGAAAACGAACTTTTATATTTCAATCCTTCAAAAAAAACGTCAGTCACGCAACTTTACAAATATTCTTCACGATGTATGGGCCCACCAAAAATAATCTGAGCCACGTCAGAATCTAGTCACCTCCAATCCATTCATTTTAACTTTTAAAAATTATATATTAATGAAAATATATAAAATTAAGAAATAGGATGTAAAGTTATATATTTTCTATAATAAAATGATATAATAATTTGAAATATATAAACTAAGAAACAATTCCAATAAAATAGTACGTTAAATTATAAATTAGAAAAAGTAATTATTTTAGTGATGTTATTTGGACGGGTTAAATGGGTATCGGGTTTGAGGGTGTGAGTTCTTTGACCGAACCCGAACCAAATAAGGGGACGGGTTTAATGGGTATTGGGTTATTCGATTTGAGTTAAACGGGTTATTCGGTTTTGATATAAAAAATGTAATATTTTACAAATAGTTTAAACGGATTAAATTGGTTTGGTAATTTGGGTACACGGATTAAATGGTTTGCCTACAAATGGGTATTAAAATCTTCACATTTTTATATATAAACAGTTCTATTTCTAATTAAAATCGAGAATTTTAAAATTAAACGAGTTATTCGGGTTATTTGGATACCCGAATAAACATGAATCATACTCGATCTCCGAACCGAAACTGTTATTCGGGTACCATTTAACCTGATTAACAAAACCGAAAACCGAATAACCCGACCAAATAACCCGTTTAAGATTTGGTTCGGATGAATTATTCGGTTCGGTTATTTTGCACACCCCTAAATTATTTACTATCATTTCGTTTTTAAAAAATAAAACATATAAATTCTTTATAAAAAATGATATCTAAATTATATACGGGGTTAAAACTAAAACAAAAAAAATTGGAATTTAGAGGTTAAGAGAGTATTACAATATCTTATGAAGATAATGACCTAAAAATACAATATACCAAAATTTAAAACGAACTATTTTTTTATCTAATAAAGTAGAATTGAAATTTTAAGTTTTAATATTGTATTGTTTCTAAACCTCCAAGTTTAAAAAAAAACATTATTTTGAACATTTATTTATAAAAATAGTAAAGATGAGATTTTTTTTACCTAAAAATTTTTTACCTAAAAATTTCCTTATTGAGTCATTTCAATTTATCGATCTCTTCCTTGCTTCTATCCCTCATCCGTTCATTGATTTAATCTCACAATCTAATAGCACCTAGGGTTGATTTGGTGAGACATAGATAAAGATACGAGTAGAGGGAATGTACGCACGAAAATAAGGATGTAAAGAGCAGAAAATGAAAAATAAATATAACTTTTGAATATCTATTCTTTTTTAAACTATTTTCTCTACGAACAAAAGAGTATTCTATTTTTTAGAAATAAAAAAGGGATAATGGCATATAATAGAGACGTACCATCATTCTTGTTTCCATTTATGCGCTGTACATTTTTTGTTTCTATTTGGTCGTTACACTTTT
This sequence comes from Centrapalus pauciflorus, assembly GCA_020465985.1. Classification (NCBI taxonomy): domain Eukaryota; kingdom Viridiplantae; phylum Streptophyta; class Magnoliopsida; order Asterales; family Asteraceae; genus Centrapalus; species Centrapalus pauciflorus. The sequence goes on from JAANYP010005220.1 coordinate 169,940, forward strand.
CATTTTGTTTCCATCGGTAGTTATACTTTATTTTTGTTTCCATTAGGTAATTATAATTTCTTTTTGTTTCAAATAAATACTTTTTAACTTGTAAATGATATACTACTGGTAAAATATTCACGCAACTATTTTATATTGTATCATAAAAATTTAGGATGTGCAAAACTCAAATTTGACTCGAAATACGACGAATTACTAAAATTCAAACTGGATGGTAATTGTTTCAGTTGATACAGTTCGTCGGTTTTTCGATCTAGTCTCAAGTCCTGCATATCTCTAATTTTCATAATCTATATATATAATAAAAGAGAACATCAAACACATATGTGTCGCTTCCACGTTACACCACAAAAGATAAATTCAACTTTTATTTTTAAATAAAAGATAAATACAACTTATTATTATAATTTTATTTTTAAATAAAAGATAAATACAACTTGTTATTATAATTTTATTTTTAAATAAAAGATAAATACAACTTATTATTATAAAAAAGATAAATACAATTTATTATCTTAAATAGATAAATTCACTTTATTATTTTTTAATCTATAAATAATAAAATATAAATACAATTATTATTTTTTAAAAGATAAATACACTTGTAATTTTTTAATCTATAAATATTAATTTATAATAAAATATATAAGTATTATATTATATAAAGTGAAATCTCAATTTTTATCAATTAAAATTTATTAAATTAGAAATAAAAATTTATTCACGTATTTACGTGGGACATAAACTAGTATCAATATAAAATATTTGCGTAAAGGTATTTACTAGTTATATATTAAAAAATATAGAATATGAATATAGATAGATCATTTTTATATATACATAATCAATATTTCAAGGTTCATAACTTCATGCTTATAATATTAATATCTCTACAAAGCCAATTATACAAATATACATTCATAATTTCTATTGGTCGATATGGGTAAAACAATTATTAAATTATATTAAAAATGTTTTTTTAATAAAGCAATTAACAAAAATACATCCATTCGGACTCAACTACAAAAGCTTGTTTTATATATAAAATTAATGAACATGTTCAAGTTGAAAAATTTTCAGTTTTGAAAATATTAGGAATTAAAATCAAAGTGAATACTGCCTTAAAAGGTTTTAGAACCAAAATCTAAATTTTGTACGATAACGTTAGTCAATTTTACGACTCTCAAACTATTTACTCTTCAGGCAAGATATCAGAAATGAAAGTAATTTTCTTTTATGGTAAATAGAAATCGACTTATATTTTATCACTTATTTTTGCAAGTATATTAGATAGCATTGATGGATGGATTTGGATTGGATGGGATCATGATCCAACAGATCAATAATCCAATTAAATGAATCATGGATTTGATTCGTTATCCAATGAATTATGATCTAATCTATGATCTAACTATTTTTACAGATGGATCATGATCTAGATTGACCCAATTAATTTTTCAATTTTCATTTACGATCCACCCTACCCTACCCCACGTCCCCATCTACCCCTCAACTGCCCATCCACCCTCAACCTACCCACCCTACCTCCTACCTACCCTACCCAAAACCCTAACCACCACCCTTACCCTTAACTTATCCACCCACCGCTACTCCACCTACCTTGCCCACTACCCTTACCCTTAATCTACCCTCCCACCACTACCCCACCGACCCTATCCACCCTCCCCTACCCCCTACCCACCCTACCCTCCACCACCAACCTTACCCCCACCCCACCTTTACCCCTACTCCACCCTAACCCTTACCCACCTCACCCTACCCACTCACCCTACCTCATCCATATATTAGATTGATTTGTTTGACCATTCAACATATAATTGGATTTGGATTGGATCGAATTTGGACCAAAAGTGATCCGTTGTTAGACCTAATATCAAACATATGAGTTGATTAAATACCGACTTATTTCTACCTTAGGATTTGATGCGTCTATATTAAGAATTTACAAGTCTTTATTTACATATCAAAGCATATCGTTTTATATAGTGAAAATTAAATAACAATCTAGACCGTCAAAGTCATTGTCATCTTTTTAGAGATCATAGTCATAAAGAAGTGTATTAAAGAGGTTATATCTTAAATAATGCATATTTTGTGGATTCACAAAACAACAGTTTAGTAAAGTGAAAATTTAAGAGGTGAAATTGGTAAATAGTATAACAATGTCACTCAAGTAAATTTCATTGTACGCTTCTTTTCTGATTAAACTCTTTGTTACATTCAACCAGGTTTTTATGTTTTAGTTTAAATATTATTTTTAGCAAGTATAATTATTTAGATGCACAATTTCAAACTAGGGTTATTTAAATATACATTGTAAATACTAAATAGCATGAAAAGATAATGTATTTTATGCTTTTTTATTACTATATTTAATATATTTTTTCTAGTAAATAAGATAATATACTGTCAGTTATTTACCAATTAACCATCAGGGCTTGCCCTGGTGGCCACCAAGTTTCCATAAGGGGCTTGGGGAGGGTTGTTACCCGGGTTCGATCCTCACTAGAGGCGGATTTTGGAGTTTTTCCCTTCAGGTGAACTAATCTAACTTTGGAGATTTTAATCTAACTAGGAGATTGTGGTGGGGATCGAACCGGGATCTGTCGGCACTTGGGCCTAGGCGATTACCACCACACCAGCTGTTCAAAAAAAAAAAAGTTATTTACCAATTAATGTAATGTGTAATCTAATACAGACATGTAGACATAACCTAAATAACCTATTTTTTTTAAGTTATGTTTAACTAACATCGACATAAGTCATTACGAGACTATTTATTTTTCATCACATATAATGCTAATGAAAAAGAATTTTAATTTTGTATATTTATTAGTTGAGACGTGAACAATAAAAACTGATTAAAAAATACATTAAAAGTTGAAAGAAAACCTCAAAATTATTGTAAATAGATTTTGTAATAACTTTTTTTTGGAAATTTTTTATTATCCTCATGTCTTAGATTATTATTAGTTTATTACACTAATCAATATAAATTTAAAAAATTATATTACATTAAATATATAAATATATATATGTTGTATTAATTTCAAAGCTGAATTTTGAGCAAAGCAAGTTATATATATATTTTTTATTAAAATTAAAATTGCCGTTTACCAAATTACAAGGTACCAATAGCAATCGTCCTTCACGCAACAATGATTATTCTCACGGCCCGTGACTTTTTCATAACTTTCGGTCAACATATTACACAACGTGTGGCCCACAAGTCTCAGTGGGAAATGTCTGTCACGTACTAAACCTCACCAGCTCGTAACTTTAGTGAAAACATCATTCAACGAAATCAACAACATAATAAAACCACCAAAACCTAGCCGTTCCACTTTGGCTATTCATAGCCCACACACACTTCTCCTCTTTGCTTTAAACAATGGCCACCGCCACCACCGCCGCCGCCGCCACCACCACCACCGCCACCCGCCTCTCTCCGCTCTGTAAATCCGTCGACAAACCACCATCCACCTTCGGTAAACTTTCATTGATACCTCTCCACAAAACCTTATCGTGTTCCCTCACCCACAAAATCATTTCCAAAACACTGGCGAAAAACCCACTACACGACGTCGTTTCACTTTCATCCCCTGAAAATTTCATTTCCGATGACGGAGACGATAAACCCCGGGAAGAGTGCGGCGTCGTTGGAATCTACGGCGACCCAGAAGCCTCACGTTTATGCTACCTGGCACTCCACGCCCTCCAACACCGCGGCCAAGAAGGCGCCGGAATCGTCGCTGCCACACCCGACGGCGTTCTCAAATCCGTCACCGGCGTCGGACTTGTCTCGGAAGTCTTCAACCAATCGAAACTAGATCAACTCCCCGGCGACAACGCAATCGGACACGTCCGTTACTCCACCGCCGGTCAATCAATGCTTAAAAACGTTCAGCCTTTCGTCGCTGGTTACCGATTTGGCCGTGTCGGCGTTGCTCATAACGGAAATCTGGTAAATTATCAAACTTTAAGAGCTGAATTAGAAGAAAATGGTTCAATTTTTGGCACTAGTTCTGATACTGAAGTTGTATTGCATCTAATTGCGATTTCAAAACAACGGCCATTTTTCTTGAGAATTGTTGAAGCTTGTGAGAAATTAAAAGGGGCTTATTCAATGGTGTTCTTAACAGAAGATAAATTAGTTGCTGTTAGAGACCCTTTTGGATTTAGGCCATTAGTAATGGGAAAAAGGAAAAATGGTTCCATAATTTTTGCATCAGAAACTTGTGCCCTAGATTTGATTGAAGCTACATATGAAAGAGAAGTTAATCCTGGTGAAGTTTTGATTGTTGATAAAGATGGTGTCCAATCCCTTTGTTTGATGCCACACCAAGAGCCGAAATCATGTATATTCGAACACATTTACTTTTCGTTACCCAATTCGGTTGTTTTTGGGAAGTCGGTGTACGAATCACGGCGGAAATTCGGTGAAATTCTTGCTATGGAGTCACCGGTGGAATGTGATGTGGTGATTGCGGTTCCGGATTCGGGTGTGGTGGCTGCGATTGGGTATGCAAATAAAGCAGGGGTTCCGTTCCAACAAGGGTTGATTCGGTCGCATTACGTTGGACGGACGTTTATCGAACCATCACAACGGATTCGAGATTTTGGTGTCAAGTTGAAGCTTTCGCCCGTACGTGCTGTTTTAGAAGGGAAAAGGGTGGTTGTTGTCGATGATTCGATTGTTAGAGGGACAACATCGTCGAAAATTGTTCGATTGTTGAAGGAAGCAGGAGCAAAGGAAGTTCATATGAGGATCGCGAGTCCTCCAATTATCGCGTCTTGTTACTACGGTGTTGATACCCCGAGTTCCCAAGAGTTGATATCGAATAGGATGAGCGTTGAGGAGATTCGAGATTTTATCGGGTCGGATTCACTCGCGTTTCTTGAAATCGATAGCTTGAAGAAGATGTTGGGTGTCGATTCGTCTGGTTTTTGTTACGCCTGTTTCTCGGGGAATTACCCCGTGCTGCCAAGTGGTTTCGTGAAAAGGGTCGGGGATTTTGTCGACGATGGATTGAACGGAAGCATCGATGCGATCGATGGGGGATGGCTTCAAGGATCTAAAGATCAAAAAGAGAAGGATTTGGATGTGAATTATGAAGAACAAGATGATAAAGTTCCTGTTTAACTGGAAAAGATTTAATCTTTTTCCTGTTTAATCGGAAAAGATTTAATCTTTTTGTTATGTGGGGGATAAGGGTAAGGACTTGGAAGTTTCTTGATTTTGAACCTAATATTCAAGAACTCATGTTTTTATGTGTTTTTTTAGATGAATTTGGGTATTTTAGTATGAAACTTTTTTCTTCTTTAATCCTAAACATATGATCTTATTGTTTACAGTTTCATATGGCTAATCACTAATGTTTTTAGGTATATGTCTTAGTTGAGTTTCTAATTTGATATATTAAGAGATATATGTACGAGTTTAACGTGTTTGCCTTGATCTTTATAACGATCGTATGAACGATCACGAGAGCTTATAATTGTAGGGGTGTCTCAAGTACAGAAACCGAACCGGAACCTAAAAATCAATAATAAAATCAAAATAAGAACCAATTCGGTTTGGTTTCTTTGGTTTTTTTTTTCGTACTTATTCGTGATGTTTTGGACTAAACTAAGAAAGTAAGAATTATTGTAAGCAAAGGTAAACATTTTATAAAAAGATTTGGTAAGAAATAAAGTATTTTTTATCTATAAAGTATTTTCTTAATGTCATTTTATAATTTCAGATGTAATTTTAAAATTACAGACATTTAACCTTTAAAAAAAAAAAACAAAACTACAGTTCATTGAATCCCTTACAAAACGTTAACTCAACTAATGATGGTTTCATTGAACTTGTAAGAACACGAGATTAAAAAAACACAAGATCGTTGTTATAGGAATCAGAAATAACAATGTTACGAGGATATGAGTGTTGGTGGTGTTTCCAAAATTTTTCAGACATTAAATTTTGGGTCAATCCATCTTGATTAAATAATTAAACAAAATAAATAAAGGTTACAATGTCTTTAGTACTTTCAACAAAGGTCCTCTGTAAACAAATTTTGGGTCAATCCATCTTGATTAAATAATTAAACAAAATAAATAAAGGTTACAATGTCTTTAGTACTTTCAACAAAGGTCCTCTGTAAACAAATTTTAGGTCAATCCATCTTGATTAAATAATTAAACAAAATAAATAAAGGTTACAATGTCTTTAGTACTTTCAACAAAGTTCCTCTGTAAACAACAATGGGAGAATGAGAAACAGATAGTGTGAGTTGTGATGATGCAATTTTCCTTTAAGCTACTTCTTTCTTTAAGTTTTTTAAGATGATTACCACCATAATGGTTTCAATGAGATAAGAAGACAAAAGGAATGGATACAAAAAAAAAAAAAAAAAAACTGATGTAAAGAGTGAGATGGTAATACCACCACTCGGTCCACTCCCACGACCTAAAATAATAGTTTATGTGCATAAATGTTTTGTTGAGGTCTTTATTTATATTTTATATAGCAGCGATTTCAGAATTATACTAAATCAAAAGTGTTTTTAGTCAAATAACTTTTTATAACACCATTCAGCTTTTTAGATTACCACTAAATGACATTTTTTTCGTGTATACTATATAGACATAGAATAATGCATCACATGTTTAACTTTTCAAAAAATAAATAGAACCTACGAAAAGGTGACTTAACTCACATACCATTATCTGTTTGCTCACACATCCAACATGCATGACGTGAATCGCGTAACCTATACTCTAATAACATATGTTAGTGATCGATCAATAAACCTTAATTTTGAATTTCATGACCTCAAGCATTAAAATGTTATCAAAAGCACTTTAATCATCTGTTAAAAAGGAAATATCATTAATGATTTTCTTTTTTCTTTTACGTAAAGAGCTCTGTAACAATCAAAATCAATGAGGATATAAAGATGATCCAAAGGGAATGAACCAAATAGCATTTAAAACACATGTAACTCAGTCATAATATAGAACTTCATAATTTGGCATGACAATTGGGGAGATGAATACATTGTTGGTCCATATTTCCATTTATGTTGATATTGAGATTAAAGGAGGAAGGAAGGGTTCTTTGTGGGTCCATTACCTTTTTTTATCTATAAAAAGAACTTATATACATATCGGCATTTTTTAAAGGTTTATTAAGGAAAAAAAATTATGTTTTCACGTTTTTTGCGAATCCGTCCCTCTATGGTTTTTTTTTTCAAAAACGTTATCAACTTAATTTTTGTTTTTGGTTCAATGAATTGGCAATTAGAACACAGTTTTTCGTGTTTAAAAAACCTGGTTTATCAATTATAACTGAACTCTAATGGTCAAATTTCACAAAACTAAAAAAAAAAAAATTAACTTGAAGACTTTTTTGGGGAAAAAAAATAACATAAGAAACGAAAATGCAAAAATCGTTGTAAAAACATGTTGGTTTTTTTCATAATAAATCCTTTAAATTATATCATTAAACAACTCAATTATGTGTAATAGAAATAAATTAGTCAGGTCTCCCTAACCATACCCCACCTTACCCACACCACACACTTCACCCCAATCCTATCCCCACCTACCATACCCCGCCCACATCGTACTCCACCTGACTCTACCTCCACCCACCCCACCCCACCCTACCTAACCATACCATTCAACCCTAGTCCTATCCTTACCTACCATCCCTAATCTACCTATCCAAAATAATCCATAATACCTTACCTTACCTCCCCACACTACCCACCACACCAACCCTATCCTACTCTACACCAATCGTACCCCACATACCGTACACCTATTCATCTCATCCCACTTTACAAACTAAATAGAAAAATAACAAGGAATGAATTTTTATTTCATTCCTGTCAACCAAATAGCAATGAATGAAATTTAGTTCCATTCCATTCATTTCGGCTTTCCATAACTTTGACAGATTCCAATCCTTCTGAAAACATTCTGTGAACCAAACGCCCACTAAATAGAAGCTAAAATTGAGGAAAATAGAATTTCAACAATCATATAGTTTTTATATTTTTGAATTTCATGGTATAAAAAATGATTGATTTTATCATTAGTCTTTTTCTTTTCGATTTTCTTTACCAAACACAATCTTAGTGTTTGGCTTATTTTTTTCATAAAATTTCATTAATTATGTGAATGAAGAAACGGGAATACCTAAAAACAGGGTGACTCTATACCGAAATCATTAAACATATAACATTTTGTCTAAATACAATGAATTACGTGACCTGAATTTAGGGGTGAGTAGTATTTGGTTCGTGACCGAGGAAACAAAAAACCAAATCAAATCCATTTGAAACCAAACCAAATTTACTTTCGATTTGGTTTTAGACCAAACCGATTATGAAACTTGGTTTTTAGATTGATTTATGGTCTAGCTGATAGTGAACCAAACCAAACCGAATTACCAAATATGTGTGTGTATGTGTGTGTGTATTATAGGATACTAGAACTAGAGTTACCAAGTTTGACCGTTTGATGAATAATATTAATGGTGTAAAATTCATTGATTTAGAAAATTAGGTATAAAAAACATCACATTGAATTAAATCATTATTTTTTAAATCCTATGTTCAATATTGGTACTTTTGGTGCCCTAGACATTTGTGGTATTAATTGGAACCGAAAATTGTATATGCATTGTATATGCATTTAGGTGGAGTAAGTAAGTCTGGTGGTAAATGAGTAGTTTAGGAGTAGGAGTAGGATAGTTTGCCGTTAAAAAAAATTGATATATTTATAAATTTAGGATTAATTTCTTTGACATAAAATATTTTATGTTTGTTTAACTTGATATTTTTGGATTGCATAGGTAATTTTTGACTATTTGAGATGCTTTAAAGTTTTATGTTTGTCGTTTGGTATTTGATTGTTTGTAGTTTGTTTTGCATATTCTTTGGTTTATAAACCAAACCAAACCAAACCGAATTCAAATTTGGTTTATGGTTTGGTTTATGTAGCTTTGAATTAAAGTTTGATATTAAAAAGTTTTCAAACCGAAGAAACCAAACCGGAGAAACCAACAAACCCATAAAAGAAACCGTGGATCACCCCTACCTGAATTACGTGATACCCCTAATTTTCATGACTTGTATTTTCTTCCAAACAAAAACTTGCTTGATATATTCGAAAGATTTGCTAAAATATAGCACTTGGATGCTTAAAGATTGAAAGCCAAGATAGATATCAAGTCTACAAAGAAGTTGATGACGAAAGTCAATCATCATAAACGAGAGTGAAAGACAAATATTAATATTAATGTAACTTTTAAAATCTTTTCATCCCATCTTTTTTTTTTCTTTCTTTCTTTTTAAAGAACATAAAAACATATATAATTTTCATTTCTTTATCTTTCTTTCATTTTCTTCTTCTTCTTTTCTTTTATAATTGGAGAACGTTGCGTTTAGTTAATGAAAACTAGTCATTTTTCAATTTCAATTTCTAAGTTATAGTTCAGGAAAAAAAAAACAAGGGTTTTAATAAAAAGTGAAAACTTATTTAGATGATGAAGTTTTAGTTTTAAGAAAAATAACATGGGTGATTATAAAATAAGAAAAATAAGATAGTTTATTGAAAAGTAAGAAATAGAAAGAGAGTATTATAAAGAAATATAAGGTAAGTTTTAGAAAAATAAGAGAGAGTATATGATAAGTGATATTTTAAAAAATAAAAAAAATTTAAAAAAATTGTTTTTAATTAACAAATTTTCATTTTTTTTTTAAATCGAGATGGAAATTTAACATAATTACTAAGGCCCAATTGCAAATAAAAAATGAAGTGTTGCAAAAAACAAATTTGGGCCTTGATATTAACCTAATTAACGTGGGCCTAGTCCAGTAATATAGATCTAGGGTTTTTTTATATCATCGTCTCCTCTATATAAGTAAACATCATCAATCTTGCATCTGTATGCAGATGCAGCTATCAGGTATGAATTCAAATCTTTGATTAATTCTAATTTTGTTTTTAGTTTTTAATAAATTTGCGAATGAATTGAGGTTGCAGATGATGAAATTTGATGATATTTGGGCTGATTTCAATCATGAGGCTCCAAAATCGAGCTTTTTAAAACTGATGCTCCTCTTTATTAATTTGTTTTGATTTTTCTGGTAATTTATTTTCTCTATGATTTTAATTTGTTCATTGGGTTTTTTATTTATGTTAAGGTTTTGATTATGGTTGTTTAAAGATGCAAATCGAAAGCATAGATTCGAATTGATGATTTAATTTGGATTTGAAGTTCTTGATGATCATTTGTTTCGAAACAATTAGTGTTGATCAAGGCTTGTTTTATTTTGAAGATCTTTTTTGTTATAACATCAAGTGATTTGTTTTTTGGTGATGGTCTAATCGTAGTTTTTTGAGTTTGGTTCGTTAAATTATTTTTTAGGAGGAATTTACTTAAAATAACAAATAATTTTTCTCTTTTATTATTGTGTCAATTTTGCAAATTTTGTTAAACTTTTGGTTTACTTTCGACTAGGCAACAAATATGTTATTATTTTCGACAACATATTAAATGTGGTAAAAAATAAAATTAATTATCGCAATAAGAAAAAAAATAAAATATAGGTTGTTATTTCAAATAATAAACCCTAACGTAATCTTTTTTTACCGGGTACAAATTCTATGAAATTGTTATAGTAAAATAACAAGTAAATGTTGTTTCTTTCTTTTCAAAGAACATACAAACTAGATATAGTTTTCATTTCTTTATATTTGTTTTTTTTTGTTCTTTTCTTTTCTAACCGGAGAACAGAGGGGCACATAAAATTTGGTTATCCAATTTCAATCTCAAACTGATTTGAACCCGGTTATGACAAAATTGATTTATTTATAACCGGTCTGGTTATTATCCGATCCAGTTTTTCAACCTGTTATATGAATTTTAGGGCTACCTTTTTTTACTTGGATTAAAACCTGATCCGGTTCGGTTTAAAACAGGTGTTTGTGCACCTCTTTTGGAGAACAACAATGTGTAAAGGTTTTATATTGAAACGCCTCGTTCTAATAACGCGGCGCTTTTACTATAATTCTGCAACATAATCCTCGAAGTAATAAAATAAAGCGTTCGAATCTCAACTTCAATTTCAATACGTAAATAAACTAAAACCACCACATTCAGAGTGCGCTAAAATATAACATCTAATTATTACAACCAAAATTGAAAGTCTAGGGATCTACTCATCCCAAGTACAAAATATAAATCGGAGTAAATGCGGAAGTCCTTCTGATACCATAAGTGCTCAAACTCAAGATCCTGAAGCTGGTGCCTTTCCCTTATCAGCTAAACCTGAAAATTTGTCCCCACAACCGGGGTAAGCCGTCGCCTAGCGAGTAACAGATTTAAAAGCACAGACAAGCATATATAACATGTTCACCACAAATATCAGCTCAAATTCAACATGTGTAGCATTACGACTCGCTCGATTTAGCATACACGAATAGGGTATTGTTACCGGCTCGCCCGATAACAAGTACACGGCGTACGACTCGCTCGGTTAGCACGTGTACAAAAACATGCGGCTCGCCCGCCATACAATTCGGAAGCACACAGCAACCTCGCTTAATCCACATAATACACAGTATGCATACTGGGGAAAGGGTTCACATATATCGGCTCAAGGCAACGAAATAAATAACAACATTCAAGGCTAAGCATGGTAGTTAAAGAATAATCATGGCAATAGAAACGAAAGAGATATCCAGTGCAAGCATATCATTTATGATCATTTGCGAAATTAAATCAATTACTCACAGTGCTCGTAGTCTGTACTCGCCAAACGACTATCCAATATCAGTTGAAAGTACAACCAAAATCCGCACGTCTCGAAGAAATCACTAATGTCCTGATATCAAAGTACATTGCCTATTTATCAATATTCTTAATTCTATAACAACTAAAACCGTTATCAATTTTATTAATTAAAACTCAGGGATTTAATCGGTAAGTTTCGATTTATTTGTTAATGTTTACTAAACCCTTTTGTTAAAATAATTAATCTGTACTTCTCTACATACAAATGATTTATTCTTGTCACATTAGTAAAGTAATTTTATAATTTAAAGTAATAATTTAACTTTAATTATATCACCAACTATGATTAAAATATTAGTTGAAATTTGCACCAACTTAATTAAACAACTAAATTATTTTACATATGGAATATTTAATTTTCATCTATTAGATCCTATTTCAATTTAGTGAAAGTTCAACTCCGACAATAATTCTTAAATCCAAACTACTTTATTAAATTAATTAAATGGGTCATCACGTTACAAATCCCTTTCTACTGTATTTAAACCCACAATATTCATATAATCAAAATAACAATTACACATAAGTTGAATTTGTATTAGACCTAAGGAAATAAAACTAACTCAAACCCAAATTAAACTAACTAAAAATTAGCTAAAGGAAATTAAATGTTTAGTCCTTACCCACATCTAATTAAGCCCAAATTCATATTTTATTTTAGTCCAAAAATAAGGTTAACTTAGCCCATAATAAATAACAAAAAGATGGAAGCCCAAATTTATAAAAAAAACAAAAAGCCCAAACACTACCCTAAATAATAAACCCTAATCTTAAATTAAAGGAATTAAAAATTTAATAAATAAAAAAAACCACCCTCTTTTCCCACTCTCTCTTCTCTCTCGGTCAAGCAACAGAAGAAAGAAAAAAAAAACCCAAGCAATCGCCGGCCAAAAGGAAAAAGAACGCCGGCCAGTGGCGTTGCCGGCGCCGGCCACGCAGCTCCGACCGATCACAACACACACACACTCTTTCTCTCATCCCTCCCTCTTGGTGCAACAGAAAACAAGCAGAATAACCCACATAGCAAGCACCTCCGGTCACAGAAAAAAAACGGCGACCTCTAGCACCGCTGGAACATCACCGCCGAACACCCCTCTCCCTCCAGTCGGTGCAACGCATAATAAGAAAACAAAGAGGAACCAGGTCAGACTGAGGCGCCGATAGGCTGCCACCGCCGCATACGGCCGCAAACGGCCGCCGGCCAAACCTCCACGCAACACAATAATTTCTACTATTTGATTCTACTTTCTATTTACCGATTGATTTCATTGAATCCTTTGTAAAACTTCATTGTTGCTCTTTTGAAAACTTTTAAATCAAGAAAGTTTTGATATATTCATTTTCAGATTAGTTTATTGAACTCATATCTATGTATTCTAACATAAATCAAATACTACACACGAAAATTTGAGTTTAGATTAGATTTGTTGTTTACCTCAAACTAATCAATGGTGTGTTGATTGATGATGATGATGAAACTTGTTGCTCAATTCCTTGAAATCCAACCCCAAAATAATGAAGAAATTTCCAGATTCATAAGAATGTATTTGTGTTCTTGAGAAGTATCATTTTGCTATTAGGGTTTCATAGATATATATATATATATATATAAATTTATCCAGAGAAGTAGGGTGATGATGATGATGATGATGATGATGATGATGATGGCACTTGATTCATCCATGCATGCATATGTTTATTTAAAAAAAAAATTTAGTTAATTTTTTTTTTTTTTATATACACTATATTCATATATACGATTAATATTTTCTTGTATACATACATATAAAAATCAAGAACATAATATATGATTTAAATCCCATTTTCTCGAATTAATAATTTAATTGAACGACCAAAATTTAATTAATTTCCTCAAAATTAGCGGGTGTTACAATCTCCTACAACTTGGATTGATCTCGTCCTCGAGATCATAAGGAATTAAAGTAAATCGAATGTCTCATTTACATCTTTGTCTTAGATTTCCACGTATGTTTTCAGGCCTCAGTGCTATGCCACCTCAATTTAAAACATCTTGACAAATCTAAGTCTTATATCAACCTTATTATTCAGAGTGGGTATCCTTCTATCGGCATTCTTCAATTTTTTTTTTTTTATAAAAATCAAAATCACATCCATCATGTACGTTAATAAACTCCAAAGACAATTTTAGTTGTTAATCTTGCGTACCGATGCACTTTATAGTCCAACACATTATAATGAACTTAGAATTACGCTTCTTAATTTGTATAATTTCCTCCGCGGACGATACTCTTAGCATCACATGGCTATCAGCTTCAAATTCAAGTGATCTATGCTTAAACCGAATATATTTACGATCGATCCTGAATAACTTCAAATCACTCCCAATTAATCTAAATCCAATCATGTGCTTAGACTTCAACGCTAACAGTCAATATTTACATGATAATGCTTACCTCTACAATTCAATAAAATTCTTTTCTATTGCATGTCATAGCAAATCTTATGAATTCACGTATTAATGACTAACTGATATCCTTTTACATCTAATAAACTTCTCCATCACTTCAATGTAAACATCATCGCTGCCAATTCTAAGTCACTTATCAAAAAAATTTTTTTTTTTTTTTTCTAATGGTCCTTCGGCCACTTCAATGCATAATTAATTATTCTTCCTTGTTGCATCAAAACACTATAAATACTTATATTTTTATCTACTCGCTAGAAATTTTAATCTTACTTCCTGAACAAATACTATGAGCATTATAAGCATTCAACTAATTCATACCACAATCATCTTCAATTCCCTAGTAATTATAACTACAAACCCTAAAGTGAAATCTTGATCACCAAGACTAAGCATATATGTAAATCTCTTAAGCCTATGACACACGCTCGCTTACGGTCTCAATGTCTATGGAATCAAATAACATAATATAAATACATGCAGATAATATACAAAAGAGGCACATATATATAAAAATGAATGGTGCCACCCAAGTTATATAACAGATAAATAAGAAAAGTGTTAAGTCAGAAATACCCGTACCCACATCAGGAGTCTCGTAAGCTTCATCGGCGGTGATCTGAAAAGCACGATTCGGAACTCTATCAATGTCGCCTTTCCTCGACTGAGCTGGTCTCGCAGCAGGCTGACTCATAGATGCAATGCTAGCACTCATATTCTGACTCTGTCTCCGCTGAGGACAGTTCCTCGCCACATGGCCCTGAACCCCACAATCGAAACAAATCAATGGATGAATCAGACAGTTAACTCTAATGTGCTTGGTATCTCCACATGCGTGACACCCTCTAGAAAAACCACTACATAATCCAGTATGTCTCTTCCCACACTGCTGGCAATCGTGCGGCATCTGTGTCGCTGATGTATACTGCTGCTGGGATTGGGAGAAAGAAGAACCAGATGATTTTGCAGAAGTCTGAAATAACCGATCAGGACCCGCAGGAATAGCTTTCTTGGGTGATGACGTCAACGAAGTAGTAGAACCTATCAGTGCTCGTTCGCGCTTCCGCGCACTCATAACTGCCTCCTCAAGGGTCTTATAGCTCTGCATCTCAACAAACTCTTTAATTTCAGCACGAAGCCCAGTAACAAACTTGTCTACTCTCGTCTCCTCATCTAACGCATATCTAGTCACAAACTGAGACTTCTCCCTGAACGCAGCCTCATACTCCTGAACTGTCAGACCCTCCTGTCGTAGAGCTAAAAACTGTCTCTCAATCTCCCTCGTCAAGTCAGCTGGACAGTACTGATCCTGAAATCTCTTCCTAAACTGAGCCCAAGTCATCGTCCCCACCAGATCGGAACCAATAGCCCTCGAAGTGTTTTTCCACCAAGTCAACGCTGGACCCAATAGCATCCCCGCGGCATACTCTACCATATCAGTCTCTAAACAGTGGCTCAGGCGAAATGCCCTCTCCGCACACTCTAGCCACTCTAGAGCCTTCACAGGCTCTATAGTCCCGTCGAACTCTTTCGCTCCAGACCCCTTAAAGGCCTTGAACGAAGCACGATCAGGTCGTCGTCCGCCAGTCTCAGTCTCCATAATATTTCCCCCACCAGTAGGAGCAGATGTCAAAGGATTTCCCGCATCAGATCGGGATGAAGCAATCAGGTCACGAATCTCCTGAAAACCCTGCTGCACCTCCGCACGACCCTCATCTATAACATCTCGTACATAACGGGTCATGTACCTCATCATCCAGGTCTCACGAGGGGTCAACGGTCCTCCCTCGGGTCCAAGATAATCATCTAAATCATCCCCATCCTCACGCTCTCCGTCAGAATGCTCTATATCCTCTGGCTCTACAATAACTCGCTCATCGCGTGGATGACTGTGGCTCTCATCATCAGCCATGATGCTGAAATTAAATTTACGAATTAAATTAAATTTCAGTTATATTTTCATACTTGATTAGTTTCTGGTTTACTCATAAGGGTATACGTTCATATATTTATGAAGATTACAGTTAAACCCTATCTTAACCGTACCCAATTTCCTAAGGCCATCAGGATAGAGTTTATCTCGTAAAATCATAACTTACACTACTAATGATCTTACGGTTTAAGACTAAGCACCAACAAGTACTTAATTCACTTAAACCAAACCTGTCTCTGATATTGAAACGCCTCGTTCTAATAACGCGGCGCTTTTACTATAATTCTGCAACATAATCCTCGAAGTAATAAAATAAAGCGTTCGAATCTCAACTTCAATTTCAATACGTAAATAAACTAAAACCACCACATTCAGAGTGCGCTAAAATATAACATCTAATTATTACAACCAAAATTGAAAGTCTAGGGATCTACCCATCCCAAGTACAAAATATAAATCAGAGTAAATGCGGAAGTCCTTCTGATACCATAAATGTTCAAACTCAAGATCCTGAAGCTGGTGCCTTTCCCTTATCAGCTAAACCTGAAAATTTGTCCCCACAACCGGGGTAAGCCGTCGCCTAGCGAGTAACAGATTTAAAAGCACAGACAAGCATATATAACATGTTCACCACAAATATCAGCTCAAATTCAACATGTGTAGCATTACGACTCGCTCGATTTAGCATACACGAATAGGGTATTGTTACCGGCTCGCCCGATAACAAGTACACGGCGTACGACTCGCTCGGTTAGCACGTGTACAAAAACATGCGGCTCGCCCGCCATACAATTCGGAAGCACACAGCAACCTCGCTTAATCCACATAATACACAGTATGCATACTGGGGAAAGGGTTCACAGATATCGGCTCAAGGCAACGAAATAAATAACAACATTCAAGGCTAAGCATGGTAGTTAAAGAATAATCATGGCAATAGAAACGAAAGAGATATCCAGTGCAAGCATATCATTTATGATCATTTGCGAAATTAAATCAATTACTCACAGTGCTCGTAGTCTGTACTCGCCAAACGACTATCCAATATCAGTTGAAAGTACAACCAAAATCCGCACGTCTCGAAGAAATCACTAATGTCCTGATATCAAAGTACATTGCCTATTTATCAATATTCTTAATTCTATAAGAAACTAAATCCGTTATCAATTTTATTAATTAAAACTCAGGGATTTAATCGGTAAGTTTCGATTTATTTGTTAATGTTTACTAAACCCTTTTGTTAAAATAATTAATCTGTACTTCTCTACATACAAATGATTTATTCTTGTCACATTAGTAAAGTAATTTTATAATTTAAAGTAATAATTTAACTTTAATTATATCACCAACTATGATTAAAATATTAGTTGAAATTTGCACCAACTTAATTAAACAACTAAATTATTTTACATATGGAATATTTAATTTTCATCTATTAGATCCTATTTCAATTTAGTGAAAGTTCAACTCCGACAATAATTCTTAAATCCAAACTACTTTATTAAATTAATTAAATGGGTCATCACGTTACAAATCCCTTTCTACTGTATTTAAACCCACAATATTCATATAATCAAAATAACAATTACACATAAGTTGAATTTGTATTAGACCTAAGGAAATAAAACTAACTCAAACCCAAATTAAACTAACTAAAAATTAGCTAAAGGAAATTAAATGTTTAGTCCTTACCCACATCTAATTAAGCCCAAATTCATATTTTATTTTAGTCCAAAAATAAGGTTAACTTAGCCCATAATAAATAACAAAAAGATGGAAGCCCAAATTTATAAAAAAAACAAAAAGCCCAAACACTACCCTAAATAATAAACCCTAATCTTAAATTAAAGGAATTAAAAATTTAATAAATAAAAAAAACCACCCTCTTTTCCCACTCTCTCTTCTCTCTCGGTCAAGCAACAGAAGAAAGAAAAAAAAACCCAAGCAATCGCCGGCCAAAAGGAAAAAGAACGCCGGCCACGCAGCTCCGACCGATCACAACACACACACACTCTTTCTCTCATCCCTCCCTCTTGGTGCAACAGAAAACAAGCAGAATAACCCACATAGCAAGCACCTCCGGTCACAGAAAAAAAACGGCGACCTCTAGTACCGCTGGAACATCACCGCCGAACACCCCTCTCCCTCCAGTCGGTGCAACGCATAATAAGAAAACAAAGAGGAACCAGGTCAGACTGAGGCGCCGATAGGCTGCCACCGCCGCAAACGGCCGCCGGCCAAACCTCCACGCAACACAATAATTTCTACTATTTGATTCTACTTTCTATTCACCGATTGATTTCATTGAATCCTTTGTAAAACTTCATTGTTGCTCTTTTGAAAACTTTTAAATCAAGAAAGTTTTGATATATTCATTTTCAGATTAGTTTATTGAACTCATATCTATGTATTCTAACATAAATCAAATACTACACACGAAAATTTGAGTTTAGATTAGATTTGTTGTTTACCTCAAACTAATCAATGGTGTGTTGATTGATGATGATGATGAAACTTGTTGCTCAATTCCTTGAAATCCAACCCCAAAATAATGAAGAAATTTCCAGATTCATAAGAATGTATTTGTGTTCTTGAGAAGTATCATTTTGCTATTAGGGTTTCATATATATATATATATATATATATATATATAAATTTATCCATTGAAGTAGGGTGGTGATGATGATGATGATGATGATGATGATGATGATGATGATGATGATGATGATGATGATGATGATGGCACTTGATTCATCCATGCATGCATATGTTTATTTAAAAAAAAAAATTTAGTTAATTTTTTTTTTTTTATATACACTATATTCATATATACGATTAATATTTTCTTGTATACATACATATAAAAATCAAGAACATAATATATGATTTAAATCTCATTTTCTCGAATTAATAATTTAATTGAACGACCAAAATTTAATTAATTTCCTCAAAATTAGCGGGTGTTACATATATATTTTGGAAATATTTCGTTAAAAATTTTACATAATTACTAAGGTCCAATTGCAAACAAATGAAGTGTCCCAAAAACAAATTTGGGCTTTGATATTAACCTAATTAATGTCGGCCTAGTCCGGTAATAAAGATCTAGGTTTTTATTTTATCAACGTCTCCCGTGTAAAAATGGTTAATTGCGTCTAAAGGTAGTTTACTGTCACAATTTTTCCAATTTGGTTAACATACTAATTGTTATATGAATTGCATTATTTTGTCCAATTTAAAACTACTTGTTAATTTGTTATTTTTATCAAATTTAAAAATAATTAAGTAATATTAGAAATTAAAAAAACTGATTATTGTATAAAGAGATCATCGTGTCAATAATTTTTACTTTTCAATCTGATACGATTATCTTGATTGTCTTGATTTGAAAAACATATTAACTCAAATTAGAAACAAATTTAGTATGTTATCCAAATTGAAAAAACAGTGGCAATAGATTACTTGGGGTGTTCATAACCGGATATCTGAAATTTTGGATAGTGAATTTTGCTATACGAAATTTCGGATTCGGATATCGGATTATCCGAATATCTGAAAAAATTCATATTTTTTAAAAATTAAATCAAATATTTAAATATCTAAAATACAAATTCATATATCCAAATAGATATTAAAAATAAATATATCACAAATTAAATGTATTTGAAATTATTTTACTCAAAACGACAAAAAATATATAAAAAAAACTAAAATATATAAAAATATTAGTTAATAAATCTATAATATCAAGATAAAACTAAAAAATATACATTAAAATAATAATAAATACTCAATATTATGTAAATAATCAATATTAAAGATATAAAAAATATTTTTTTGGATTTTCGGATATCGAATTATCCGAATATCCGAATATTTGGAATTTTACTATCCAAATCCGAATCCGAAATTTCGGATATCCGATTTCCGGATATTCGAAATTTCGGATAGTTTCGGATTGGATGTTCGGATTTTTATTTCGGATGTCCGGATTCGGATTTTTATGAACACCCCTATAGATTACCTTATAACATAATTAACCCATAAGTAAACTTCATCAATCTAGCATGTGTATGCCGATGCAGCTAACAGGTATGAATTCAAATATGAATTCAAATTTTTAATCAAATTCAAATTTGTTATTAGTTTTCGATAAATTCGCGAATGAATTGAGGTTGCAGATGATGAAATTTGATGATATTTGGCCTGATTTCAACCATGAGGCTCCAAAATCGAGCTTTTTAAAACTGATGCGCCTCTTTATTTAATTGTTTTAATTTTTCTGGTAATTTATTTTCTCTATGATTTTAATTTGTTCATTGGTTTTTGATGTGTCGATAACATACCTTTTTGTTTTAATAAAAATAGGAAATAAATAAGCTAAATTAGCGAACGAATAGACAAATATCACCTATCGTTTATTAGTATAGTTTAAATAAGTCCAGAATTCGAAGACAGGGACAGTGATGAAATAAGAGAAATAGATGACAACTAAAGATTAGTTACCGTTGAATTGGGTTTTAGTAGCAATTTGAAAACGATTAATTAAGATTTAGAGCCGAAAACCTTACAACTTAATTAACGCACGAAGGATGTTATCACTCAATAAAGCTATATTATGGAATGTAATCATTTTGAATCTTTTTCCGTAAACATCGGATAATTGCAGTAAGGGCAATGCTAGAATGGATATTCAATGGATTAAATATCATTCATAAAAAGATTGCTCAATAAAATGAATACATATTAATCGTAGAATTTATTGTAAATGTATGAAGATCACTCAACCATACATTTATCAGAAATTCATTTAGCAAGTAATGTCATAACATTACCAAGATCACTCAAATATAATGTTATAATCTCAAATGATAAGTTAAATAAAATATGTAGATTTCTAAATCATATCAAAGTTAAACATTCAAATATTTCCAAATTACTTGCAGGTATGATCTGGTCATGGAAAAATAATCAATTGTAAAGATCTTAAAGTGGTTTATGATTAGACTCACATCCAAATCTCAAACCTTAATATGATGTTTGATCAAAATAATGAATGAAATCTCTTTTTGAATTTTACAATCTCAAAACTACCAACAAATCAATAATAATCAACTTTGTTAATAATGAATGACTAAATATTGATTCACATCACATAAATAAATCATCCAAGATCATACATTCATCATTTTTTCCAAACATTATATAAAAATCAATTTCATGAAAATATTAATAATATATACATTCTAACTACAAGAGTAACAACATCCAATGTTTAAAGTTTTTAATCCCAAATGATTACAACAAATCACTACTCCATGTTTTGGAGGGAATCTATTAAGATCACAATGATGATAAAAAATTTACACATAATCAAAAGATTGGAAATGAGTAAACTCCCCAAATGATGATTCTTGATTTAAGTATGGTTGTTCCCTTTGATTTAGCCTTTGAAATCAGCAATAATTTCCATTCTCTTTTTAAAAAACGAGCAGAGTTATGTGTTTGTGTGTGTATATTTTCGTCTCTTCTTTTCTGAATTGAAGAACAAAAAACTTTTATATCTGATGGCGACTCGGCGAGTCATCCAGGTCGACTCGTTTAGTCACTGACATGTCAAGCCTCCATTGGACCGTCATTAACAACTCGTGCGTCATATCAACAGACGACTCGGCGATTCGGGTCATATGACTCGACGAGTCGAATATTTCTGGAAACTGAAAATTAAGCTTTTTACTACGACTCGATGAGTCGAGTAATATGACTCGGCGAGTCAAGTGTAGGTTCCTTCAAAATTCCTTCTTTTCAACAATCAAAGCTGAAATCAAAACAAAAATCATAAATAACCAAAAATGACAATTGGGAACAATAAATAGCTAAAATGAAGACATAAAATCGCCATAAAACATATGTAAATTTGGCAATATCAGCTTTCTGATTTTTGTTAAGGTTTCTATTATGGTTGTTCTAAGATGCAAATCGAAATCATAAATTCGAATTAATGATTTAATTTGGATTTAAAGTTCTTGATGATTGTTTGTTTCGGAACAATTAGTGTAGATCAAGGCTTGTTTTATTTTGAATATCTTTTTTGTTATAACATCAACTGATTTGTTTTCCTTTGGTGATGATCTAATTGTAGTTTTTTGAGTTTGGTTCGTTAAATTATTTTTAGGAAGAATTTGCTAAAATTAACAAGCATTTTTTTTTAATCATAGCAATCTTGTAAATTTTGTCTCAAATAATGAGATCAACTTTTGGTTTACTTTTGTCAAATAGGTTGTTTGTTATTTCAAATAATATATTAAATGGTAAAAAATAAAATTAATTGTCATAAAAAAATAAAAAGTAGGTTATTATTTCAAAATAATAATACCTATGTATAACATTTATTTACCGGGTAAATGTTATAGTCTGAAATAAACAAAGAATTGGTTTTATTATTTAGAACAAATTCTGTGAGATCACTGTAATCAAAGATGAAAAAAGTGTTTGTTATTTTGAACAATTTTCTCTTTAAAGAATTTGGATTTTAATAACTAATTATAATTATCTATTGTTAATGGTACTTAAAACCCTCTGGTAACTCTTGGTGGTGATTCATTGATTATGAGTCATTGAAAAAGCATTCATTTAGATGACTACAAAACTACTTTTTTTTTTTTTTTTTATAAAGTATAACAGTTACAAAACTAAAAGATAAAAACAACATTTTTTAGCAACCAAATGTCATTTTATCCCTTGTATATGTGTTCTATATAATATTCTTGTACGACAATACAATTACATTTAAAAGATAAAAATTACAAATAGTTGCCAAAAGTATTTAATCAGCTTATAGGTAAAAATCAGTACATCAAAACATTAAGGTTGTATTCCAAAAGAAAAAAAGAAACAGATTTGAGAGTTGATGACTACAACGTTTAACTTGGAAACGTATGGGTAAAAGCTAGATGCAACGTTTTTCTTTTTTGTATTCGGTTCACAAGTGTCATAATTATATACATGATGTTAAATACGACTATAATAATAAATAAACCTATAAAAATAAATAATTTGATGTTTTCATTATATTGTTATATAGAATAATTGTGAAAACTTTAAAAGGTGGTAAAAGATTACTAGTTAGTAGGGTTTAATAGTTAATATGAAAAAAAAAATTTGTTTTCATGTTTTTAGGGGTTAAATTTCTCAATATTATAATTTTTAATTGTTATTTTCTTTCTTCTTTTTAAAAAAAGGTAGATGACCAAAATTTTTAATTATTTTTGAGATGATTGTTCAGTGGTGGAGGTGGAAGATGAAATTGTTGTAGAGAAAGGTGGAGAGTTGAGAATGAAAACATATATAACAAGTTAACAACTCCTTCTAAACATGTTTTTGTTTCAAAATTACCTTTTAAGAAAACCATATTAATTCCAATTTTATTAAAAATTGACATTAAAAATCTTCATTGCATGCTTAGTTTTTTTTGAACGGCAAACTATTATACTCCTACTTTTAAACTATTTATTTTACCACCAGACTTACTTACTCCACCTAAATTTCAACTTGTTTCCGACGGGGATCGAACCCGTGACCTCTCGCTTATAACTCCACCCTTCATTGCATGTTTAGTTAACAAATTTTTGACAAATATTCCAAAAAAACGCGTTCAAGTCTACTGTTTATATATGCTTTTAGTTTTTGATTCTTAGTTTTCACTTTATAACTATCTATTCAAAACTTCATTTTAATGTTTTCAAACTGTGTTTTTGAATGAGAGACGAGGGTTTTGTAGAGAATAAGTGTGTGTTTCACGGTTGAATGAAAACTGAAAAACATTTTTTAACTCTTCTAAACATGTTTTGCTTATAAAATGTGTGTTCAAAAAAAATCTTGTTCTTATCAGTTTTATTAAAAACCCAAATTAGAATTTTTTTATCAACTAGAGGAAATTACTCCGACCTCTATTAAACATAAATGTATGCATCTAACATAAGGAGATTGAGTCATTTTTTACGGATCAAACATAAATGTATGCTTCTAAACCATAAGCTTGTAATAAAGAACATAACCGAATTGCGATTATTCACCGTTAAAGGTTAAAAACGACAATGGCAGACGACAGTCAAGCGTCTACGGACCACTACTAACGACAAAGAACCAGATCAACAATTTATCGGTAACAAGTGACACCAGTTACTAAGGTCAATAAAACATTTGTTTTTTTATCGAAAATTTAAAAGTTGCTTGAAAAAAAAAAAAAAAAAAAAAAAAAAAACAAAAGCCCAATTCACTATGACTTGTCATAAAAGAACCCAAAAAACCCAATTTCCACTTTGAATCTAAAAACGGTTGGCCCAAAAAATAAACATCCAAAAAGATGTCAAACGCAGAATAAGGCGTCGGAAAAATCTTTGCTTGATCGGTAAAAAATGACTCAAATCTTTTAAGCCGGCATTGGCATATGATGAATTCGTTTTTGACACATTGCAAATTTATCAGCAACATTCAGTGATTAAAGTATTAGTTGATTCAATGATCCATTGCAATAATCTGTGGCTTCAAAACCCTTTAACAGTTGGCTTCAATTTTGGTTCGTCTTACCACCACCATCATCATCATCATCAATCCTCAACGATTACCAACTATGGAAATTCTTCAAAACCCATTTATACCAATCAAACCGTTTCTAATTCTGTTCTAAAGAATGTTGCCACTGTCATAAATTCAATGGATTTGACCAACCCAGATGGGTGTGCTCAATCCTATGCTTTAATTCTTGGAAACTGTCGTAAATCCTACAGTCGGCAACTGGGTTTACAAGTTCATGGACATATGATTGTTTCTGGAGTTGAATTGTGTGAGTTTCTTGGTAGTCAGTTGTTGGAATTTTATTCCAAGGTTGGGTGTGTTGATGACACCCGCAAACTGTTCGACAAAATGCCTGAGAGAAATGTGTTTAGTTGGACTTCAGTGATAGGATTGTATTGTGAAGTAGGTGATTATAAGGAGGTAATCAATCTGTTTTCTTTGATGATCAAAGAAGGAGTTCGACCGGATCATTTTGTGTTTCCGAAAGTGTTTAAAGCCTGTGCTCAACTAAAGGATTATAAGGCAGGAAAGGATGTATATGATTACATGATCAGCATTGGGTTTGAAGGGAATAATTGTGTCAAAAGAGCTTTTCTTGACATGTTTATAAAGTGTGGAAGGATTGATATCGCGAGACGATTGTTTGAGCAGATGGGTTCGGATGACGTTATCATGTGGAATATGATGGTTTCCGGCTATGTTTCAAAGAGGGACTTTGAAAAGGCTTTGAAATGCGTTGATCAAATGAGACGTAAAGGTGTTATGCCTGATCGAGTTACGTGGAACACAATACTTAGTGGTTATGCTCAAATCGGACTATTTAAGGAGGCTGCAAAATATTTCTCTGAGATGAGCGGGTTTGGAGAACTAGAACCGAATGTTGTGTCATGGACTGCGTTAATTACTGGAAATTTACAGAACGGATATCCCCTCGAAGCTTTGAGTATATTCCGGAAAATGATATCGAGAGGGATAAAACCAAACTCAACAACCATTTCTAGCGTTATATCGGCCTGTGCCAACTTGTCTTTGGAACGACACGGCAAGGAACTTCATGGTTATTGCATAAAGATTGAAGAAATGGATACAAATTTGATTGTAGGAAACTCACTGATTGGGTTCTATTCTAAATGCCAGAGTGTCGGTAATAACGGGGCAACGAGACATTTCAATCGGATTAAACAAAAAGATTTGGTATCGTGGAATTCGATTCTTGCTGCGTGTGCTATAAAAGGCCATCGTGATGACGCAGCCAACTTGCTTCGTGAAATGGAGTTACAAGGAGTTGTACCAGATATCGTCACATGGAATGGACTGATAACGGGGTTTACCCAATATGGTGACGGCAAGACCGCTATGGAGTTCTTCGCTAGAATGTGCGAGCTCGGTATATCTCCCAACACAACGTCTATATCAGGCGCATTGGCAGCTTGTGCTCAAACGAAAAAGTTAAACTTAGGGAAAGAGATTCATAGTTATGTTACTAGGAATGAAATCGAGATGGCGAATGGTGTTGGGAGTGCTCTCATAGCAATGTACTCCGGATGCGATGATCTAGAAGCTGCGTATGCAGTCTTCGATGGGCTTTCTACAAAAGACGTTGTAGTTTGGAACTCGCTTATTGCTGCAAGCGGCAAACGTGGGTTTGGAGTTGGTGCCTTGGACTTGTTACGAGAAATGAAATCAAGCGACGTTGAACCTGATTCAGTCACCATGATTTCAACCCTTACGGTGTGTTCAAAGCTCGCGGCTTTACGACAGGGTAGAGAAATTCATCAGTATATAATCAGAAACGGGCTTGATTCGAGCAACTTTGTATGCAACTCCCTTATTGATATGTACGGAAGATGTGGTTCTATCAATGAAAGCCGCAAAGTATTCGAGTCTTTGGTAGCTCAAAGAAGAGACATTGTATCATGGAATGTGATCATCGCAGCATACGGAATGCACGGGTTTGGTACGGATGCGTTAAACTTATTTCACCGTATGACGTTTCAGGAGGGACTACAACCAAACCTTGTGACGTTCACGAATCTCCTGTCGGCGTGTAGTCACTCAGGATTAACAAACGAAGGACAAGAAGTGTTTAAACTAATGAAACAAGAATACGCCATCGAGCCTGATATGGAGCAATACGCTTGTATGGTGGATCTAATCGCACGTTCTGGTAAACTATCAGAGACATTAGAGTTCATCGAAACAATGCCTTTTGAACCCAACGCCGCTATTTGGGGATCGTTATTGAGTGCATCTAGAATCCATTTGAATCTCGAAACAGCTGAACACGCTGCAAGATTCCTGTTTGAACTCGAACCCGAGAATTCTGGGAATTATATACTACTAGCGAATCTTTATTCAACGTTAGGACGATGGGAAGATGCATCAAGAATACGTTGTTTGATGAAAGAACGAGGCGTTTCAAAAGACCCTGGATGCAGTTGGATTGAAATCGAGAGGAAAGTTTATAGCTTCGTAGTTGGAGATACTTCGCATCCATTCATGGATCGAGTTTTGGCAAAGATAGAGCGATTGTATTCGACGATAAAAGAAAAGGGGTATGTCCCCGACACAAAGTTCGTATTACAAAACACAGAGGAAGCCGAAAAGGAAAGGATCCTTTGTGGACACAGTGAAAAGCTTGCTTTAGCTTTTGGGTTGATTAGCAGCACATCGGGTGGTTCGAGCCCTTTGCGTATCATTAAGAACCTGCGAGTTTGCGGAGACTGCCATTCCGCGATTAAGTACATATCGGCAGTCGAAAACAGGGCGATTATCATGAGAGATAACTACAGGTTTCACCATTTTGTTGATGGTGTCTGTTCTTGCGGTGACTATTGGTGATCGTACAGCACACATCGTTTGTTTACTTTTCAGTGAAATCATTCATTAGATAATTCATAACATCTTTTTTTACATCCTTAAATTTTGATAATGATTAATTTTCTTATTAGAAATGATTATATTAATAATTTGGATATATTTGATATATTTAAAAGTTTATAATTATATATATGATATAATAATTTAAAGTCGGGTACATACATGATAATATAACAGCTCAGGCGCCTCATCGTGAGCAACTTTGATGAGCCTGAGTAAGACACTCCACGAGTAATGACTAAGTCAGTACCTCTAGGTTAGGATTGATCCAATAGGCCTATGTCATGTATACAACCGAACAACTAACTGATCATCATTCTCTAATATGTATTTTACGTGAAATCAATGTATAAAATGAATCCATGAGGGACCCATATAGTGTTCAAAATACTCTTTTAGAAAGAACAATGTCAAATAAAACTAGTGTAACACATGTTCGGTGCACGTGAAACTATTCTATTAAAATATAAGTTGTTAATTATAAAACAATCAGACAGACCATCATAACACTTAGAAATCTAGATCGACATACAAGTAAACACCATAAGAAACAACTAAAATACTATCTAAATAAATTTGATAAATAAAAACATTACATGTGTATTTGACCTAAAATAACTTCAATACCACATGTGTATACTGAATACATGCAACATGTGTGTTACAAAAACTTAGTTTTACAATTATAACACTAGTATTATAAATAATATGCAAAAACCCATAACTTATAATATAATATCAACAAATAAAAAGTAACTCTACTTGCACTTTTTACCCACTACTACAAAAGTACCCTTTAACTCCCCATAATGAACCTAGGTTAAAGGAAAAAAAAAAAAAAAAAAAAAAAAAACCATGGTTAAATGGTTCCCGTGTCTTTTTTAAAGGCAAACCCCGGTTTTAAATGGTTCCTGTGTTTTTTTTTTAAGGCAACAACCCCGGTTTGATCGACAAACCAAAGAATAATATGTTAGTATGACACTTGTTAGTATGCAAATCACATTTATATACATTAAGTTCTTTTTAGTTAAAGTCGAAAAACCAACATTAGTATTGCAAATAAGAGAATATAAAACTCCAAAGCCAACACAAAAAATACCAGATCTAGAGTAGAGGGTTTCAAATTTGGGATATTTATGCAAAAAACCTTCAAGCTTGATATTTTTGCAATTAAAACCCTAAATCATTTTTATTGTAAAAGAGACCCTCAACCAGTAAAATCTCACATAATTGAGATATTACTTGATGTAACTGGTTGAAAGTCATGTGCCACCGTTGACAGTGACCATCGGAATTTCACTAAAAAAGTAAATTTCTACCAAAAAAAAAAAAACAATTTTGAACAAAGAAATCAACAATAAAGATAAACCAAACACTAAATTATTTTAAACCTGATTATTTGATAATTGTGATAGCAAACAGCAAAAGATAAACCAAACACTAAATTTTCGCTAACACTTTTTGTTACAGTTATTATCTGATCATTAGTTTTCAAAACGCTATATCACTTTTTCAAACGCAAATCCAAACACCCCCTAAATCTCGTTATTGAATAAATTGGCATGCAAATAGTTTTTTAAACATGGAAATCAATTGATTCTCAAATCCAATTCATATGTTAAAAAACACTTACCATTGACCAAAGTTATAAATATAAAAAGGGTTTATTATGAAAAAAACCAACATGTTTTCACATTTTTTGCATTTTCGTCCCTTCATGTTATATTTTTCCATAAAAAACCTCAAGTTAATTTTTTCCTTTTAGTTTAGTGAAATTTGGACATTAAAACCCAGTTTTTCAGTTATTAAAAACCCGGTTCACAAATTATAACTGGGGTCTAATGTGCAAATTTCACTAAACCAAAAGAAAAAATTAACTTAAGGTTTTTTATAGAAAAAAAATAACATTGAGGGACGAAAACGCAAAAAACGTGAAAACATATTGGTTTTTTTTTTCATAATTAACCCATATAGAAATATCAAGAACCATATACATTAGTGGCAATTTCGGCTCGTTCAAACAAATTGGTCAAACTGGTCGACGACCAAAAGACAAAAGTTTAACATAAAATAGAAATTTTTTTCAAAAAACAATGTGTTTAATAAATCATTTTCTAAAATTCAAAAAAAATGTTCTAGCTTAGTTTTTCACTACCGGTCATTTTAACCATCCCACCCGTCTAACCCATTAGATCGAAATTCTCACCCCTTAACATTGCATACTTCTTTTTCAAATGCACAAAAAGACACAAAGAATGATGTCTTATTTTCTAAGTGACAAGACAATTGCACACCTATTACATGGTGTGCAATTGTAAACCCAAAAAACTACTGTATTTGTTTGGTTTTTCTAAGGAGATTAAAGGTTTGAGATGGTAGATACTGAAATGAAGAACTTAAGAGGCAGAATACAAACGATGTTTGGCACATTCCCATGAATCGATCGATTCGTGTTTGAACGAGACATTCAAACCATTAGTCCAGACATGAAATCAAGAAGACGATATTTTTATTTTGAATACATGCCCCGGGGGGAAATTGTTATTGCAATACGTACTCTGCTTGAAAATTCATGGATCCGCAAACTAGCATCTAGCTGTAACGAAAAACATTAAACACATAAAATGTGCAGTTTCATTCTCTTTTCCTATAAGCGATCTTTTGAGCTTGGGAAAACATTTGATTATGCATTGAAGAGTTTTCTAAAAGGCCCATCGGTTCGGTCTTTTGCAGCTTCAGTCAAAGCAAGGAACCTTTTAAAACCAGTTGTAGCTGCACCTCTACCAAGTGCTGCTGCTCTGGTGAGTACATCCTCTCTCGACGCAATGACTGCAGCCGTTGAAGGTTGAGTCACCACGGGAGGAGGTGCAGGAGCCGTTGCCGGGGTCACCTGGACTGATGATGTGGCAATTGGTACTTGAGAGATTCCGGATCCACGTTTGTTGAAATCTTCTAATATTGTTTGCTGGTCTGCTTTTTTCAGCCCCTGTATGATAAATAAAAAACATCTCTCTTAATACTTGATTCTGTATGAAAATCGTTCCAAAACATCAGAGAGATAAAACAAATGGATTGTGACTTGTACTCTATGCAACATGATACCACAGGAAAGTGCATTTCAACTACACGTAAACGAGATTTTCATCTAAACATCTGAGCTTCTATTGAGCTTGGGCTTGGGCTCTCATCAAAAGCCATAGATCCTATACAGGCTATAGTACCATATGTCTTCAGCCCCCTCCCACTAGTAGTAACCACATGGCCTTTGGTTAATGCCAATATAAAGGTTTGTTTGTAAATTTACTTGAAGGTTTTGCTTTCTGCTCTACACAAGCCCCTAGTAACCGGGACTAGGGCTTGATCTTTTTTGAAAATTCAAACCAGCCGAGGCCAAGAGCGGGACCAAGCCCGAGCCTGAGCCTACCTCATGATTGATTCATGAGCTAAGCTTAAAGCCAAGAAAGCTCAGGCTAGGCTCCTTTCTTGGCTCTCGACTCAACCCCACCCCCCGTGCATCGTCTTTTCCCCAATGCTAGAAATAGACCTAGTCACTTATCATATCAGAGGGAACAAGTTGATATGACAACAACCTTGAGCTCTAGAATTCTCTGAAACTCCAAAGGTGTTCCCTCGGGCAGTAATGCGCTGTATGTATCTGCCACCGAGTCAACAGGTGACAAGATAACCTGTATACAAGAAAAAAAAAGTTATTATGACTAATACAATTTTCAAATGATAAGTAAAAGTCCGTAGTCACTGTATAAAATTTCAGTATAAGTGGGCAAAAGTTCTGCATGAAGTAGGCTCTACAACATGCACCACTTGCACTTCTTGCTGATATTTTGTGTAATGGCTTGCATACTATTAACTGCAATAATTTCATTTTTCAAATGGGGAAACGAGGTACTAGTTAATTCCTCACCTTCAAAAGCGCTTCAGCTTTGCTCATCTCACGACTCACGAATTTTGAGTAGCTAGCAGCTCCTGATGTCTGTTCAGAGCAAGCTCTAATCATTAATTCATTATTGATGAAACTCTTAACATAAAATGTGACATGATTTAACATATTTGAAGAATTCAAAACTTCAAGTATTCCAATAGGTGTGCAATTGTCGAGACAAAAGACTTCGCATTAATCAAAATTCAAATATGTGGTGCAGAATATGCTATACCAAACCATCAGAGAGTGAGTCAATTGCAATATACAGTATCTAAGAGCCTGACAGCCGGTGCCGTAGGAGCTCGTGTTAAATTTAAAACTCAATTAAAAGTAAAAGAAATAATCTTTTCCTACATCACATAATTTTACAGCAATTTCAAATTTTGGAATGTTCCATACTCCCTCTATCCCAAAGGAAGTGTCCACATTTCCATTTTTGTTTGTCCCAAAGTAGGTGTCCACTTTTAAAAAAAATATATTCCAATCATACCCTTAATTATGTGGACCAGATAATTTCACTTTTCCAAGGCACTTGGTATTTTAATAAATGAAGGACAAAAGTTGTCATTTAGACATTCAGTTTATTAAAAAAATAAAAGTTGTAACCATTATACATCTGGAAAAACTGTGCACTGGACGTTAATTTTGGGGCATAGAGAGTAACAATTTGGCAAAATTTTAAGCTAAGGTCATCTAATTATCCGTTGTCATCTTTACTCCGTCCATCTCCATCCCATGACACTAATAACACTTCCCCTTCCAGGATCTTAATGATAATTGAAAATTTTTCCTTTCTGGGAAAACCAATCATCATTATTAAACTGAAATTGATGGTATTGGCATCAGTTTGAAAATTCGTCGATTTTTATCTTTGTTGAAGGGTATTTCAGATGCTTAACTTGACAAAAAGGTCTAACAGATTTCTTAAACCATGCGTCAAGTCGAATTCAAACATTGCAATTTGCCAACTCTCAGAAAATGGAGAGAGCAGAAATATATTGCTAGATCAACTTTTGTTGATAATATTCACCTACTTAGAATTATCTAAGGTATTCTAGATGACTGATAGTAACCAAACACTGTGAACTATGTGTAAGGTCAAAATATGTTATATTTGAACAGAGGAACTTTTACCTGTTTTCCTAGCGAAGGAATATCTAAAAGTATTGTCTTTACAGCCTGTGTATCCAACAACATCTGCACAAAAGCCACATTTAAACTTCTATACACAATCAAAATTATCATTGATGTCATTATTATAAATACATCTTAATATTAGAAAGAATGCAAGGAGAAAAAGGAAGAATTATATAACAGTACTTGTTGAGCTCCAGTCTCTGATATCTGCTTGCATTTGAAGATATTGAGATAGAAGCGTGGACCTAGAGACGAGGCAAGCTGCACACAAAATCAGTCCATAACTGATGATCACGTCAAAGATACAAAAACATAATATCAACTAATATAAAATAAGACTCATTCCCTCCAAAAGAAGATGTAACAATTTCTATTTCGTGATGTCCAATATATATTTCCCATTGCAGAGTTTCAATCCAAAATATGTATTGCCTGTTGGTAAGTATTACATTTATTTTGATCCACATTATTCCCTGTTCTCTTGCTATTTATTGATGAGAATTTTAGAGATACGATCAATAGTCAAATACTTAAGCCATATGCATATTCAAACATTATATTTATTTGAAACGGCACAAAGTTTATGATATAGCAGAAAACAGGACATGAGGTAAAGAACATATATGGTAGATTCCAGTGTGCTATAACCAATCTTAGGAGAAAGAAAGCTCTTATGATGAAAATATAAAGTTCCATCATTGAATAGAAGATCAAAATATGAAAGAGGAAAGTCATTCACCTTGTCTAAAAAGAACTGAAAATAAACCGGAGAAAGAAGACTTCCAAGCACAGGGATGCTACCATTAAGAATCATTTTTATGTTAGTGACATACCTGCAACACGATGAATTTGTAAACATTTGAGAAAATGGTTAAGCATGATACTTTAGGTTTCATATATCCAACTAGTATCTTACTCTGATTGATCACCCACACTTTCAAGTGTACCCCATGGAACACGTGTCATTGCAGCCATTTCAATGTCAAATTTGGTTTCCAAGCCATTGACTAATGTTACCAAAGCTTTCGTTATAACTGCTGAAAATTCATCCTGCACGAATGATAACATGCATGCTTAAGAAGACATTTAGCTATCAAAGGCAAACAATAAAAACTATTTACCTGCACTTCTGACATGTCCACTGCATCGGCCAACTGGGCATCTATTAGTTTGGAGACATTCTCAGCCAACTCACCAGCCTGTACAAGCATTCACTCTCCTTAAAAAAAGCTAAAAAGGTAATGATCTCCTAAATGACTAAATTGCTTTATTGAAAAGAAATGTTATTATTGTAATGGTTATTTTATGTAATCGTCTTTAACACCCTAATAAACTAATTATTTATCAAAAAGACTGGGCATTTTATTACCTCTAGTCTAAAAAAAACTGGGCAAAAAAGCGTATTAGCACAGCCCAACCTGACCAATTTCGACTTGTACAAAGTACAAACTACCCTTTTTTGACTCATTATCCAACCTGCCCATTTTACTACCTCTAGTTTAATTTGTCACACAACATGACTGGTGAAAGACTGACCGTTGTATGGCAATATTCTGCAGTATTCACAATATAGCATATCATCCTTTCATCTTTATCAGATGTCTGCATCCAGTTACACAACAGTAGCATCAAGAACAGGAAGTAAAAGAATTGCAGTTAAGTAAGATTGGTCTGTAGAATTGGACGTCACCTTAACATGTCCGTCCATCCCTGTGGCAGCTGCAACAATCCCTGTGCCACCTTTAGGCAACTTCATGAAGAGCTTCGTAGCATAAGCTTTAAGAACTCTTTTAAATACCTATCCGCAAAATGGCAAGCAATCATAACTTATTTACATGGTAAGCAAATAAACAAATACCAAGGATCGAGAAACAATTTTGGATCATCCAAGATCTCATAAGTTATTTACACCATAAGCAAGTAGTATCATAGAGAAGCAGACGACGTATTGATGATGGGCAACATGCAATGCTTGTTCCGTAAAACACCTTGAATAAATTTAGCAGAGTTTGATTCTTGGTCAAGGCTGAGCACCGCTTCAAGCTCCTTCTGATGATCAAAAATACCTTGCATAGAAAAATAATGCATAGGTTAACAATCCAAAAACTAACATGAATTCTTAGACTTCACTCCTCAAAGAAGCATTACAGATAAGCACAGATTACTATAGACATTTTTGAGTGTTTGGATGCCTATCATAATTTCTTCGGTGGCCAACTTCAGATACTGGAAAACTAAACAGAGACCACTACTTGACATGATAACAACCTTTTCATTTTTTTTTCTTTCGTCTTTGGGAGATCTCACGAAAAGCTATGAGACAAAATGGGGAAAAAATGGTTGTTACTGTATCTAATAGGTAGCAAATGGCATTCTTTATAGAGGGAAATGGCACAAAAACATAATGTGATTTCATTATTGAACATATGGGAGAAGAGTGAATTATCCATCATGAATAAAAATTTTGTATCCAAAGGGTCTGTTAAATATTTTCCCATGCTTACCTGCATGCTACTGGATAAAATATTAGTCTGACTTCCATCATCCATGTCCCATGTTTCTTCCTGTAATTTTGAAGGTACATACATGACATAATATCCGGAAATATAAGTCAAGGACCAAACAGGTCAATCAACACAGAGGCTGACAAAACCTGAACCAGCTTCTCCAGATTGTCCATAAGTGTCTTCTCTTCGAAATCTACATACACCATCAAGTGTGGTTCAAAGCAAGATGATATGATTCCATGAAAATTGAACTGCCAAAACAATTGAAAGAAAGTAATACTTATCACCAAATTTTAGTATCATTTATGCATGAAACAAGTCCTAGACAGATTTACGTCAAAAACAAGAACCATGGGCTTAGAAGAGGATGATTAAAGAGAAAGTCCGGTTACAGCGGCAAATATAGCATAATTTGGACCCACTGAAGCAAATATGTTGCCTATAAACAGGATCAAATGAGCACCACATCTTTTGCAAGGTACCAGAAGTACCTCTCTAAAGTCTAGATGACAACCTTTTCATTTATTTACATATCAGTGTATAAAATAACGTTGTCAAGTGTATTAAAATTCAGTGTCTGAATTATCATAAATCAAAACTATATAAATGACCATGTGAATGAATGAAGCACCTTGTGAATGTATCACACATTCACAAGTACTGCATACGTTCACATGGTAATTGTGTTATCTGATTTATTCAAAGTTCAGGACACTGAATCATATACACTTGTAATGTTATTTTATACATTGATTTGTAAAAAGAAAAGGACAAATTGTCATTTAGAGTGGTTCTATACCCTGTGAAAAATTTGGTGCTTCAAGTGTATATATATATATATATATATATATATATATATATATATATATATATATATATATATATATATATATATATATATATATATATAGGGTCGGGATCCATGGAAAATCATTTTGACTGGAATACTGGAAAACCATTTTGAGCCAATCGTTTTCATTAATTTCATATATAAAAATAAAACAGAAATCTAATTTATTATTATTTGTTAGAATATAATTATGGGTATTTTGGGTATTGAATTATTTGAATAATTAGAGAATAATATCCCAGATTTTTCTCCATTCCGTTTTTTTTCCCAACGATGATTTCTCTTTCCTAACTTCGTGGGTTTCTTAATATCTCTTTCCTATTTTTGTGGGTTTCTTAATTTCAAATACAAATGTGGAACATGTTCAGTGTTCTATATGTTCAGCATGAGAACATGTGCAGTGTTCAATATGTTCAGCTTACAGAAAATGTTAGTGCACAAGTTCAACGGCAAATAAAAATAACTCAAAAAGTACGTTACTATCTTAGAACGATGTTCAATATGTACAGCACATGTGCAGTATTCACCAACGATGATTTGGATGAACATGTTCAATAGCAAAAATAAATAACAAAAAAAGATGGTTCATGTGTTAAACATTTTATCATGCTCAACCATGCTCAATTGCACAAGTTCAACAGGAAACAAATAATTTAGAATATTGGATGATAAAAGAATACCCTTTTATGTTTAAAGATTTTCTAATTTAAAATATTGGATGAGAAAAGAATATGTGATATTGATTATTGAGAATATCCCATTCATTTAGGGATTTCCTAATCTATTGATTATCATTTAATACTCAATTTATTTTGATGACTAAAATGCCCTTTTATGTTTGTAAACAAACAATGGATATTTATAACCAAACACAAGAGTTTTCCAGTATTCCAGTCAAAGATGGTTTTCCATGGATCTTGAATCTATATATATATGTACACACACACACACATATATATATATATAGGATCAGATGACAAATCAAATATTTGTGAGAAATGTTGATCAACGTGTTATTTCATGATTCAACAAAAAGTGTTGAATAGAATACAAAATGATCACTTTGTGTTTGATTCAACACATGTTGAGTTACGAAATAATACATTGATTCAACATATATGTTATTCTGATTCAAAATTTCTCACAAAATCCTAATCCTATGTATATATATGGAGGCCCCATGACATCAACTCTTGAAATGTCGATCATGCTACTTATAGTATATTTGATAATGGAATATGATATGAAAATCATGTTCCACACTACCAATTGCAAATGTCATAAACAAACATGCAAGATACCTTTCACAATGTGACATCATGTACCATGAATATTCTTAAATACCCAAATCTTCATATGGAACATATATTGCATAAACTACAATATGAACCCTAGTGCTTAGCCTGTATAATTGGAAGGAGATTCTAATGTGGATTATAGGTTTTACACTGTAACTAAGATAGAGATATTTTAAAATACTCCCTTCAGCTCTCTTCAATGTTTTCCCCTCTTGCATAATGTTGCAAAAAGGCCAATACCCAAAACAACCAATGATAAAAGGATATGAATCTAGAAAGAAGCTTTTTGTAATCAAACTAGTAACTGTAACTCATAAAGAATTTGCAATTGAGATAGTCAAAACATACCCCGGCTCCAGGCACAGCTAAATCTTTATCCTGACAGCAGAAACTTGATATGTTAAGAGTGACCCAACCAGAAGCAGAATATTCCAGAAATTTGAAAATAACAATACAATAGTAATAACTAAATAGAAGTATAAATCCATCACCGTCACTTACATCGTCCTGGTTTCCTTGATGTGCAGCAAGCTTTTTCTCATACTTCTTACGAATATCTAGTACAGTTTGATTTTTACTTTCTGCTTTATCTATTTCCTCCAAGTCATTTGTTACAGTTTTGCTAGTACCACTACCACCAAATTTCTCTGCCAACTCTTCCTCGAATTCAATTGTTCGTTGCAATGCCTGCATATAATTCCAGAAGATGAAAAGTTCAACAATCAGGTGTCACGAAGAAATTAAGAGAGTCAACAGTCAAGTACCATGTATAGTTAGCATATTCACCATTACATGGAAATGAGCTATCACGAAGAGAGTGTTACAATTAACCCAATCAGTTTGGTTAGAAATCAACAGGAAGAACAAACTTTTTAAATCAGAATAAATGGGTACACATAAAATAAGAAAGCATCACGATTTATAAGTTGAATAAACTCTAGAATGACTAAAGAAAATAATTTATCTACTTTACAAAAAGAAATAGAAACAAAATAATGTCAGGAAAGTAGCATATGAAATGAGAAAACCCATTTCTGTTTTATATGAAAAGAACCACTTAGGTTGAGTGTAACAACAAACAACAAGATACACCAACCGATGGTATTAGTTACTAGTAATACCACATATAGTTATTAACCAACACATAAAAAATAATTAAATATTATAAACAGCTAAAAATGATAGTGGCAGCAAGGCTTCATAAATTTTGATGTCAATATGCTAGTTGGAAGGTACAACAAATATGTGTGTGTGTGTGTGCATATCAGTATATGTATATGTATGTATATGTATATATATGTATGTATGTATGTGTGTGTGTGTGTGTATGACAAGGCATACAAAAAAGGATCAAGCGGAAGAAGCAAAGAAATCTGAATATATTCCAGTGTCTAGAATGAATTAAAGAAAAACATATAACTTCTGAATAGTGCTACTTCAGGATTTTACCATCAGTAATGTTCCAACATCTGGCTTCTCTTTCAAGTTTTCAAGTATATCCTCAAGTTGTGTCCTAAAAATCAAGAAATTCTGTCAATGAGCTCCACAAGTATGATAATATAATTTATCTAGAAACAATAACACGAACAGTAGTATTTAACATGCAGGTGTCATTTGAAACTGAAACCGCACGAGGTCACTTCAACCTCATACCAAACATGAAAAAAGATAGGACGTGATTCCTGTCCATAAAATATCCAACTGTCAAAAGTAAAGGGATGCTTAGTTTGCTAGCAGATTTTCTGGCGTTTTAAAAAGCTACTTTCATCAGGTGCTCAGTATACAACAGGTCCCCTATACATGACTTGTAAGCATCAACTACAGAAACATAGGAAAATATAAATGAGTCTTGTTGAGTGTCTGAAATATATCACTAACTGACCCTCCAACAAAGATGCCAACAGAGTACATAGCTGCATCTATCTATCGAGAAAACAGAAAGAATGATGAAGACTTCTTCACATGTTAGTATAAAGATCAACAACCTCTTATAACTCGGGTTATTGATGCGATAATGCATACTAGCTTAATAAAAAGAAGACTGAATTTAATAGGTTAAGGATCAAAACTCAAAAGCATAGACACACACACACACACACACATGTTCTATCCACGTGGTTTAAGATATACATAGTAGAAACCCTTCGCTATCTTTAATAGAACAGAATGACAAACCTGGTCAATTTGCAGAACTGAATACAGAGCAGATAATCAACATGCCATGAAGTGGGAAAGATTTTCCATATATCCTCATTTGTTCTTAAACGACGTTTGATCCAAGCATATCTTCTCTCTGTTTTATCCAACTTCGCTAGCTCTGATAAAAAAAAATGCAAGAAGTCTTCAGAATGAAATACATAAATTCTAGCTGAACTGGGAAAGTAGAGAACAAACCAGCTCCTTCAAATATCTGCTGATAAGAAATAAGTTCCCTGTCACAAAAGTTTTTCACCAACTCTTCTCTAACTGATGGCTCCAGTGCATCAACAACTAAGCAAGCATCCGATAAGTGCTGCAGCAAAGTACTATCCTCACTCTCTTTCCCCGTACCTAAGCTGGGATAATGTAAGAACAGAATAAATATACATTAAACTTTACAAGACAATAACAAGTACTCGATACATATGGTAAGTTACCATGAATTACATGATTGCACTCTGGATTGTTAGTAAAATCTTTGAGATAAGAATTTTAAATTTTAAAACCAGTATAATAGTAAGTTGACGGCCCACACAAAACATTTATTTGTTTTCATGGGATAATATGAAATCTGTGTATATTAAAGATAAAGATTTCAACAAGAACCAAATGAG
The DNA here is from genome assembly GCA_020465985.1 of Centrapalus pauciflorus. Taxonomy (NCBI): domain Eukaryota; kingdom Viridiplantae; phylum Streptophyta; class Magnoliopsida; order Asterales; family Asteraceae; genus Centrapalus; species Centrapalus pauciflorus. The sequence goes on from JAANYP010005220.1 coordinate 210,196, forward strand.
ATAGTATTATCTCTAAATATTCTTCTTCTTTCCTACTACTGTGGTACAAATCAAAGTAGAATGTCAATTCAAATCAATTTCAAAATTTAAAAATTAGATTCTGAAATAAAGAACAATCATCTTCAAAGCTGCTCTCATACCATATTATACAAATGTCTTAGTAGTTCAAGTACAGCCTTACACGTGAAAAAACAATGATACTTAAAAAATAGTTGGAAACACGTTTTATCCTTCCTTAAATGATTATGGATGAATTTAGCTTCATATGTTTTGTTAGGTAATACATGGAATTTTACAACATGGACATTAATTATTACCCAAAATGACTGTTAATGGTGGTAGCTAATATAAATTGTTATAGAATTGAAGAAACTGTATCTCAATAAATGGTTCTTATGTTAGAAGTTCCAACCATGTTTCTAGAGATTTCCAGATAACTATATTAGCAAAATGATTTAGCATCACATCAATCATGATTCCATGAATATACTAAGCTTCTTGTCAACACACACATCATATGTATTGTAAAGCAAGTTCGCTTCTAACTTTCTCACCTCCAATTATTAAATGCGTCTTCACAACCTTAAGTAACTATATCCTTTAGATGCCTGAAATTTTTTAGGAGCTCCTCGTCTGTAGCAACTTATGTATCAATATATAATATCTAACATGAACAAAGACTATAATTTCAAAATACTTTGTTAGAGACTTGTATTGTGCATACTCCAAGTCTCCAACTGAGTGTCCAACGAAGTAAATTTGATAATCTGCATCCAATACAAGTATTGCCATTGGAAGTTCGGTCAATATAAACTCACTATTGTTATTTTTAGTTCCAGTTACACTGCTCTGTGTTACCAAAAATAAACTAAATTATGATCAATGCTCCCAAAGTATCCATAGATCAATTTCCAACAAAAAATGCCAGCAAGCTTTGTGTTCTTTATCATAATCAAATAGTTTCTTGAGATTCAGATACAAAAGTTAACAAATAACTACTTTAATTTTCCATAAAAGACATCTCTAAAAGTTGAACTATATAATACAATTCTCCGCTGAACCAATTCATATGTATGGTGTGTATCAAGTTTATCATATGATAAACTTGATATACACTAAACAACAGACCTGTATCAAGTATATCATAAAATAAAAAATAAAGGTTCACAAAAGTTCTAGATGATATAATGTGATCTCTAGATTTATCTATCTTAAAGAAAAATACAAATACAGAAGAAAATCCTACCAAATCAACAAAAATTTCCAATCCTTTTTGTAGTAGTGGACTTTCTCTTAACATCCAAAAGGCCTTGTGATATCATTTATATAATCATATTAAGAAATTAAATATTCAGAAAAGGCCTTGATAAAAGAAATCAAATTGTAAGTAAGAAGAACATTTTACTAAAATGATCACAAAAATCCCATCTTTTTTGAATTAGTAAACTTTGGGTTTTTTAGAAGTCATCATACTTGTGAATCTCCTTTAGTTCAATAATGATTTCAATAAGTATATCACCGATGAAAAGTAATATAGTAGATACTAGATAGAGTGCAACCATGGATGTAGGTCATTCTTGGACTGAACCACATATACTTGTGTTCTTTTCTGTGTGTTTGTGTGTGTTTACTATTCCATGCACCGTTTTCTCAACATTTGGGAAGAATGACATAGAGATGATAATATTATGAAATATGAGAAAGGCAACCTGATAGATCATTTGAAAGATATGATGAGTATACACCTACACTGAAATGGATGCGAGGGAGCATCATCTAAGATTATGGTGATTTTATGTTTTTTTACTTACAGCTATAATACAGTTTATATATATCCTTATGTGGTTATTTCAATTACAACATCCAGTGATAATAATTGTATTCATCCCTTTTACTTCAATAATCCATTTTCAACCAATTGAGTCGATTCATCTAGTCTCAGAATTGTCCTTAAAACACAGACAAAAACCCCTCAGTATATATAAGAATTAACCAAGTGATTGATAGTGGTGGTGGTGGGCTGGTGGGTGGTGAGCAAAACCATATGCACAAGTACAAAGAGATACCAAATAATACCTTAGGTTACAAGCCAATAAATCTTAATTTTAACTATAATAAGTATCTTCGTTTATGTATCATGTTGACGATAGTATCACAAAAATGGTAAATAACAGAAACCAACATAGTCAGACTCAGATCACTTCAGCAGGTTCAAGATAGACATGGAAATGTAAAAGAACAGCGATAAGATTAAAGATTAAACAAACAACAACTTTACACACCTTGAAAAATCAGAAAACACATGAGACTTGAGAATTTGTTTAATGTTCTTGAACTTATCTCTTAGCTCAGTGATCTTCGGGTTATCTCTGTAGCCATCAAAATGACTACATAACTGGCTGACAGCCTATAACACAAGAAACAAACATGCATAAAACGCCAACACGTATTTTCATGTCGTAAAAGTATCAAGCTACGGGAAAGGGGCAATACTTGAATAGACCAAACAGAAAAAAATGGTTCTGCGAGATATTTCTTCATCAGTCACCCAAGTGATTCATTGAAGTTGCAGTTTCTTTTATTTTATAAATTTGTTTCTCACAGTCTCTTTGACATAGAGAGGAAGACATTAATAAAAGACCGTTGGAGAACTTTAGGAGTCAAAATTTTAGATCAAACGAATCTTGATGGTGGTCAGAGGGGCCTCCCAGAACTGTGAAGCATCTCTGTATCCAGCTGGCAATTGCAGTAAGGTTAATTCTTCATAGAACCCCTCTTTATTTAATTAAGGTCAATTATTCTCAAATGTCAAGTTGACATTCCTAAAGCTGTGTTGTTTGGTTCCAAATCAGCATATAAAACATAACTTTATAACACCTTTCTGATAAAGTAACATCTGTAATTAACTATCATTTTATTGGCTGTATACTGAAATGGAAAATAATGAAAGTCTGACTCATTGTTTATCACTAAAACCAACCAGAAGAGTTCTTTCTTTAGAAAATTAATTTACATCAAATACAATTGTTCTCTAATTTAATTTGTTCACAAGTACCAATCTACAAACATCTTAACATACCTCTAACTGTGCAGAAGCCTCTTTATACTGTCGTTTTGACGCCATTACTTGAAGTTGTTCGATGGCAGAGACTGTCATAGATAAGATGGATATTGCATTAAGAACTTGCAGGCAAATAAATTGGATTATCAGAAGAATAGATTCTAATGCAACATTTAAAAATGGAATATTTTTTAATGAAGAACATGATTCTAGCACAAACCACACATAACTGCAGCTAATTCCAGTTCACATCTTTCACTAGCTACTATGTGGTAAAAACATGTAAAAGTGCAGTAAACATTTGATTTTCACAGAATGCATAAACCTTAGCCTAGCCCAAGAGATCAAAACAAGGGATGAATTCATGCTGAGTGGTTACTAAAATTTAGACCCTACTCTCGGTGTGTAAAAGTTATTGCTCATAAAAAGATAGAACCAGTTTCAAGTATAGAATGTACAAAACATTTTTCAAGTGGACCATCATATTCTTTCTCTATTTCCTACTATCTAATTTCAAATGGATCTTTGGGTGGTAATAGATGAGACTGACCTAGCATAGTAAGGCGATGGAGGGCCGTGATGGTAGTTGTTATGTGCTTCTTTGCAAAGTCCAGCTTTTTAATGTCACGGCATATTTCCTGAACCATCATTTCACTTTGCTCAGCTTTGGTTTTAATTTCTCTGACTTTATACATGAGTTCCTGCAGTAGAATAAAAGTAACTGAGCCAATATAGAGCATAACTCAAGGAAAAAAGGAAACGTATTAAATCTTTTTAGAGTCTCAATTAAAAACAAAACATAGAACATCAACAGACCTCCACAGCCTGTGTAGCTGCAGCCAGATCCTCCTTAGCTTTTGAACCTGAATTACTCTGTATATAAAATGATCAACAGTGAAGTGACAATATTACCTAAAATAAGTTAATGAATGACTACATTACCTGATCATTCAATCATTTACATGTAAAATATTAAAATTGAATGAATCATCGGACCAAAAAAACCGCGGCATAAATAAGTGGTAAAACTGCAATACACATGCAACTTCTTTTTTTATGATTGAAGGCAACAGATGCCATTAAGAAAAGCATATATCACCTGCTGACGGACAGCTGCTAGAATTTCAGTATCCACAACGCGTATCTCATTATGTACCTTTTGCATTAGTGGCTCGACACCAGATAAGGATGCTTCTGGACGGTGAATGTTTCATAATGTGAGGCTAAAGAAAAAAAGCTTAACTTAAAGAAAATGCATCAGAAAGATCAACACAAATATGCAGATAGATTTTATCGCGCCTGTGTACGAATATATCATACGATAGAGACGTTGATTAGTTGTATGTGTACCCACAAAAGATGATGTGTTCAAATTTTATAATTGTTCAGTGTTTTGATGACTTAAATTTATGAGGCGGAGATTGGTCAAGATTGACTAGAGCATATGTAGGAAGTTGACCTTATATAGAAGTGTGGATGACATCATTCATGCGTGGAACCACAGGAACTGCCCCTTTCTGTTTTTTTTTTATTACTAGGGAAACCCCACCCAAGCAATCATCAATGACCTAGGACTCTAGGAGATATACCCAGGCTCTGAAGACACCTTGCAAGTCATGAGCCGGGCATCACACCTTATTTGCAAACAGGGGCAGGTGGCCCCAAGGAGTTGAAGCCTGCAGTAATAGAACCTAAAACCTCCTTTGGAAGATCTCAGGTCTCAACCACTAACCCACCCTTTTATGTTTGCTTTTCAGGGTGCATCATTTAATTTAAGTTGGTTTCCCTTTTAGCCTAGCCAAAGTGCCAGGTTCCTTTGATATAATAGGTGTAGTTGTGGAATGTGCATATGTTGTACATGGCTTGCCCTAACCTATAATAAAGAAGGATTGTGGCCAGGCTTGGTTTATGGCACACATCCCTGGACAAGTCATATGCAATCAGAATGTCCTGGATTCAGCAATGGTAGTCAGAACAAAATGAACATGCCTGGGAAGCAATATGTTATGGTTATGACTACCTTGGTAACCCTCTATTTTCAATATTAGCTATATTTAAGTACGTTAACCCTAGTCTTACCCTGTACAATCGGAAAGTCTATATTCACATTTTCCATGCTCAAAAAAACACTGCAAATTATATAACATGATTCAACTGAACATATATGTTTCTATCCGTATAAACAGTCCTGATCCTCAATTGTCCGGTTCCTCCCACCAAGCATCTAATTCATCACTCAGAAACAAAAAAATTATGTCTATTAAATAAATTTTGGAAAGAGCATCAATAACAATGAACAATCCAATCAAGATCCACAATTCTTCGCTCCTATTGTCTATGCAATAGACATTCTTATAAAGATGGTAGTATCTCACTTGATCTGATCTTGAATTCAAACCACGTACATACAAGTGAAGGTGAAACAAACTGACCTGTAGGGAACATCTGGTTGATGTAGTCCAAAGTACTCGACTTCTCCATTTTCTCTCTACTGAAAGCTTACCACTCCTCCAAATCTTTTTTACAGCAAATACCTGTCAAACAAAAATGTTCAATGATGAAGAAATAGCTAAATTCATCATCACATAACTGCATCAGGTGTTAAGAACGCTGAACAACATCACGCACAATCAAACATTACAAACACAAATATCTAAATCACCTAATTCGCCAGGGGTTCTTGTAGATCATCGAATAAAATCTCTCGAAAGTTATAAATCTTCCGGTGAATGACGATACGGGGGGATGACAGCGTTATACGGTGACGTTCGGTGGCCGATAATGGTGATGGTTATTAATTAAACTCACCAAGTCAATCGAACTGAATCAGAAAGACTGAAATCGAACTCACCAAGTTAATTGAACTCAACCGAATCCAGGGCTGTTGAATCTTCGATCGTTTGATGTTGAAAGCTACAATCGATTGATGTTGAAAGTCTTGAAGTTGAAATCGATCGGATTGATCATTGATGTTGAAATCTCCGAGCGATTTGGGTGTGGTATGCTGAATCTCCGATCGAAGAAAGGGAAGCGAGTATCGTTCCCTTCGTTCTCTGTCGTCCAAGAGTGATGGCTATACAATTCTTTTCATTTTCGGATGAACTTTGTAAATATTGTCTTTCTTAACATTTACATCTTTCTTAATACTTTTTAAAATTAATTCATTTTAATTAACAAAACAATTAAAATTAAAATAATTAATTTCATAAATATTTAAAAACTATTACATAACTAAAAATTAAAAATTACCGAATTAAAAAGAATGCATAACAATAAATGAAAACTAAAATTATGAATGAACATTAAAAAAATACAAACTGGCCGTCTAAATTTGGTATTTGGACAAGTGCACTATGTTCCACGATATCTGATCGAAGGTTGTTGTATTTTTCCCGATTACAAATTTCCAGTAACGTATTTTGATATACTTCATTGGAAGTGGAATGTTGATGGGATGGAAGCTCGGTTTCTTAAAATAAACATATCGCGAAGCCTTCATCTTCTAAGATCATATTTGTGTAATATGACACAAGCATACATGATGTGTCTAACTTTATGTGGGTGTCATGGTCGTGCAGGGTTGTTTATTATAGCAAAACGAGCTTTGAGTACATCAAAAGCTAGTTCAATGTCTTTTCTTGCCGACTCTTGTGCTGCCTTGAATCTTTTTCGTTTGTCATCGGTTAGACACGAAAAAAACTTTCACAAAAGTCGCCCACTCGGAGTATATCCCGTCGGTGAGATGGTACCCATGTTTGCATTGTGTTCGGTTAATAACAAAAGGAACAACCGGTGCGATTCCATTTTAAAACGTCGTTGAATACTTGTGATTGATTAACCACATTGGTGTCATTGTTGGAACCGTGACACCAAATAATGCATGCCAAATCCATAAAGCTTGTGATGCAACCGCTTCGAGCATAAATGTCAGATGTTGGTGATCGTCTCGCATGTATTAACATCGCCATTCTGTTGGGGAATTTCTCCATGCCCAATGTGTATAGTTGATGTTGCCAAGCATTCCACGAAATTCATGTTTTGCTTCATGGGACACTTACAAATGATGAACATCTGATTCAGTCGGTCTACGCAAATACTTTTGTCCCATACATCTGAATAATTCCATTATAGAATGCTTACAAGCTTTCACGCGAAGTCCTTTCAGACATATATAGAGAGTCGTCAAACGAATCAGGCACCATGTCATATGCAAGTTGCCGAATAGCAGATGTGCATTTTGTACCGCAGTAAATCCCCTTCTACCTCGGGCATCTCATCGCAAGGTAAAAACTTCAAAATTTTGCTCCATATCGTAAACTATTCATAGGAATAGTTTATTGCGCATCCGGAACCTCCTTCTGAAAATATCATCACCATAAAGAGGATTTTCTGAAAAATAATCACGCAAAAGACGTTCATTTGCAGCTGCACGGTCTCTCTGGATTACAATTCTTCGTCTATGTTGATTAAATTGCACAGAGGAGGCATGTAAAAATGCTTGAAAGACTCGTTGATTACATAGAGATTCGTCTACCGACGGCTCCGAAGATGATGACGATGACGATAACGACGAAGACGTATACGAATATAAAGTTGAGAGGTGTATGGGAATTAGATTGAAATAGAGAAATTTGAAAGTGTATAGATTGAAAGTTGTGAGGATTTAATGTATTGGAGTGAATTATTTATAGGGTAAAAATTTTAGGTTAATTTTTTTTAAATAAGTAAACGGTCATTTGACCGTTAAAGGTAAAAACAAAAAAACAAAAATTCACCCGAGGCCGTGCGGGGAGGAGAAGCCGAGGGGGGAGCAAAATAGGCGGGGCCGAGATGGGAGGGCCGGTGTAGCCGCCGGCCTCCTTGCCATGTGGCAAGCCGATTCCCTTCGGGGAAGGTATACCCACCACTCTAATGGTTGTCTACGTTTCATTGGCATAGGGCATAAAAGAAACCCGAACCGCTTTGGGCTTAAAACAAAGGTTACATTTTTTTTTTGGCTTGATCTGATCCAAATGTGTAGCGCTATTTGAACCGCTTTTTGACACAAAATCATGGCATCTTAGCTGAAACACTCATCTCAACGTAATATAATAATTAATGGGGTTACATTAGATCAATGATAATTAACATGAACTTTAAAGAAAAATCGGGCATGACCCGTTCGCACGGAGTCAATATCCCTGTTTAATTATAAACCAATGTTGGAATATAAGATGAATTTACAAGGTATTTCTAATTAATTTACAATCATCATCACCCAAAAGGGCATTATATGTCTAAATACATATATACATGTCAAGAATAATGGTAGATAGCAACTCAATTACTACCCAATTGTGTAAGCGTACTTTACCAAAGTTAAGTGAAACACCCATACAACATTAATATATATTTAAGTGTAATTAACAATAACTAATACATCAATACTTGTCGAATTAGGGTGGAATTAAAACTTTTACAACTAATGCATCATAAGTGATGCATCCGAATAACAATTAATTAATCTATCAGGTTACAGGTCATGATCCTGCAAACGAATAGTCAAGGCCAAGAGGTTGACTAACCCAAACCCAACACAATCACCAAAGCATACCGTTAGTCTCGAGTCTACAAATCTTCGACAACAACGAAAATATGTACTTCCCGCTCGATAGCTCAACACCTGAAAAATGTTAAAACTAAAAGGGGTAAACAACAAAAGTTGTTTAGTGAATTCTAAGAATAATATAAATAACGATTACATGCTAACCATGTCTATCCAACACATATTTATAATCAACCTAAGATATAAGGGCCAATGATGGCCAATGCCAAGTTAGAATGGGATCACCTCATCCTCGTTGAGGACTATCGGTGTCCCACATCAATTATTTACCTATTCGAATTCACAACAAGATGTCTCATCTCACTGAGGACTATTAGCATTCTCGACATTTATTAATGTCACATGTTCCACCGTCACCGCCCGGCCTAGCCGAGTCAAGGTGGGGAACCAACTAAACTCTTGGAATCCACTACACCGCTAGACACAGTCGAGCCAAAGTGGGGATTCCAACGCGTGTCCTAGTAGCACGTTGTAACGCTTTTACAAAGCTGTCTTACCAAATCGGCACGTTACATTACCACAGTACGTACTACTAATGACTCCAATTCAAAGGTGAGAACAAACATGCTTGCGGCCCAACGTGTCATAATCATCGCCACGAAGGTGGCCCGTTGCCGTCCTCACATGATGTCAACACCGCCACTAGGATATAACTCATGCTTGCAGCCCAACGTGTCATAATCATCGCCCGCAGGCGGCCCGTTGTCGTCCTCACATGAGATAATCTCATCCCAATCCAATAACCACATACCCCATGGTCGTCTAGGGTTCCCTATCAAAGTTGGGAGTGGTATTGCCTCTAGCAAGTACGAGGCTGTCCCTAGCAAGTACGGGACTGTCTCTATCAAGTACGGGACTTCCGACAATGCAAGTACGTCGGCATCCAACATCCAAAGGGGACAGGAATAATCCATGGACATCCAAAGGGGTCCAAAACGCATTCCACAACAAATTAGGGTTCAATATGACTCATGGGAGTCTATAATGGTCCATAAGACCAATTAAAGAAACCACCCATGTGGTTCTACTAACCGTTCTTCAATAATGGTTCTAACATATCATCGGGGTCGTTTGGCAAAACTAATAAACCTACCGGTTAAATAGTCCTTTATGCCCAAATCATAATCAATTAGATTGTCACGAAGGCGACTCAATATACAACTTAAAGAGTCATGCATATATCTCAACTATTATTAATCAATCACAAAAGTGAGTAGTCCAACCTACTAGGTCAACCAACACGAATTGCCATCTTCCAATCATTATTATTCATACAGTTAAGCAGTTTAGCATACTATATGAGATGCACGACAAACCAATCCACAACAATGTCAACTAGCATGACAATTCACTTTTCAATTTATAATGCATGACAACATGTTCAATAAGGCTACAATGAATCCATCTGTAACATGTGAATATGCATGATCAAGTAGCATGTTATCAACAAAGGCATAAACAATAATTAACATGTAATCATTCATCTACATTAGTCCTAGAACTCACAGTGATTGGTTTAGAAGATTCCAAATCCTTCCAATAAAGCCACAATAGCCCGGAGAATGGCTAAAGCTTGCAATCAAGCTCCTTTCGACTCAATTCACCTAAAAGCATTCATAACGCGTACATGTAAGCCCCCGAACACAAGATAAGCCCCTAAGAGTTGGCTAAGGGTATTGGGTTATCAAACCAAAAGTACTAAGTCCATATGAGGCTTTAGGAGTTCTCGACTCGATCCAAGGCCCTCAAACCCTTTAAACACTTAATTTAGAGGTGTGATGCAAGAATAAGACCCAGACATCGACCCTCTACCAAGAAAACTCATTTTTAGGGACAGAAAGTTGGTCATGGTGCGACCAATAGGTTAGTCGTGCCGCTACCCCCTCCTGGACAGCTCTCAGCTCATTTTTGAGTCAAAAATGCACACCAAACTCCCACCACCTCCATAAACGTTTTCGTAACTTTGGAGGGACTTTACCAACAATATTTATAGCATATTAAGGTTACTTTAACACCTCTAAACATAATAGAATTATTTCATAACATCCCATGATTCTATGGAGCTCATACGGACTCCAAACGAGTCCGAAAATGACCGAAAGCTCCAATCGACAACACCAAGCTCCATTTGAGCTCATTCAATTCTAATCAATTCCATAGCAATATTTGACATATTTATGCTATGATTAGGCATTCATAATATATTCAAACATTTAATTCAAGCCAAAAATGATTAGGAACTCATTGAGGCATTTCACCGAACACTTGGCGTACGGTTTCGACTAAAAACGCCAATTTGAGTTCTTGCACATACTTTGTGTTTCCCAACTCATGAAAACACTTTAATAACACAATTAAACACTTTCCAAACATATTATACTATAACATAGCATTTTATTGCTTCATGGAGTTCATACGGAACTCCAAATGGGTTTCAAATGACCAAAACCCAAACTAAGCCTTCAAAACTTCAAATGAGTTCCTACTAGCTTCCATTTAATTCCATTGCTATAAATAACATATTTGGGCTATGTTTAGACATTCAATTTATATTTAATCATTCAATTCAACCCAACAATGATTAAGAACTCACTGTGGCATTTCACCGAACACTTGGCGTGCGGTTTTGGCTCCAAACACCAATCTTGAGCCTTTGCTCGAGTTTAACCCCAACCAATACATGAAATCATTAATCTAACATATTTAGACCATTTTATACCCTTTCCACACATTGAAATCATAAATATCATCAATTGGTTCATATGAACTCTTTTGAGTTCATAAATGGGTTAAAACCCAAATCATCTCTTAAAAGCTCCAAATGAGCCTCTACTAAATTCCATATCAACATTTAACATATATGGATCAAGATTGAGCATATTTATCCTACTAAAACATCAAACTCAAATCCATAACCCATTGGAGCTCATTTGAGCCCTAGATTGGGTTCAAACCAAAACTAACTCAAACTACCGATGTTGTTGCATATCATGACTCCATTTTGATCATATAACAATATATACAAAGATTGGAGCCATTACAAAACATTTCAACATAAACCCATTTAGGGTTTCATCTCCAAAAATGGAGGAATCAAGAAATAAAAGAGAGGATGAAGATGAGAGGTGATTATACCTTCAATGATAGCACCAAATAATGATTTCTAGACTTCAATCTTCACTCTTGATGATCAATAATATCAAACCCTAGACTTTTTCTCCATCTTTTCTCTCAACTCTTGCAAAATAAAGTGTGTGTGTGTGTGTGTGTGTGTTGTGTCCTCTTGGACGATTTTGGAGAAAAAAAGGGAGGGGGTTTGGCCTTTGGCCACCCCCAACCCTCCATCTATGCACATATGTACAATATGCCCCCTTCCCACAAGTCTTTTCAATTGCATTTATATAAATTACAAACTAAAATGCCATAACTTGCATTAGTTAATAATTCAATATCTAAATAAATAGATTTGACATAATTACACTAACTGTATTCAAATATCACATTATGTTTCCTTTTTATCATATAAGTCTCAATATTATTATTATCTCCAATTAATAATAATTACTCCAATAATTATATTAACTCCCATTATGGGATATAATTACCTCCTAATTATTTGGGGTGTTACATTAAGGCTTCAGAGATGGTCCGTTTAAACTCTAGAACCAAAGTCGGCAATCACCTTGTCTTTACTAATAGCACCTGAGGTATATAACAGTGAGGGGTTAGCAAATAAAATTTGTTAAGTGAGTTACTAGATCGATATAGAGTGCAAAACATACAACATGTAAAAGTATTTAAAATGATTATGAAATGCCAAGTGCATCTTTTAATAAAAATGATGTGGCATAACCCATTAATTTGCATAGGTTGCGGTACGTGACCCGCTAACCCGCCGTTGCCAACAGCTGTGAATCCATATCCAGCTGCGCAACTCCAACCGGCGCTCGAAGTCCGGCCACCTACCCACGAGCTCATGTGGTGTATGAATTTATACGCACAAACACAAAGTAAGACACTTCATAATAATAAAGATAACATGAATATTCGGTGAGGCCAATGATAAATGAGCATAGCTCACAAATGGGGTAATCAAGTGTAATCATGTGAAGCATGAAATGAAAGATTTTCAAGCGTAACATGAAGATTAATATATGTAATGAAAGGTATCAAATGAGTTATGCTGGCCGTAAACCATGATCAAATAATAAATTGCCAACTAGGGCAGTATGTCATATAAAATGATGCTCAGCAGATATGCACAATGTCATAATTAAAATAAACATGTAATTATGTATGCAACACACACATCAATACTAGAATTCACAGTATAATAGGCTATAATAGCCCTGAAGGCTCAATACGGCCAATAAGGCCACTTAACGGCCCGAACCGATAACCAGCACTTCTTGCAGCTCCAACCATATTAAATAATGATGTTCAAAGTATTCATTAGCTTATAATAGTATCTCATAAGGTTTGGAAGTTATTTGAAGCGTTTAATCGTTTTTGGTTTAAGTTTCCGAATTTACCGACATCGATACGTCTCTTGTTGAGTTTTATCGACTTGGGCGATATTTAATGTTAAAGTGTTATATAAGTATAGGATGACCCCATGATGTTATAGTATCATTATAGGGCTTAAAATAAGTTATTTGGGTGAACAGGGGCTCGACTCCACGCGTCAGAAGGCCGACTCGACGAGTCAAAACACACTGGAACCGAATTTATGCAAAATCTGACATCAACTCGTCGAGTCACCTCTGCAATCAGCCCAGAAATTGTGATTTTTTGACGTCCTGCTCGTGTTTCTCCGTTCCAAACTCATATTTTATTTACCAAAAACACCCCAAACTTGATTTTATGCTATATATTGAGGTATATAAACATAGGGTCGGGATCAATGGGGTACCATGTTAAACTGGGGAACCGGAGACCACCCATGTTTGGTTATAAGTAAAAAAAGGTAATATAGTCAATTAGGTTTATCTTAATTAATAGATGACAACTAATGAATTAATAAATTCCTTAATTATAGGGATTAATTCCATAACAATATCTTTAATAAATTTCAAAATGTGTTTTAGTGAACATGTTCAACTGGTTCCACAATGGATTTTAGTGAACATGTTCAATCGGATTCGACAATGGGTTTTAGTGAACATGTTCAATCGGATTTGACAATGGGTTTTAGTAAACATGTTCAATCGGATTCGACAATGGGTTTTAATAAACATGTTCAACTGGAGGTGTCAAATAAAGGTATTTATTATTTTGATCAAACCGTTCGTGAAGGTTCAATTTCATATACACGTTATTGAACATGTGCAATCGAGGTTTATTGTGTTTTTAGTAATTCTAACCGTTTTGATGATAAAATAATATTGACGGTATTGAACATGTTCAATCGTGGTTTTATGGTGTGTTTTCATTGCACATGTTCAGTATGGGTGTAAGGAATGATATTAACTTAAATGAAGATTTTCATAGGATACACAGAATCTTCGATTCTAATTTAAATTTTTCAATACCATTTTTACCCCCAACATTAATTAATGTGGGAAAAATTTTTAAGCAAAATTTATATTATATTTAAGGATTTTAATGACAAATGATTGGCTATAAATGGTTCACTGGTACCCCAGTCTAAGATGGTACCCCATTGATATATATATATATGTATGTATGTATGTATGTATGTATGTATGTATGTATGTATGTATGTATGTATGTATGTATGTATGTATGTATGTATGTATAAATTCCTTGAATTTGCATAAAAGAACTAATTCAAGTTTTCATGGTTTCATTCAGTTTCTTCTTGTTGGTTCTTTCAGAAACAATAATTATTTACCAATTGAGTTTGAAACCCTTTCAACCATTTTTTTCCATCTCCATGTATATGGTCATAGCCAGTCGATTGGATATGAACATAGGTATACATATATTGAAGAGTAAATTGGAGCTTACTTTGTAGAAATTTTCCCAGCCCTAAGCTTTTGTTCTTGAGAAAAAATGTATGCAGAGAATTTTTTGAAAGTAAAGGAATGGAGAAGAAATGAGGGTTTACGATTGGGGTGAGGTTTAAATCCCCAATTGGTTAGCCATATTACAACTACAACCCCTCAAGTTCTCTTTGCTTGAATTCCCAACCATAAGGGGCTGTTTGTTTATTTTCTTTATTAAGTTCTGTTTTGGTTAAGTTGTCTGTCTAGATTAAGTTGACTGTTTAGAAAAAAATCTGTATTGTTTGTTTTATGTGCTGAATGAATCGTCTGAATTAAACAAAGATACTATTCTACCCTTTAATTAAAATTTTTTAATATAAAAAAGACCTATGGTTCAAAGCATTATTTATATATATATATATATATATATATATATATATATATATATATATATATATATATCTAATGTTATATGTGTGTGTGATAGAGAGAGAGTGATTGCAACTTGTCCTGTTATTTCACTGCATGCTTGTAGCAAAAGTACACAACTTTAAAAATGCAATTTGTGAGTTGCTCTTGGAGTCTTGACACCTATATCACATATGAGTATGCTTATATTACTTGTTCCTTTGGCTTTAAAGATTATACACGTTCCTATGAATTGTCCAATTACAAGGCTTGAAGCACATAATACAAATGGGTAAAGCATGTGGCTAAGGTTTTAATTCAATCATAGTTAAGCAACTAGATATAATTTGTTTGGCACTCAATTAATAATGATTAGTATCTTAATCTTGAAGGGTTTGTACATAAGTGTATAAGTTGTCAATTTACATGGCTTAAAGTGTACAGTACAAGTGGTTAGAGCTCATAGCTAGGATTTTAATTCCAATCATAATTAAACAATCAATTTCAATTCATTTGATAGATTTATTAACTACAATTGGTGTCTTTATTCTGAAAGTATTATAGCAATGTGTGAGTTCAACTAACTCAACTACATGTAAGTCTCACTTATCTATTTATAGTTTTGTAAAATAGTATTAATATACATATATTCTCTTAAAATAATTAAGAATATAAATTCTTACATATCAATTAACGTAAATAAATCACTCAATTTATTGGTTAAGGACATAATTAATAATTTAATTATTATATCTAATTTGAGAATGTTACATTAGCGGTAAATAGCGCCGCTATTAGCGGTACCGCTAAGTTGAACCGCACTTTTTTCTAGGACCGCTAACTGCCTTACCACTGCTATAGCGGTGCGATCAATTGCGTTAAGTTAGGGACTTTTATTTAGAGGATTTTGACTAGTTGCATCTATTCACTTCAGTCAAATAATTTATCTGCTTAGAATAACAACCAACTAGCCATAAATGTTCTATTAGTGTAATGTACTCAAATTTTTCTCTAAAATAGCTTCACACTACCAAATTTTTTTTAAAAAAAGCATCAAACTCAAAATAATAGATCCATAATAGCCTTATGTGATGACTCGACGTTAGGGCTGAGATTTTTATACTGAATAACGGGACCGAACCAATACATTCAGTCTGGTATTCGGTTCTTGGTTGTTGTTTAAATCGGGATCGGTACTAACCGGTTTCGGTACCATTTAAAAAATCAGTACTACCGGTACCGGTACTGAATAAGAAAAGGCTCATAAGTGTTGTATTGTCACATTGTGTATAGGATGATATAAAATTCAAATTTCGGTAAAAATCAGGTGTTCATCCATCTAATATCGTTTCTAATTTCTGTGGTCAAATATTATTTCGTTCTCATATGTTTGTTTTGAATTTTACATCTTGTTACTTCACATATACATTTGTTAACTTTAATTATTTTTAATTGATTTGCGGGTTGTGGATTTGAAAGCTACAATGGATAAATTCGGTCAAATAGTTCATACGTATTTGGGATGAATTATAAACGACTAATCTCCTTTTTTGATCTATGAATTTATTGTTATTTATTTTCTTGAAATTTCGGTACCAAATTCGGTATAGCACCGTAAAACTGGTACCGATACCGGTCAATTAAATTCGGTTCAGTATTCGGTACGTTTAATCGCACAAAAAATTATCGGTACCAACCGGTGCGGTACCGGTCCAATACCGAAGTCATCCCTACTTGACGTTGACTCTGTAACATCTGGAAACCAGTAGCAGGTACGTGGAATTTATTTATTGGCTTTG
The DNA here is from genome assembly GCA_020465985.1 of Centrapalus pauciflorus. Lineage (NCBI taxonomy): Eukaryota > Viridiplantae > Streptophyta > Magnoliopsida > Asterales > Asteraceae > Centrapalus > Centrapalus pauciflorus. The sequence continues at coordinate 227,017 of JAANYP010005220.1, forward strand.
ATAATTACTTGATGAGTTGGTGAAGTTTAATTGGTCAATTACACGTGATTTGCTAAAATAGATTGCTATTACGTGTAAATTCTAATCAGTTGAGAAAATAAATGAGTTATTAGTGATGATAGAACGGGGTTGTTACAATGAGTTAAATAACATTCCTAACCCGAATTAGTAATTTGAGATTAATTGAGTTAATGGGTGTTAAATTAGTAGTTGTTTAGTATTATACCTGTTTTAATTGGGTTTGAGACCCAAAAGGTATATAATGTTGGCTTAGTTGATTCCTTATTCATCCTCACCAACTCAAACCAAGTGTGTGTGGGTGTACGTGTATATTGAGTGAGTGAGAGAGAGAGAGAGAGAGAGAGAGAGAGATCAATGAGGAAGATAAGAAACAGCCATAACTAAGGATTTTAAACTCCATCATCTTCTTCTAGATGGGAACTCAAATTCAAGCAAGAAAAGGGTGGATTGAGGTTAGTAGATCGTTATTAATGTATTAACTTATTATGTAATGTAGTTATTGTTGTTAGGGGGATGTTTCATACCCCTAACCCCTGGTGTGCATGAAAAACGAAGTGGGGGATTAAAACCCCATGGCTGACCAAAACAGAGAGTGTACTGCTCTGTTCGTCGCCGCATTGCGGCCGCGCTCCTCTGGTCACGACCACAATCAGGGTGAGGCGGTGCAAGTTGGTCGCTGGTAGTGGAAACCCGACCGATATGGGGATCGTGGGCCATATGAGCTCGGTCGCGCTCAGATGAACTCGGGCGTGATGGGATGAGCAGCGGGTCATCGCGACCGCGATGGCTGCCCGCTATGGAGTGATCGCGACCGCGATCGTGGCCGCGCTCGTAGGTTTTGACTAGTTGAGTCCGTGGGATTAGTGATATAGTTATTATGTATGTATGGAGTAGTAGTTACATCATAGTCGTGTTTATATGTTGCCAGGATTTGTAGTAGAGACCGTCGTAGATACTGTGGTCGTGCTTCAGGTGAGTTACTTACCTTCTATTAGTAGATGCACTAACGTTGATAATTATGTTTTAAAAGAGGTTTTTCGTTTACTATCTGGGTCCCGTGAGGATCCTTTTTTATACGATAATTACTCTTTAGCACGCAGCAGAACACGTGGATTATTTGTGGAGTTGTTATACGTAGAGTAGAGACATGTTGGGTCATTCCCAACCCAGAAGTCCTGGCCTAGCCACTACTTCGTGGAGTGAGCTACGCATGCTATTCCGGGTCGCTCCAGATGAAGCGTCAGACTGTTGCTGTCGACCGCACGTAAAGTTGATTATCCAGTTGTTATATTGTGCTAACTTGTGAAGACCACCCCTTACGGGGCAGTTCTCACTAGTCTAGGTCCCACATCATACAATACGATATCAACCATACTAAGATAGGGTAATTAAATTGCGGAATAATAAATTACATGTACAAGCATATTAGGATTTAAGTTATACAGTTTACATATTTCAAATTAAAGTTATAAAAGGGTACCATCTAATCTAATCATTACATCATAGATTCATATCAAATCTACCCAAAATCCACAACAATTTCTGTCTTCCAATCAGTACCGAAAGGATTTGTTGTGTAGTGGTCTATGATACTTCTGTCTTGATCGTTAATAGACCTAAGAGCTAGGTCCAGCAGGTGACTTTCCTTTGCTTTTACCTGTAAAATTATAATGCAACATCTGTAAGCAAAGCTTAGTGAGTTTATAGATTTTCAATATCAACATGTGTGTCAAGCGGATCATAAGTCTTAGCGTGATATGTCTTGGCTGCCGCTACAGCCCTCATGATTGAGATATAGAATCATAGATTTGGATGATGTTCAGGCCACACTCACGCTTAAATCGTGGGGATTAGCCACATACTGGGCTAGCTACCAGTAAGTCAATATGGCGGAACATCGGAGGTCATTACCAAGTTCATAAGAACTGGTGAAATAGCCAGGTCTAGAACAATAGACCATCAAGGCTAGTCAAGCTGAATAAATCTATCAAGTGTCTGATCAAATAGTGAAGCTTAAGTCATAGAAGTCATGATAGCAATGAATCATAAAGCAATGTCTGAATAAGTTTTAAATGCAATATGAAAATGATAATCAAATAGCTATCATGATCCACTGGGCAACACCCAACCATGGTGTGCACAGGTCTCAATCCAGCTGATAATTGAATGTCAATAAATCTAACAGCAGCAATATATCTCAACCGGAATCTATGCATGTTCAATCTGAATATCTATAACTCACAGGTCCGGGTCTTGGTCAAACAGATATAAGAATCTACCACCTGAGTTATCTCAGGATTTTATCTTGTCAATTCTGTTCTCTGTTAAATCAAATCTTTGACCCGCTTTAAATCTTTAAGTCTTTAATCTTTGTTCAGAATATACTGAACCTGTTCAAAATTATTCATGATAATATCATGTCAATTTCATCATCTTTATCATTATCATTTTAGTCTTTAAATTCTTGAATTTCATCTGATTCTGATAACTTATTTATTTCACAATTCATTCTTTGTCTCAATATTTCTCAAAAGTCCTCTATTTATATATTTAACAACATATATTTATATAGTTATTTATTTTACTAAAATATTAAAATATAATAATTGGGTTTCGGACCATTGATTTCGGATCAGCCCGAATTGGGATCCGGATTCGGATCTAACCGAATTAGGAACCCGAATTTAGCTTCATCCGAAATGTAATATACCCGAATTCGGATCATGACCCAACCGAAATTGAGGTATCCGAATTTAGCATGACATCCGAATCTAGGTGGGTCCGAAATATAGAGAAGTCCGAAATTTGAAAGCATCCGAAATGGGGATACATCCGAATTCGGGTATATCCGAATTCGGATCCTATACTTAGTATTTTCCCAGAAATGTTCTTGGTGTTCATCATGTTCTTCATTTTGTTCATACGGATTTTTCACAAAAATCCCCAAAACTCATTTCTTGTAACATGCAACTTAATATTATGTTATATTACTATTATTAGGTTGATTTTATATTAATTTCTCCATCCATATCATCATATTTTGATCAAGATCATCCAAAACTCATCTTTTAGTCAAAAACACATTTTTGTTCAAAAATTCCGATTCTTAATTAGTTTTGGATGATCTAACCCATGATTTTAGTTTCTATCACTTTTATATACATAATCTTATCATTATCTACTAAAATCATAGACATGCACATAAAAAATCATGATTTTAAATTCTTGGTTTCGGTTATACACAAAACCGAACCAAACTTCTTATATTTCGAAATTAAAAGAAGTTATTACCTCAAATTCTTGCTATTTGATGATTGTTGTACTTTCTTTGATCTTGATTCTTCAATCAATTGCAATTTAATGAGAATTCTTGAATAATTTGTGAGTTTGGCCGAGAGTTAGAGAGAGATTAGAGAGAGAGAGAGCTTTCAAGATTAATGATCTTAATGATCATTAATTTGATTTTATATCCATTTAGTTACATTAAAAATTTAACCCACCATATTTTTTTTGTATTTTACATCTTTAATAATTAATATCATATATATAATTTAATTACATTATTTCATTCATAATTAAATTACAAGATAATTAATGTAATAAAATTACATTACTTGATCAAAATACTGAAATTAAGACTGGACCCAATGTTAGGTTGTTACATAACTATTTTGCAGAACTTATTTTAACGTTGTTTAATTGTAACTCATCAGCTTTATAGCTGACAGTTGTTTTGAATGTGCATCTCAGGTGCGAGGCCCGAAGTTAGAGATACAACGGGCACAAGTCAAGACCTGCCTCGTGGATCATAGTTAGTGACTACTTTAGTAAGTAGTCTTTCGTATCTTGTGGTTTGGCGTATCAGCCAATTTATATTATGGATGACTGTAAACCATAACTTAAATGGTGGATAACTAGACTTTAATAACGGGGGTTGGTTCCCTTTCAGATGTGACTTTTATGCCTACGATGGTTGCTTAAGAGTTAATTAGTTGTTTACCTTTGGTGATGATTATATTATATTGGGTGACGTAAACTATAAGTCCTACGTGGTATTAGTAGGAAAAGTAGGGTGTTACAGATTCTGCATCCACATAGGTTGCCACATCAGCACCTAGTGGTGACTAAGTCATCACAAAATAGCAACGTACCTATAACAGCAAGATACTTTACCAAGTTTTATTTGTTTATTTTAATTTCAGATTTAGTACATATTGTTATTATTATCATTATTAGGGTTTTATGTTTGAAATAGAAGCCGACCAGATACAGATGTTTTATTATAGCATTCTATTAAATTTTCTTCTAAAATAGCATCAGACTATGCATCACTTTTTCTAAAATAAGCATCAAATTCAAATTAATTGATCCACAATAGCTTTATGTGGTGACTGGGCGTTGACTCGACATCTACATTGGCTGCCACATCAGCAGCAAATGATGACCGAATATGCATAAAATAACAATATACTCATAACAGCAACCCACTCCTAACAAAAATAAACCAACAAAAATTAGGAGATTCACCATCTTAACCTTAATTATAATCCAAGAACAATAATGATATTCCAAGAATCAAATCAAGAACCATAATTGAACAAGACCAGAATCGTAGAGAACAATAACAATACATGTAATCGATCTGATTCGATACCATAATCATAATCAACAATTTGAGTACTAAAAAATGAACATGTGAACCTATTAGAGAACAATAACAGATCTAATAACTGAAGAACTAGAACACATCTGTGAATCATAATTAAGAACCCAAAATCGATTGTGAATAGATGAATTTTAACCCCAAAAATCAGAATCAATAACAAAGTTATGTATCAAGCAAGAACAAAAGAAAAACCCTAAACGATTTCAAGGTTTAACCCTAATCAACCCAGACATCGCATCCCAATCAAACCTAGAGAAACCCAGATACCTTAAGCAAATCAGAACTACTCCAGATCCTTCGTAGCATAAAGGGATCTCAAACAACCTCTCATTCCCTTCGTAGCTTAGATACATTCAACAAGAGAGTTTCGTTGATGTTGGTTCGTCGAGAGCAAACTGGAACTGCTCCAGATATGATTCGTGGCTGAAAGCAACGGTGAAGGGTGACAAATGAGGTGAAGCCCAATATTCGTATCGTCTTCAAGTTTGTTAATGTGGGGAATGCAGAGGCCGACAAGATGCTCCACCGGTTCTCCTGGGGAAGACGAGGGTTCCAACGGAGGTCTCTCTGACTCCTAATTGTTGTTACTTTGACTTGTTACAATAGAAGGCTGATCGTTAAAAATAAAAACAAAATATTTTTATGTTTTATAACAACATTATTTATTTTTATTATTAATATCATCAATTTTTCTATTTTTTATTGTTTATAATTGTCAATGAACAACAAAATTGTTATAACATGTCACCAACATCCAAACACCTTTCACATATTGGAGCACATCAACCATACGACATGGCAATGGGACGGGACGGGACGGGGAGGAGTCTCATTTCCCGTTCCTGCGTCTTAAGGTTCTCTTCCATCCGGCTCTATCTCCGTTAGAGAATGAGTTTATATCTTCATTCCTGTCCCAATAAGGTATCGGGATCCCCATCGGGAAATCGTGTTTTTCAATCCTCTTAAAATATTATTAAGTTTAAACTATATATAAAAATTAGTTTATAAAAAAAGTTATGTAAGTAAACTTTAAAACAAATCAATTCAAATATATTTGAGTTATTTACATAAATAATTTATAATAAAACTAAAATAAAAAAAATTTTATGCAAAAGATTTACAAAACCAATAAGAAAAATTAAAAAAAAAACAGTATTTTAAACGATAGGAAAGTCATATACATTAATATTTAATATGTTATATTAAATGTAATGAATAATGTACATTGTAAAGTTAATATATACATGTTAATTTATATTACAACATAATATAACCAGGGTTTATTTGATATTATAAACAATAAATTGTATTTATCTTTTATTTTATTTTACTTTAAAAATAACAAAATGTATTTGTCTTTCTTACGTGGAACGTGGTAACGCCACGTGAGATTTTGTATTCTCGTTTAGTATGTATATAGAGATTATATGTGTAGTAGATATAGATAGATAAACAAATGATGATGATTACGATAAAAGTAAATTACATAAATGGTTCATGTGGTTTATAGCAAATTTCAAGATTCGTCTCTAACTTTGAAAATTACATTGGTATTCCATGTTTTGAAACTTTATCATGTTTTCAACATAAGAACGATTTCTTCAAGAGAGAGACAAGAAAGATTTCTTTGAAGAACATAAGAACGATTTCTTCAAAAGCTTGTTGAGTTTATCAGATCTTCAAAAGAGAGATGATAAATTTTAGTGTTTATAACAATAATAATAATAATAATAATAATAATAATAATAATAATAATAATAATAATAATAATAATAATAATAATAATAATAATAATAATAATAATAGATGATTAATATTAATATCAAAACTTAAAAAAAAAAAAAATGCATTGCTATTTATTTAAGGCACATTGTTTATTGTTATTTTCTATGGTAGGTTTCTTTTCGATGACATCATGGCAGCCTATGTGGGGAGTCAACGTCCAATTATCACGTAATATATTCATAGATCAACTACTTTGAGTTTGATGCTTATTTAATAAAAAATTTGGTAGTGTAATTCTATCCTGGGAAAAAAAAATTGAGTGCATTGCTCTATCAAAACATTTATGGCTACTTGGTTGCTATTCTAAGCAAATAATCCTTCCTATAACATAAATAACATAAATAATTGTTTTGAAGTATTTGGATTGCATTCGTTAATAAGTGATCATTTGTGTTTAAAATTAATCATACCACATATTTGATTAATAACTTTTTATTTGGTCATTTTACAAGTTAAAACGTAAATCCAAATATCTTAAAAACTGATTATTTGAATTGTGATAGCAAATAGCAGAAGCAAAACCAAACACTAAATTTTCGACAGCCATTTTTGTTACAAATATTATCTGATTATTAGTTTATAATGTTGCTTAAACTTTTTCAAACACAAATCCAAAAATAGCACATAGGTATGAAATACGTCTCATTATTAACAATAAATAGGCACTTTCACAAATTTATCATAAATTTGTCTCATATAAATATTTTATAAATAGGCACTTTCACATTATTAACTCAAATAAATAATTTATCATAAATTATTTGTCCATGACTTTCTTTTGCCTTTGCTTTAGCCAAAATTAGTATTTGGTGTTATCAATCATCAGCATTTTCCTTTCAGAAACTACTTTGAATAGTTATTGTCAACTTTATATACATTTTAATAAAAAAACTATAAATGTATATAAACGAGTTATTGAACACCCGCGCGTTGCTGCGGGGTCTAAAATATTAATTACAAAAATTAATATAAAACAAATAAATAAAAAATACTTTTCAAACAATTCAAACAAAGAAACACAACTGAACCAACATCGAATAGTGAAATTGAAAAGCCGATATAGATTCAAGAAGACAAATGATACTGTTATTCTGTTCTTATTATTGGTTTTCAAGATTTTGCAATGCTAAAATTACAAACAATGTCTTATTAAATCGGATCGGAACCAGAATTAATTAATCAAATATTCATAACCATAATTTGAAAATTTGACATTGATTAGATTTAATCGTCAATTTAATTTATTGGTTTTACGATAAAATCAAATAAATTTATAACGGTAATGTCTCTAATACATTGATTAGAGTTTGTCAACGTTATAATAGTAATGTTTGAAATACATGATCATATTTAATTAAAAAATTAAAATATTAAATAGTTACATTTTAATTATAAAACAATTTCATTAGAATTTTGTATCGTGCATCTGAATAACAAAGTCTTTTTTATACAATTAAACATAACATAATAGTTTCAAAAGACAACTACAAACATAAGTATAAGTAAAATCATAAATTTAATTATGTAAGAAAATGTTGTAATAATATGTTAAAAGAGGACTAAATTAAAATTTATTAAAATAAAATGGCTAAATAAGATGAGGGTGTATTGTGAAAAAAATAAATTAAAAATTGAAATAATAAAACAATTTCATTAGAATTTTGTATCGTGCATCTGAATAATAAAGTCTTTTTAATACAATTAAACATAATATAATAGTTTTAAAAGACAGCTACAAACATAAGTATAATTAAAATCATAATTTTAAGTATGTAAGAAGATATTGTAATAATAAACTTTAATAGAGGACTAAATGATAATTTATTAAAATAAAAGAGCTAAATAAAAGATCACACTAAGATGAGGGTGTATTATGAAAAATTTAAAATGAACAAAAAAAAGAAAAAGAAAAAAAGAAAAATCGCCGTTGGTTTAGACGATTTGATAAATGTATGTATATATAATTATATACTCTTAAATAAATATATAAATATTATGTAGATCGAATAACTTACTAGCCAACTATTATAACCAATATAATACTCATACGTTGCTTGGTCTGAATTATTTTAGGCATTGCTATATATATTCCCCTTTACATTAATTTATACTGATCACACCTTTACTCACATGATTTTTGTTAATGACATGAGACCAAATAATTAAACGTTAATCTCCTCTTACATTAAGAATGAGGGTGTGTGGTTACTGGTTAGCAATTGAAAGGGTGTGCATATAGAATTACCCATTATTTTTTATAAATGCAATGTATATGTTTACATTTTGTATAAAAAAGTAATTACATATAATGAGAGGGGTTCAATGGAAAACTGATATGCATCAGAAAACCTTGGAAAACCTCCATGTACCACCACAAATGCATCACAATTCCCGCGTGATGCATCAAATTCCCCGCATGATGCATCGACTTTCTGCGTGATACATCACCTGATCCAATGGCTATAAAGTGGTTCCCAGGTTCTCCGATGCATATAAGTTTTCCGTTGAACCCACCCCTACATATAATAAGATTATGAATTTTATGTTGTCTTTTATTTTAACTTTTTAAGGGATAATTGCGTAAAAAAAACCTCAACTTGTCAGTTTTTTGTGATTAAAACTTCAAACCATTTTTCATTGCATAGAAAACCCCGAACTAACTAAAACTTAGTAAATTAAGATTTTATCAATGGGTAACCGATTGAAACATGTTATTAATCCTACGTGAACCGGTAAATAACCTACATAGAATAAATTTTAATTGTTGAAACAAGTTGTCAAATATTACACATCATTTAAACCCTCAGTTGATGATGTGATCCCGTTTTAAAATTACAATTAAAAATTATCAACGGGAGTTTAAATGATGTGTAATGCTTGGCAACCGGTTTCAACAATTAAAAATTTATTTCACATAGCACGTAGGATTAATAACTGATTTTTAACCGATTAACCATTGATAAAATATTGATTTACTGATTTTTAGTTAATTTGGGGCTTTTAATAAAACTAAAAATGGTTTGAGATTTTAATCACAGAAAACTGACAAGTTGATAGTTTTTTGCGCAATTATCCATTATTTTAAATAATAACCTTTGTTGTGATCAATATAAAGATAAGATATATTTTTAAAACATTAAAAAAATAAGTTACTATTAATGATATTTTAGTTTTATGAGTATGAAAAAAGTAAATAACATTTAAATATTTATTAAATTAAAACATTATAATATTAAATAAATAACATATCATACGTGAAATAGTATTTTTCAAACAAAATATAAAAGCTGTATAGTACACTTTTAATAATGCATCGATAATGCATGTATATAGTTACAATAAAAACTTTAAAATTTCAATTTAAATTAATTACACATGTTGAAATTATATATATATATATATATATATATATATATATATATATATATATATATATATATATATATATATATATATATATATATATATATATATATATATATAGAGTCAGGTTCAAAAAGGTACCTCTCGAAATCAAGTGCACCCGAAGGTACCGACCTTAAAAAACTTTTTTTTAAATTTTTTTCTCATAACCATGTTTAATCTAATGTTATACACATGATATATGAATTTCACATACATTCACACTTTCTGTGTCCTTAAAAATTATGTGAATGCTCAATGCATATTTATGTGAATGGACATCCATGTGAATGGTCATTTCACACAATGTGAATGGTGTGAATGACCATTCACGTAATCTTTTTTTTACCATTCACAAGATTTATGATGTTGCTCCTTTTGAAAAAAAGTCTTATAATGTTGTCTTATACATGTTTATTCAAAAAAAATATATGTGAATGATCATTCACATTAGGGTACGCTGGGTACGCTGGAATCTCAAAGGTACGCTGATGAACCTGATTCTATATATATATATATATATATATATATATATATATATATATATATATATATATATATATATATATATATATATATATATATATATATATATATATATATATATGGAGGTTCAATGGAAAACCACCATGCACCTGAAAACTTGTGAAAACCGCACTGCACCACCACAAATGCATCAAATTCCCCGCGCGATGCATCAAATTTTCCGCATGATGCATCAAAATCCCGCGTGATGCATCACCTTATTTACGATCATGCCACCGCGTTTTCATGAAATGCACCAAATCTGACGGCTTGCGTAGGTTTCCATAGTTTTCAGGTGCATAGTGGTTTTCCATTGAACCCACCCCTATATATATATATATATATATATATATATATATATATATATATATATATATATATTGGGTTCACATGAGAACCCCTATATTTCGTGAGAACGTGAGAACCACTCTAAAATTTGTGCATTTGATACTAAAATTAAATGTTTTCGATAAATTTATGCATTTCATGTAAAAAAGTACGCATCTCATGCTATAATTTATCCATTTTATGTACGAATTGTGCATTTAAGAAAATTTGTGCATTTGATATTCAAATTTGTGCATTTAGTTTATAATTTAACGAATATAAATTTTAATTGTAATTTTAGTGTTAGATTATGACATTTATTAATATCTACGACTAATAATGGATTTAAGTAAAAATTTTAATTTTTAAATTTATGCATTACAAATTTATTCATTTTGGAGTGGTTCTCACGGAATTGATGGGTTTTACCGGAATCCAACATATATATATATATATATATATATATATATATATATATATATATATATATATATATATATATATATATATATATATATATATAATGGTTCGTGTGAGTACCTTAAAAACGTAGAGTACTGTAAGTACCTGCGAACACACGAGTTTCGGATGTGAACATGCTTCGACATTTTTTTTTTTCAATTCATTTAGATACAAATAATATAAGACTATTTGTGAAAAATTATATATACATTTACACATTCTAACATATTAAAAGTCATGTGAACGTGAAAAAACTTATGTGAATATGTTTAATGTGAACATACGTTCACAACAGTGTAATTCTTGTGAACATGCACTTTTCACATAGTTCTAGTGCGTGTTTATGTGTGATTTTTTTACAAGTAGTCACGTATTATTAATTTAAACATGATTATGAACAACATTTCAAAAAAAAAAAGTTTTAAACGAAGTACCTTTGGTACTCCGCAAAACTAATGATATTCACTTGAACCCAAATATATATATATATATATATATATATGGGCTTCTGGTACAACTAATATTTATCAAGCAATATTTATAATAATTAACAATTAAACAAACGTTATTATAATATCTGAAGCTCCACTGTTAACTATATATTATAGATGAATATCACTTGCTAGCAAAAACTTGGAAATTACTCACCATTATCAACTCTTTGTCTCATTACCCATTAATTTTAGAGAGAGAAGAGGTAGAGAGAGAAACGCCGAACGGGGACGGAGCCATTCCGCAAATCAGCCGGAAACGTCTTTTGTATAATGTTCACTCTAATTAACCTGTTTATGATCAAAAGAATTCGAACTAATAAAACAATATCACTATTACAGTTTCTACATCTCCTTTTCTGTAGTTAATTGATGTCACTTTGTTTTTGTCGTGGATTATGTATTTGTAGTTAGAAAACTTAAATTTCACAATCCAAGTACTTCGTGTAACTCTTATTTGTATTAAAATTTGAATTTAAATTTCAGATTTCTTTCGATATATATTTGTCTGTAGAAACTAAACAAACATATGTTGAAATTAGATAACTGAATTTCAAGAATAATAGAAGTGATAAACAGTTAAACACCATTCTTTTATTTTTAATGGTTGAAATGAAAAGTCGAATAGATCTAACGATCGAGATGATGTCATGCAATTTATTTTACCTTGCGACAATAAATAAATACACACACCCGTTGAAGTAAAGCTTCTTTTGATCTACAAATTGCTTGTCAAGAAAATTCCAAACTATTAAATCGTATGAGAAAACAAAACCGATATGTGAGTTTTCACCACTAAATGTTTAAAAAAAAAAAAAGATAGATATATCAGAGTTAACACCATATTCAGATCAGAACAATTTATAAGGTATATAGTAACCTTTCAAGTTTTGATTGCGTACCAAGAAGGAACAAACCCAAAAAAAAGTATGAATACTCTGAGCAAACTCAACATCTCCATTTTTTTTCTCCTACAGTATCTTATACTTAAAAATCTACGATTTTCAAATACGCATACTTAGTTCTTCAATTGGTTTTCTTCATCATTTCACTTTGAGAATGATAGATATTCACAAAGTGAGTGAAGAAGAAGAAGAATAACGGAGATGATGAATGCGCTCAAAGTATGCATGCTTATTTTTTCGGTTTTCGCCATCTCGATCAGCTGAAAACAAAATCGAAAGGTTACCATATACCTTATATATCATTCTAATCTAAAGAATGGAATGTGGTATATGCTTCAACCTCACACCCATGTCATGTGTATATATATACACACACACAAGCACAATGATTTGTAGACAGAAAATGAAATGGAAAAAGAAAAGAAAAATGAGAAAAGAAAACAAGAAAAAGTAGAAAACTCAAAATATCACTTTCTACACAGCTAAGCAAAATAAATGCAACAATAGTACTCTCTTCAAATTAAATATTACACAATTAACAAAGTAATTGATTTAGTTAGACTCAACGTATTTTCATATTAATTTAGCTAAGTTAAAACGCAAATCAAACCTTTTTAAAAACTAATTATTTGATAATTATGATAGTAAACTACAGAATTTAAACCAAACACTACATTTTCGGTAGCACATTTTGTTACAACTATTATCTGATTATTAGTTTCTAAAACGCTACCGCACTTTTTCAAACGCAAATCCAAACACCTTCTTAGAGTTGACGGGTTTTCCTAATAATTTAGTTTGAGTTTTTTGTTGACCCATTATTAAGTACTCGAGTTGTTTAATGAATATGTTATCGGCTTTTTCTAATAAAAATATTTTAAAAACATTCGTTTCAAATTTAAAAACGAAAATTTCCAAAATTTATAATCACATAGTTTTCAAAAATTTCATCTCATTTTTTAAAAATTTCCAAAAAACATCGGTTATTGAAAATTTCCATCTAACTTTTTAAAAAAAATGAAAACTTGTTTACTTAACAACAATATCATAAATTTTTATTTCACTTTTTAAAATATCAATTTTCATATTCTCTTTCTTACTTTTCTATTACCTACCTATATTTCTTCATAATACTTTCTCTCTCTCTCTCTTATTTTTCTATCACATATCCTATTTTTCTTATTTTATAATCACATATCTTATTTTTTTCTTAAAACTAAAACTTTATCATTTAAACAAGTTGTCACTTTATATAGAAATCTTTTTTTCCTGAAAACTAAAACTTGAAAACCGAAATCGAAAAACGACTAGTTTTCGTAAATTAAACGCAACCTGAGAATGTTAATAAAAACTAAAAAATATTAGAGTTGTTTAAAGAGTTTGTTGAATAAAAATATAATGTGTGTGTGATTTATTTAAATTTTAGACAACATAGTTTTTCATCATCGGGAAGAGAAGGTATTTTTATAATATTTTCGGACCAGTCATTCTTAGTAGTAAGGTTTCATTAAAAAAAAAAAATTAAGACAAAATTTATTATTAATTTTTCAAAACATTACTTAGAGAAAACTTGTTATCTAAAAATAAAAATCAATTATAAATACTTTGCATTTTTATATAATTAACAATTTTCTCAAAAGCCAAAAGCAAAATAAAGCATTCAAATTATGTTTCGTTTTTTAGTGCAAAATGTACATTTTTGTATATATAGCAATAGAAGTACTGCACTGCAGTATAATACATTTTTTATTTTTAACTCAAATCAATAGTCACTTTCACAAATTTATCTATTTCTAACTTTAGTCTTGCTTTAACTAAAATTAGTATTTAATAGTTATTTTCAAGTTAATATATAATTTTAATGGCAAAAAATTTATTAATAGACTTGATACACATCGTAATAAAAACTGAAAGAGTTTATTATATAAAAAACATGTTTTTATATTTTTGGTGTTTTCATCACTCTATGTTATGTTTTCTTATAAAAGTCATCAAGTTTTTTTTTTTTTTTTTGGTTTGGTAAAATTTGACTATTGGAATCTTATTTTTTAAATTTTGAAAAACTCTGTTTACTAATTATAACTAGAGTCTAATGGTCAAATTTTACAAAACTAAAAAAAAATTATAACTTGAAGACTTTTTTGGAAGAGAAAATGATGTCAAATAGCTATGTGTTTTTGAGTTTGTACACATTTATGTGGTGTACTTTTTGTGCATATTTGGTAGTTAAACTTTTGAAAATGTTTCAATTAAGTAGTTGGGTGACCTGGAAACCGGCACCAACCGGTCACCATGCTTAGGTGGATGGTTTTTTCAAGAAAAATGGCATCAACTAGCTATGTACCTTTAAATTTGTACACATTTATGTTGTTTACTTTTCTTTTGTGCACATTTAGTAGTCAAACTTTTAAAAATGTTTCAATTGGGTAGTTTAATTACCTGAAAATCCATAGCAACCGTTTACCACACGTATGTAGACATGTTTATATGACATAAAGATTAAAAAAATTGATTTACTTGTTTTTTTTCTTTTATAAATGACTACTAAACACGATAGGTATCAAATTCAAAACATATCATTTCCACTTGATAAATATCACGTTTAAGAGTTGAAAATTAATGCTTTAGTATATTGTTATAAAATAAAAGCATATTTTATCAATTTGATACATATTTTGTTTATGAACTTTTTATAGTTTTATAGAAATAAAATAAATAATCTTAGGCTTTTTTAATTCCAAGTTATTATAAAAATATATTCACGTAAGCATAGTAATCGGTTGATATTGATTTTCAGGTAACACAACTATTTAATTGAAACACTTTTAAAAGTTTAACTACTAAATGTGCACAAAAGAAAAGTACACAACATAAATGTGTACAGACTTAAAAGTACATAGCTATTTGATATCATTTTTCTTGAAAAACATTGTCCACGTAAGCATGATAATCGGTTGGTGCCGGTTTCTAGGTCACTCAACTATCTAATTGAAACATTTTTAAAAGTTTGACTACTAAATGTAAAAAAAAAAGTATACTACATAAATGTGTACAAACTCAGAAGTACGTAGATATTTGATGTCATTTTTTCTTTCTGGAAAAAATAACATTGAGAGACAAAAACATAAAAACCGTAAAAATATGTTGGTATTTATCATAATAAACCCAAACTATAAATATATCTCCAAAATAATATTTTTTTTTCAAGGACAAGTTTCTTTTAAATAAGTGTTTAATTTGAAAAAAAATCAACATGTTTTCACGTTATCTGCAGTTTCATCTTTCCATATTATTTTTTCGGATTTTTCTAAGAAACGCCACATGTTAATGTTTCCATTTTGATTTTCGGAAAAGATTTGTTTTTTCAAATAATTAACTCTATGTTTTTCCATAAAAATTAATATGTTTTTCTTCGCCCCGAAAAGTTCTGAAACTTGGGAATTTTTCGAGTGAAAAAAAGAAAATTTTCAAAAAACACAATCAAATAAATAACGTGAGAATTTTATTGATAAAAAATAACACGAAGAACTAAACCACAAAAACATATTGATTTTTTATATTAAACCCTTTAAAGTAGCTAGAAATTACGAAATACTACCGACGCCAAAAACCAAAGGGTCTTTGGCCTAGCGGTAACAGGGTGATGATATAAGTGAGAGGTCACGGGTTCGACTCCCGTCGGAGACAAGTTGAAATATAGGTGGAGAAAGTAAGTCTTGTGATAAAAAAGTAATAGTTTAGGAGTAGGAGCAGTATAACTTGCCGTTCAAAAAAAAACACCGACGCCAAAATAATATACCAACACCTGAACTAACATTCTAATCTATACTATGAGGGTGTTTGGTTTTGCGTTATAAACAATTAGCTTATTACGTTACAATAACGCAAATAATTGATTTAAAGTGTTTGGATTGCATACGTTAATAAGTGATTATTTGCGTTTAGCGTTTGTCCTACCACACTTTTTCATGAGTTAAAAATTGTAGCTTATTTGTTTAATAAGTGATTATTTGGTCATTTTACAAGTAAAAACGCAAATCCAAACACTTTAAAAACTGATTATTTGATAATTATGATATCAAACAGCAGAAGCTAAACCAAACACTACATTTCCTGCAGCACTTTTTGTTACAGCAGTTTTCGGATTATTAGTTTTCAAAACGCTACAGCACTTTTTCAAACGCAAATCCAAACACCCTCTATATAAAATAAGAAAACCACTTGGAGTTTCTGGACCATTGGATGGAAAGAAATCAATGGTCCAGATTAATGACAACTCATAATTATTTATGAAATGTCTCTTGTACCCTTAATTAAAATCAATAATTATACCTATGCAATTTTTTAATTCATTTTCCAAATTTACTACATTAATTTAATTACATTAAAAATTGATTTTAAAATTGTTCATTAATGAATTAATATTTACCTAAAATAAAAATGTGTCATTATTATCGTTAGTGATCATAGTTAAATTCAAATGTAAAAATTTTGATTTAAATGTAGAAGTGTAGTAAATAAAGTTAAAATATTTTGTTAATTATTCTGCTAACAAGATTTAAAATTTAATTGATAAAACTTCAATTGTGAATATGATAAATTTTGATTGTTAATTTTCAGATATTCCATTTTTATATTTTATCATTTTCAAAATATATACACATTCACATAATTGAAGTTTTTTGTTTCTTACATTAATATTTCATATTTGAAGTTAATAAAAATTAAAAGAAACATTTTTTCCAAACAAATATTATCTGTTTTTAATAATGCAATATAATAATATTTTTTATTTAATATCAAACAGCTAAGTATTTTTTATCTTTAATTTAACTAGCTTTCAATTTTTTTTATTTTAATTATATATAAATTTTATAATAATTTATTAAAATATAAAAAAAATATGTATTTTCTAAATGAACCCATGTAATACATGGGTTGGTTAACCTATATATTATAATAAAACAAAACAATTCATGTCATATGTCACTTCCACAATACAAGAAAACTTTATTTTTCCACCACTCTTTCCAAATTTAACACATTAACTTAATTGCATCAAATTTTGACTTTATTTTTTTCATTAATTAGTTAGTAAGAAATTAGATTTTGTAACATTTAAAATTAATGTTTACCTAAAATAAATATCTATCATTATTATCCATAATAATCATAATTAGATACAAATGTAAAAATTTGAATTAGTTGTGGAAATTATTATTATTATGTATAATAAAGGAAAATATCAAATGTCACGTATCACTTCTACGTTCACCAAAATAGATAATTATAACTTATAAAAAATAAAAAATAAATACAATTTAATAGTTTTAAAAAGATAAATGTACTCTATTTTTTAATCTGTAAATAATAAAAAATAAACACAATTATTATTTTTGCATGTTTTTATTTTTACTCATATACATTTTATATAAATAAATTTAATTAAAAATATCGACGTAATATGTGGGTTATGAACTAGTTGAGAATATAATACTCTAAAAAAAAAACAGGTAAAAGTAGAAAAAAGACTTCCAAAAACAATATAAATGTATCAACATAATGCAACGATATAATAGTAAATTAATTATTGAACTCATACATTACCAATATTGCTATTTATAAACTCATGTTAATGTTGAATGAACAGTTAAGCAACAACTCAAGCAGGTAGGTAAGCAACTAATTTATTTTATTACTTTATATATATTATACAACATTTTATCCTGTGATAAATTTTGATGTATTGTATTTTTATTAAAATTTGGATATATCATTATGATCGCATGTTACCGTTCAATGAACAGTTAAGCAACCTGTCAGGCAGCTCGAGTAGGTAGAAAAAGCAGCTGACTTATTTTGTTAGTTTATATATATTATATAACATTTTTGTTTTCCTGTGATAACTTTTGATATAATGTATTTTAATAAAATTTGAATATATCATTATGATCGCATTATTTTTGTTTACATTCTGATATAAAATTTATCAGCATTGGAACCGTTTTCATTAAGTAGGTAGACATGCAACTGCCTAAATATTTTATTTTATATATAATATATAATTGTTTTGTTTTTCTATTAAAATGTTTGATGTATTACATTTTATAAAAAATCAAATATATCGTTATGATCGCTTTCCTTTTATCTACATTTAACATAAAATTGTATTTCGTCTCAAGCTATTTTAAGCTGACAGAATTTTTATTATTTAGTTGATTAATCGATCGCACTTTTTCGTTCACTGAATAGTAAAACTAGCTGGCAGGTAGGTAAACGACTAATTTTTTTATTACTTTATATATAATATATATCAATTTCCTTTTACTACAATAACCTTTGATATGTTATATTTTATTAAAATATGAATATCTTATTATGATCGTATTATTTTAATCTACATTCTGATATAAATTTGTTATCATCGGAACTATTTTTATTAGGCAGACATGTATGGAACTTACTAATTATTTTATTTAATACATATAATATAATTGTTTTGCTTATGTGTTATAACGTTTGATTTATTATATTATACAAAATGACGAATATATCATTATAATAGCATTCTTTTTTTAACATTCCAACATAAAAATGTTGGTCAACCATGATTTGTTGGATTTTTATACAAAAACTTTCACAACACACCATATCTTAGTGTTATCTTTTATTTAACCCCTTTATTTTAATAAATTTTTGTTCAGTCCTCTTTTAACATTTATTATTACAATAACTTTTACACACTTAAAATTATGGTTTTAATTATACATATATTTGGAATTGTCTATTAGAACTATTATGTTATGTTAATTTTATGAAAAACACTTTATTATTCAAGTGCAAAATACAAGACTCTAATGAAATTGCTTTATAATTAAAATGTGACTAATTAATATTTAGATTTTTTTTATTAAATATGATCTTGCTTAACATTGAACATTATTATTATTTATTTGATTTGATCGTAAAACCAACAAATTAAATTGACGATTAAACCTAATCAATGTCAGGTTTTCAAATTATGGTTATGAATACTTAATTATTCAATCCATGTTCCGATCCGATTAAATAATTCATGATTTGTAATTTTAGCATTGCAAAATCTAGAAAACCAATGATAAGAACCAACTGACAGTATCATTTGACTTGCTTCCTGGATATATACCAGCTTTCCAATTTCACTTATACTTCGATCCTGGTTCAGTTGTGTTTCATTATTTGAATTGTTTGAAAAATATTTGTTCATTTGTTTTTTTATATTTATTTGTGTAATTAATATTTTAGACCCCGCAGCAACTTCCAGATCTTCAATAACTCGTTTTATATAGTATGTAAGTACACGGAATAATTAATCAAAATATGATAATATATAGACTTAATTGCATTAAAAAGGTAACATGCTACATTTGATCTATTTCAGATAACTTAGAGGGCGTTTGGTTTGCGGATTTATTGTGATTGGTATTTGAAATCTTATGTTTGGTTTGCAAATTCAAGTAATGACTTAAAATCTCAGAATTTTTTAAATCTCATCATTATTTGTTATTTAAAAGTACAGTTTCCCCATTAGGATTTCATAAATCCCATCCTAACAAAAACATGACAATCAAAGTAAAAATGACCTACAATTTATATCCGGTTTATGACATGTCATTTGCTACATGTTTTTCATTTTATAAAGGGTTTATTATGAAAAAAACCAACATGTTTTCACGTTTTTTGTGTTTTCGTCACTGCATGTTATTTTTTCCATAAAGAATCTCAAGTTATTTTTTTCTTTTTGGTTTAGTGAAATTTGGACATTAGACCCCGGTTATAATTTGTGAACCGGGTTTCTAAAAACTAAAATATCGGGTTGTAATGTCTAAATTTCACTAAACCAAAATATTAAAAAATTAACTTGAGGACTTCTATGAAAAAAATAACATGGAGGAACGAAAACACAAAAAAAATGAAAACATGTTTTTATAAATTGAATGAGCAAGTCCACATATGATGTTTTTTTAAGCAACAATTTTGTTCAAACAAGACACAGAGATACATCTGAAACCCAATGTAAAATACAAAGTTGAATAAAACACAAAATATACAATCTTACAACGGTTGAAGAGTAAATGAAAACATAATGCAAGATCCCAAATTTAAAACTTGGTGGGTATTTGGATTTGCATTTGAAAAATCTTGCAGCATTTTAAAAACTAATAATCAGATAATAGTTATAACAAAAATTGATGTCGAAAACCCAAAGCGGTGAAAACAAATAGAATTTGCTAAAAGAACCGGCTAAAGGGGGTATTCCAACGATAGATGCATTCGCCATAGTTTCAGCATTATGGCAAAGCCGTGTCAAACACAATGATCAAGTAATCAGTTTTTTGAAGGTGTTTGGATTTGCGTTTGAAATAATGTTGTAACGTTTTGAAAACAAATAATCAGATAATAGCTGTAACAAAAACTGTTTTTCAGAAATTTAGCGTTTGGTTTAGCATCCGTTGTTTGCTATCATAATGATTAAATAATCGGTTTTTAAAATGTTTGAATTTGCATTTTAACTTGTAAATGACCAAATAATCACTAATAAAATAAGCTAAATTTTTTAACTTATGAAAAAGTGTGATATGATTAATTGTAAACACAAATAATCACTTATTAATGAATGCAATTCACACTTTAAACCAATTATTTACGTTATTGTAACGTACGCAAAACCAAACACCTTTTTAAATAGTTTGGATTTGTGTTTTAACTTGTAAAGTAACCAAATGTGATAGGATGGATTAATCTAAACACATATAATAACATATTAGTGAATGTATTTCAAACACTTTAAACCAATTATTTACATTATTATAATGTAATAATCTAACAATCTCTATCATAACGCAAAATCAAACACTCGTTAAAAGCCTACTTATTTGAGTTTTTTTTTTTTAAATGGGAAGTATTATTTCTACATTGATTAGAAAAACAGCTTTGTAACTATACCATTTTTAAGAGTTAAGGTTCATTTCTAGATTTTTTTTATAAATTTAATATTTTTCTGATTAATTCTATGTTTTTTCTAATTACATAGTCACATAGATATGATGATGATCCTGCATATGTGATATGTCATACATCATATATTTTTTATGCCGATTAGGTTGTATTTTCAAAACAAATCTATCTCGATTAGACCCATACCACACTGTATGTCATATCAGATTTTCTACCAAACGGAATGAATTTTGATAGAATTGAAATCTAAGTTTAGGGTATTTGAACAATGGGAAATCAAAGATAACAAAGTAAGATTTAATTAGATTTCATCATAATCCATAATTAAAGGAATTTAACGTTCCTTCACATCTTTAATGGAATTACAAATTCCTTAAAGAGAGCTTTCAATAGAATGTTTTATAAAAATCAAGTTGTTTATTTATGTAAACCAATGCTTTAAACACAAAAATTGAAATCCAATTCCATCAAAATCCATTCGTGAACCAAACGCCCAGTTATACTTTTGTTGACACTTTATCTATGATAATGAAAAATAAGATGTTACTAAATTTATACGAATCAATATGAAAGGATATACAATCTCCTTGCGAAATGAAAGATTAGAATGATCAGAATTGTTTAACCTAAATCGAAAACAAGCAATAAACTAATCTGAAACCGAAAGAGTGCGTATAAAATCTCACATCCAAAGAGTATGGTACCATATACGCTTGCCAAATCAGCCATTCTCAGCTTTGTCGAAAGCGTTGGATTTGTGCTTTGGTGAGAATGTGAATCCCTCAGGAACCTTACCAAGTAACATCTCGGATATCTTAACCTGCACAAAAACACAACACAGCAATTGAATTTAACCTGGAAGTAGAATAAAAAACCAATAATGCAATAGTGATGCGTTATTTAGGCCTCGTTTGTTTTCCATTAAGAGCCTCTTAAAAAGGTCTGAAGTCTAAACTTCAGATCTATAATAAATTAAGACTGTTTGTTTAGATTTAGACTTAAGAGATTCAAACCTCTAAACTTACCTCTTAAAATTAAGAGGAAGACTTTGGTCTGAAAAAAAATTAAGAAATTCTTTTCTTTATTTTTAGTTTACGACCATAATTTTAAATCCTCCAAACAAACAATCTTGAGGTCACCTCTTAATTTCAAATTTCAGATCTTAAGACCACCTCTTAATTTCAGATGTGGTTTTCAGACTTTAGACATTTAACATCTTAAAAAACAAATAGCACTTTAATCTCAATTAAGAAGCTCATTCATAGGTTAAATGACATGTTAATGATTTCATTAAGTGGTTAACAAGTTGCACTAATGCCAGTTGTTGGCCCTAGAAATAAACATGGACAAAACAGTAAGGTCCCAATGGATCAAGAGCACTGATGCTATGGTGTCGAGGCAGCAATTTCAACCCATTTACCTAAAATCGAGTTGAATTTACAAAAAAAGTGAAACTTGAAATTCTCCAAAAACTGGTCAAATTGATGGAACGTGTTGAAGGTCGGGAGTCGTCCAAAGTGTTTTCGAAGGCTTTCAACCTCATAGCTCATTTTACACAAAATTTTATGATTTTGAATTTTTGATTACATAATAATCTTACTTGATACATTATTACTTTATGAATTTAAGAATAAATGGACAAAAACTGTTGGGGTTGCTCATTTGATATTTTACCCAACTCGCTTGTATTGCCACTTTATTACAATGACACGTAACTACGTTGTAAGAGTTATGGTAACCTGAAAGGTTTCAAAACGAAATGATCATATGTACAACAAATATTCTAGTGACATGTAACTTAAAGGCCAACTCTTAAATTGAGACATGGTTTTCAGACTTCAGACATTTAACATTCTTTTAAAACAAACAGCACCTAATAGGGTGTTTGGTTCGTGGATTTCCTGGGATTCACTGGGATTTGCATTTAAAATCCTGTGTTTGGTTCACAGATTTCGGTATGGATTTAAAATCTCAGAATTTTATAAATCTCTTCCTTCTTTGTAATTTAAAAACCCAGCTTCCCCCTTAGGATTTTAAATCCCAGTTACCTTGCATTCTTCATATTAGCAAATTTTTTCTATAATATAATGCAGATTCTTTGACAAAATTCTGTCAAATGCAAATGTTGCATAATGCAAATCATTTGAAAAAATGCAATTCCCAGAGGAAAAAAATCTGCGAACCAAACGCCCCCTAAGTTTAGTTGATACACAGCTCTAAGTAGGGACGTGCTGCAGGAAATACCGAACCGTACCAAGACTGGATTAGTGAAAAAACTTGTACCATGTCCGTACCATACTCTTGGTTTGCTACAATACCAATATGGCCGTTTCATCCTGGTTTTGTTCATGTTTTTCCCACTATACCAAAACCGAATGAATGGTAGAATTGGTACCGGTTCGGTTCCGGTCCATTGCAATGGTTTTCCAAGTTCTGCACCCCGTAGTTCTAAATATAGTTGCAAACAAGACAGAAAGTTACAGGACAGACAGAATTAGAAGCAAGAAGGAATACCCAATCGGCTGCAGACTCGGAAGCCATTAACGTTTCCAGATCATCACGGCCATAGTATGCGGGCGGACGCCAGTTCAGCCGTTGAGGGGTGACTTCCAAAAGACCAACAGGAACATATCGGTATGTGTAACTAAGCCATTCCAGTAAGAAATGTCTAGTTGTCTCCACACCTGTATATCCAAAATATCATGCTAAATAAGTAAATATTATCAATATATGAAAAACTGAAACTATGTGTTGGGAGTAACATCACAAGTACCATGGAGCACAAAACAGTGATCAACAATTGCATTTGCTAAAGAAACGAAAATTACGTGATCACAAAGGATTGAGGTACCATGTAATGTAGATAATGGTAAATGGGTAATTGAAAGGTTTCGGTCGAGTTGACTTGCAAACATTTATTCCAGCATTTTAAAAGAATTAATGATGGAGGTTTCATACATTACAAAATACACTTTGTCCAACAATCAACCCATATGACCAACTTCTTTTTTAGCTTTTCTTGTTTACTTTACACATTCAAGTATTTAACCAGTTGAGAAAACAGCAAGTTGGAGAAATATTTGATGACGTTCGTAGTGAAAAGACACGACAACTGTATACTGAAAATACATACAAAAAAACGAGAGCACAATAATACATGGTTTGGTCCAAAGACAATGGCCTACTCCAAGCCGCATTCGCAGGTCACAAATTGATTTCTGATGAGGGTTTACAATTACATAGTGATATATTTATACTTGAATTTGGGCCAAAGAATACTATACAGGCTTCGGCACCCTAATACGGTCATACTCCCACACAGTAGCTTCGGCTTGACCATTCAGTGTCATTTAGACTTCACAAACTAACACAGATGACCAAGTATTTTATACATGCACAAAGCTAAAAACATAGAAGCATATGCCACAGAATAATCAAAAAGGGAAACGAAACAAGTGTCAACTAACATAACTCTCTTTATAACATGGGAGAAACATTAAAACATCAGTGGCATACCTTTTGTATCAGAACCCCAGTGTTCGAGTCCAAAACGCACATAATCTTTCAAAATATTCAAGCGCTCTCCAGAACTGATGTCCCAATCCCTGTGCTCCTTGATTTCGGTGAAAAGCCAGGGCTACAGCCACACAAAACCGAACAAAAAATGTCGTTTAAAAAGATTTCAACAATACTCGAATAACACATAAATCCAAACGTTTAGCTACAAACCTTTACTAATGCCCCTCGAGCAATCATGCATGATGAGATTTCTGGGCAATCAGATTTGTGCTTCTTCCAGTCCAAAAACGAAAAGATGTCTCCATTCCCAAGGACTTGCAATGTATCGGGGGCCTTTCTTGTACACTGGTATACATATTCCCAATCAGCTTGTTTGGTGTAACGCTGCTGACGAGATCTACCATGTATGGTGACTGCTTTCGCTCCCCATTGCCCAATATCTGCTATTACGGAATCGATGCGGCTTCGACCCTCATAGTAACTTGTTCGTGCCTAGAGCCAGATGCATAAAACAAGCATGATAACAAAGTGTAATTACAATGTATAATTTCAACAAACAAAAACTTCAACATAGGAAAGTAGGAACCATATTTACAATAATTTACTAGACACACTTGTTTATTTAGTCATCTTGCATCCAGCTGAATTGATACAAGGGTAGTTAATGGTTAGGTGTTACTAGCCTTAGGTACTTGTAACATCCGTTAATTTGACCTGGTACGTGGAATTATTTTAGTGGATAAATAATTTATTAATATTGGGTTGGTCCAATTATATCCCGTTTCGTGGATTGATACGTGTCGGGATTGGGGCTTGCGTGTCATCGGGTTATAATTTTAATAAACGGATTATATTTTTGGGATCGTGGGATTAAATGGGTTAAATGGGCATAAATGGTGAAAATGTGATATCGGGTTCGGGTTATTGGGTTCGGGACCGGTTAAATTAGAAGCGCATATATGAATGCTTATCTCCTTTCCCTTATCCA
Organism: Centrapalus pauciflorus; assembly: GCA_020465985.1. Taxonomy (NCBI): domain Eukaryota; kingdom Viridiplantae; phylum Streptophyta; class Magnoliopsida; order Asterales; family Asteraceae; genus Centrapalus; species Centrapalus pauciflorus. The sequence continues at coordinate 253,105 of JAANYP010005220.1, forward strand.
TTCTTGAGTTGAGACCTAAAGTGTGTATGTGTGTGTATTTTGTGAGCTCCAGCAGAGGAAAGCAAGTTGAAGCTCCTAATTGCTTGTGAAATTGAGATTCATAGCTTCATCATCTTCATCTCTTTGTGGATGTGTGTTCTTGGGCTCCAAAGGTAAGCAAACTAGGAATTAATTCTCAATTTTGTGTTATATGCCATAAAATTCAAAGGTTAGTTATGGAGTTTGTAAAGGGTTGATATATGTACTGAATTGGGATGGGTTTAGAGGCCAAAATCGAATTATGGGAGTTTGATACTCCTGGGTTGAAGCTGAAATCGCAGGTCTGGGTACAGGAATTTCGCGGTGTCGCGGCGCGACCACCAGAGTCCCCGCGGCGCGACCAAGGGCCTGCAGTGAAAATTCGAGTTTAGTCTTGTGAAATGGGTTCGGGTCGAATTGTGTCGGGTTTCCTTCGGGTTTGCTCGGGTTGTGTTCTATTGGGGTTGGGGTCGTGTTTGGGATTGTTTAGAGTCGGGTTTTGGGTCGGGTCCGGGTATCGGTCGGGTTTCGATTTCATGAGATTGTCGTATGTGTTATCCGGGAATTGTGTTTAATTCTTGGGCTATCCGTATGATTACAGGGACTAGCGGATCTCGAGCAGGGTTCGAACAGGGAGGCCAGACTTCGGGGAGCCAGTCAGGTGAGTACTCGAGACTTTTCTAAACGCGCGCTATCCTTTACGATTTTAGTTGTGTTGCTATCTTGTGCGTGTATATATATATGAGACAGGGACGTGAACCTCAGGTATACTCAATTCCTTATACGTGTTATGTATGAGATGTGAGATCGGTTCAGGGGTCCGTGATGAGTTCCATACGGACGATAAGTCGCGAAGGGAAATCGCGCGGGTTGACTGTCCCTTACAGTCCTTGGGGCGTATATATACGGCAGGGCCTGTAGCCGGGTAGCTTCCGTGCTACAGGGTATTATCGACCATTGCTGTGTGCGATGTGTTCATCGGGGAGGGGTCCCCACAGGGCTGTGTCCGATCTCATACTTGTGCCTATATACCTGAGATGTGTGTTGGGATATCGGGACGGGGACAGGGACAGGGATCGTGTGTTATGTGCTTATGTGCAGTGTCAACCCTCGCGTGCTCACGGGCTTTATAGCTCATGTATTCGAGTCTAACATGTTCAGGGAATCAGAAGGGACCTCAGCAGCCGCCGAGGTAGATTCGAGATGAATTGAAGATCCGTGATAGTATTGTGTGTTGTATTGAAATCGTGTAATAGTTGTTTTGGGGTCAATGTATCCAGTGATCGGGATTTGTATATTTTGTTGACTTGGGATTTGAATGTATTAACTTTGTGTTTAAAGTTTTAATTAGTCGTAATCTGCATTATCCTATGACACGTGTGTTATAGAATTGTTGCGTTATTGCCACTTATGATATTATATTGACGTGGCATTTCCGAGTTCGGGAGGGGTGTTACAGTACTGAACTGAACCTGCCAAGCCTTCTGATGGAACCAAACTATAGTAATCAACTCCGGTTAAATTTAGTTTGGTTCGATGGTTTAAATACTTCCCTCGGCTTATGAACAAAATTTAATTTTTTTATTAGACAAAGACGACGGTAATACAAGACAAAAAGATTAATCTTTTTTAGCAACCATCTCAAATGTCCATTTAAGTACCCAAACTAACTTTTCTAGTTTCACTTATGTGAAAATTAGGGACTGCGACATTAGAGATAGTTTGTTGCTAAAATCAACACTACAAAAAATTAGAAGTGAACTAATGTCACGCAAGTGAAACTAAAAATAAAGTTCTGGGATTTAATGTGTACAATTTAAACTTCATATTTTTAAGGATTGTCAAAATGGTAGTGAAAAAAGCAATAATAACTCTATATTCAAATAAAAATCCAAAAAAATTAAGATTACAAGCATGGCACACATTTTTACAATAAAGTTTGGACTTTGGACTTTATTTCTATCATAAACAAAATTACATTCTTTCAGTAAATTAATGATTCTAATACGACATTAATATATCTTATTCTGATATTAACTGTTTGATTCGGTTCAATTTAGATTGGTTTAACATTCAGAATCACGAAGCAAAGAGACCATTCTATTTTTTTAAAAGAAACTAAACCATGTTTCCGAAATCAAACCAAACAGATTGCATCATATACCTTTATTGTTATCGGAATATCGACTGTGCTAGAAACTGCTTGTATCACATTTTTCATCCGCATTGGTTTTGAAAGGAGAGCTGACCCAGCCCCCTTATTAACGACAAGATCAATTGGACAGCCCATATTAATATCAATGAAATCCACCGTACATTCCTGTTCAATAAGTTCGGCGGCTCGAGCAACCGTGTCAGGAAATGCCCCACATATCTGTACTCCAAACAGATCCTCAGATACATGGCGCCTCAACAGTGCCCATTCTGCAGCATAACCCTGTTAATGAATGAGAAAATCGTTCAATCTACTAGTGAGAATAATGTCATATAATAAGGTTTGGGATTATAGTGTATTCGGTTTATTACATATATATATAGACATGTTCCTACTTTTTATTTATTTCTCCTTGTGTTAAGCTCTTACAATTATGAAGGTGTATTCATGCAACAGAAAACAAAACACTTATATATATATATATATATATATATATATATATATATATATATATATATATATATATATATATATATATATATAGGTTCAGGTTCATGGAAGTACCACTTTTTCGCAAGTTACCGGAGGTACCATTCAAGATGAATTTTTTTAAAAACTTTTACATAAAAATGTGTAAAATAACATTATAGTTAATATAAATTGGTATAATGGGTTTTTATCAAGTAAAATTACAAAAACAATCATGCGAATAAATGATAAAAACTCGTTCCTTCACACGATGTCTCATTCATTCACAATATTTTTTTTGTGTATTTACTTGAAAAAAACTTATAATACCAATTTATATAAACTTATACTTTTATTTTGTACATTTTTATTACAAATTTTTTTTTGAAAATTCGTTTTGAATGGTACCTCCTGTAACCTGCGAAAGATGTGGTACTCATTTGAACTCAATTTTATAAACACACACACATATACTTTGTGTGTGTGTAGAGAGAGAGAGAGAGCAATTCAAAATTGAAACCCACTTGTATGGAAGTGAGTTCGAATTGTATATTATTGCTATAAAGTAAAACAGGTAAAATATTTTTAAAAAAAAAATTAGCTAAATTAGGTCAAACGGTTTAAGTGGTCAGCATCGGCTAAACACATATTCACATGCTTACGTCCTAAAACATTTTTCACAAGAAAATATTTTACTTTTTTTACTAATATAGCTTTTTAATCATATTTAATACCTAATTATTCACAAAATTTAAAAACGAGCAAGATGTGATTACAAGTCAGCCTGGCCGATCCGACCCATAATCATCTATTACCCGACAACCCTGACCCACCCGATTTGCCAACTCTACATATAACAACCGACTCACTACCATTGACAAATCAAGTTTGATATGTTTTATGCAAAAATCGTTGCTACGGCTGTCTATAAAGTGGTTAAAGGTCTCTCTACTAACCTACAGGGCTACTCGCTACAAGATGTAATTGGCGCAATTAGATATCGAGCATGTATTGCAAAACACCACTAACCTGTACAAGATTTGTGCACATTGCCATTTCGCCACATGTTACATCTGCACCCAACCCTTTGCAAACCCTTCGGAAAGGAAGGTTCCCAACTGTGGTTAAAGGTGCAAGATATAGTTTCCCTCTAAAATCAATCAGCTTCTTTTCACGTGGATGCAACTTTAAGCTTTCATCTGTTTCTACAAGGTCAGATATTGGAAGTGATTTTAATTCTGCACCACTTTTATTAAGATCTTTTTCCTTGAAACTTGCACCTGCACGAGATACAAGGACTCAAGGAGAATATATAGATAAACACATACATACACAAACAAATATGACGGAAAGCATTAATTAATCCCACTAAACAAACCAACAGAGATACACGAACCATTCGTTTCTTCGACAAGATCACATGTTTCCTCATTTAACGATTTTCCTCTCTTCAGGGGTCTAGGATCATCAGCACCGTTAACGTCTTCAACTTTCTCTGAAACTTCTGGACAGCACTCATTTTGAACAAGTGAGTCGGTGCCCGTTTCACCACAACCATTGTCATTTGTGATATGAGAACCATTTAAAATGGTTTGACTTTCTTCTTTAGTGATATGAGAACCATTTAAAATGGTTTGACTTACTTCTTTATTATCAGCCTCTGATGTCTTCTTTGACTTTGCTGGCCCCTGCATTTCACACAAATTAAACCACATAATTTGGCATTTATCCCATACAGTAAACAGCACTATCACCTAGTTACCAGGAGGGTCAAGTGTAGAACCGATGTCATTGGAGATACTCTTATACATACTAACTATCGATCCCTAAGATTTTCGTAAAGGATTAGATGCATAAAATAGCGTCTTATTTTCAACATGTTAATGTTTATAACCACATACATTTTTACTTTTACCACTTATAGCAGCATTTTTACAAAAAATTGCACTTAAACTTATGTGTGACCTAAAACTAGAAAAGTACAATAACATAAACAACAAAAATAGAAAATAGATAGGTAGTTATTCAGAAATTTAACCCAAATGTATGGTGCTATAACTAGTAAAAAGATGATAGTATGTTGTTATAAACAGTAAAAAGTGAACGTACCATACTATAAATGGTAAGATAAAAAACAGGTAGCTATAAATAGTACTCTCAGAGTACGTTGCCATTTTTATTTTATAAGAATAAATGTTTAACGGGGCTACCAACTAATAAGCAATATTTATTAAATAGCATGGAGGTTAGAAATTCAGATCATATGAAGGGTGCTATCTGATATGCACCAGTACCATTAGACCAAGAACTTTGAGCTTAGCATCTGCCTTTGGGAACTTCATTTTATTCTTCCACAATAGCTTTTGGACATCTTTCCTTAATCCATTGAGTTCAGAGTTGTTATGCCCCTTTGTGGTTCCAGTAGCAACATCATTGGTTATATGTGTACCTAAAAATCTACAAGCTAATCCATAAGGACAAGGACCTTTGTCACCATCAAAAGGGCAGTTTCCCTCTAAATCAGCAGGTTTCTGCATTTGACAATATCCAGTCTCATCATAAAAGTTAGTGCCATGAAAAAATGTAACAAAATGACTACACAATTGTAATTGCTTTTACCTGAGCCTTAAACGCCTCTATGTCATGGCTAAAACAGCATTTATCATTATAAGAACATGAATCGACTTTTCCAGTCTTTGCAACCACAGGACAGAGATTACGTGTGGATTGCTTTTCCTGCAAGTAAAATGTAATTTATCATTAGATGATGGTTAAGATTAAACTACCATTCTCTATTCCAACATACATGAAAATGCAAGCATAGAGCATATCAAACACAAGTAGATACACATTCTAAAATCCAACATTACACAGTGGAAATATTATTCATATTAACACCAACTATATCACTGCCTCCATCGACTGCACTAGTTAAAACTAGAAAAAAGTCGATACACGTGATAGGAAGCATTTATATACACTGACAAAGGGTACACTATATTTTTCTAGAATTACCATTTAAATTCTAGTAATCAAACAACCCTAGATACTCACAATATGAACATAGCACCAACTATATCACTGTCTCCATCAAATGCACTAGTTAAAACTAGATAGTATTCGGTACACATGATATGAACAATTGAATATAAGCATTTATATACGATGACAAAGGTTACAAATATATATTTCAGAACTACCATTTACATTCTATTTATCAAACAACCCTATTATAACCTAACACTCACACAGAGAGAGGATTACAAAGTCAAAACACCGAATATCACAACCTTGAGAAATTGTGTGAAAGCAAGAGCACATGCAATATCCACAAAGTAAGCATCTTGCTCATTTGAAGTCAAGTACATAACCAAAATTGGCAAAATGTCAATCTGTAAATCCCTAAAGAAAAAGCACCAAATCTCATTTTCAAATCAATATCACACAAACTTTGGCTCAAATAACACAACACACTCTACAAATAGAATGGAATACATATGGTTGTTGATGGGTGGTGTTTCCATAAGATTTTCTCAACTATTTTGACCTTCTCTACTTCCAAATTATAATTTGATAGTACAAGTTCGTTTTCGAAGAGCTAGTGAATCGAGTTATCTAAATATGCTCCAGTATCATTTCACCTCTACTCTAGACAAGAGTATCTATGAAAAGTTCAATTTTAATCTTCATCATGTAAGGCGAAATCATTGCATCCTGAAGTACAAAATAACTCCAAAATCAGCAATCCAATTCCTCAGCGTCAAGTAAAAATTTTGAATAAGGAATCAAATGAAGTTATACATTTCCAGAAAGAACGAACACGAGCTATTAAGTAGTAGCGTTCAAACTTTCGCAAAACAGTAAGTTATTAGAGACTCTTAAACGATTTTATTAATCCTAATCCATGACCACAAATACAGATAATACCAGATTCCGTTCTCTCTTGAGCTGTCTTTTCGATTTCTTCTCCTTACTAACAGGTGCGGAGGCGGTGGTGGAGCCAAGAACAGCGTCTCCGGAGAATCCATTGCTATTAGTACTAATTCTGTCAGGTGCAGGACACATGTATTCTTTCTTCACCGGAACTATTGCTTTCGCCACCAGCTCTTCCACTGACATTTCAATCACCGGTTTTCTAACCGTCGGAGGCGAAACCATGGGAGTCTTCAGTGGTTCAACTGTTACATCTGTCGCCGATTCTTCCATCGCCGGCAGAAGCGCCTTATATCTACGTACGTTGAGTGCTAGGGTTTTGCTGGTAACTGAATGGTTGAGAGGTAGTTGCGGTGGTGGTAAATTGCAAAAGGCGGAAAATGACGATCACAAAACGACGTCGTGCGAAACATAAAAGTTGCAGGTCACACTCGCCGGACCGGTCTAAATGTCCGATTAAAAAAAATTTTAAATTGTGTAAGCTTAGCCAACAAAAATGTGAGGTTTCTATACATTTTACATAGGGATAACAAAAAAAAAAACTCAAACGTCATGAAAAACCGAAAACCGGTCTAAATAGGATGGTCTTTCGAATTCGGTTATTTTAAGTGGGGATAAAATTTATCATACCCGTCTTGATTATCTACTTATAAATCCCGATTAAAATATCAATTAATCATTTAAATATATGCTTAACTTTTACAAATAATAAGTATTTTATCTTTGTTTTATATTATAGATATAAAATGAGTATTTTATTTGTTTTTACACATTTGTATACTTGTTAATTCAAATTTATAACGACTTTGTTTTTGATTTTATTCATTTTTGTATTCGGTTTTGGTTGTATCGTAATGAAGTTACTTGTTTAAGTTAGACGGTGATCCCGTAGCAATTACAATTTAATTAACTGCTTAATATAAACGGGTTTTGCCCAAAACCCGTGGTTTTCCCTGCCTACTCGATGGGATCCCCGTTAAGCCATCAATGGTTTTTTAAGTAGGATCAGGATGATCAATCCCCGTCCCGAACCTGTCTCATTACCATTCCTAAATTTTTATGTATCAACTATTAATTTGTTTGTCTTGTAAAATGTAATGTAAATGAATTAAAATTTTAATTTATAGTATATATTAGTTAGATCGGTTGAAGTGTGAAATACTATTTAAGACTAGCTAAGAAGAAAAGGCAACAGACCATGTTCGGGACGAGGATTAGTTATCCCGTCCCCACTTGAAAAATTGTGGGGTTTAACGGAGATCCCCATTGGATAAGCTAGGAAATCCGTGAGAATTTGGAAAAAAAATTGTTTTTGTCATCTCTATAGAGCTAAGGGAGGGTTGTGTAAAAATTATGAATCTAAATTCATTTATAAATAATTAAAAATGATAAATTTCTTAAACCGTTGATTTTGATGGAATGTAAACACATTTTTATTCATTGTTTTTGTAATCCAAATCTCAAAATATACTATAAACAAATTTTAATTTTTTAAAACTCATTCTGGTGTGCCAAACGCCCCATTAGAAGGATTACAAATGTCGTTGCTTCAACACAAAGTTTGTAGAGCATCTAACTATAGTATTAGGGATTTAAATTTGTTGCTATTACTGGTAAGAATTAAAATATGTTAGTAATTTTTATAATAAAAGGTTGGTTCCTAAATATTTTTAGGCAATTTATTATTGTTATTATTATTATTACTGCTACTACTACTACTATTATTATTAGAGTTTGTTATGAAAAAACCAACATGTTTTTACATTTTCATGGTTTTGTCCATTCGTTTTAATAGTTACTAATAAAATCCTTAATTTAATTTATTTTTTTTAAAGTTTTTGGAAATTTACCTATTTAACCTGGTTATGATAGGTAAGTCAGGTTTTGAAAAAAAAAAACAAAAAAAATTTGGGTTATAATAAGTAAAACTATGAAACCAAAATAATAATTTGAGGTTTTATTGATAAAAAAACAACATGAAGCATCTAAACCGTAAAAAATTAAACATGTTTGTAACATCACAAAACCAACAACAAATGAGTGGAATTTATTTATTGGCTATTGTCCATAAGCCTTATTAGTTGATTGAATTTAATTGGTTAATTTCGTGTGACTTGACAAAGTACGTTGTCATTACGTGTAAATTAAAATCGGTTGGGCTAATAATCGAATTAGCCTAATTGAGGAGTTAAGGTTGTTTTAAGTTTTAACTAAACTAAACGGTAACAGAGACTTAAAGTGTTATATTGAGAATTATTGGATAACGAATGATTAATTAGTGGGTATTGAGTATTACACTCGTCTTAATTGGGCTCAAAACATAAAACGTATATAAAGTTGGAGCCTTTAAACCTTTACTTCATTTCAACAAAAGCTAAAAGTGTGTATATCTGGACAAAGAGAGATCAAGATAGGAAAAAAAAAAAAAGGGAGAAGATCAGAGACGCTATCAATTCCTGGAGCTTCATACTGGTTGCCTCCACCTCTGCCACCTTCTTATCCAATCCAACTAAAGAATCAATCAAGTTAAGTTAATTGTTGGTTAACGAATTGAATTGTTGTATGATTTTCCGTTAGCACACCTTGGTTTTAATATAAACTAAAGAACGAAACTAAGTAAACTGGAACTAGCGGACAAATAGGCAAGTATTAACTATCGTTTGCTAGTATATCTTAGGTAAGTCCGGGTTGTCGAATTCAGGGACAACTGGTGGATTATGATAAACCCAACTCACATTGTGGAAAATCAAATATTTATGGTTAACACAAACAAATACATAATCAAAGCTATAAATCTTCTTTCAAAGCAAGAAATAACAATGATATTCATCCAACGCAAATTAAAAGTCATCTAATGTTTAGCGTTTATAAACCCACATGATTACAAAACAAGTATTTCCATAAAAATGGAGAAATACAACTTGTTCATCTTAAAGATAGAAAGATTACACATAACCAAATAATTTAGAGATGTGAAACTTTCCTGTCGATGATTCTCGATGTTGTAGTGATTTTTCCTTTCAAGATTTCTTCCCAAAATGGCCCAAATAATGAGCTTCCTTTAGCCTCAAAGAGTGTATTTCTTCGTGTGTTGTGTGTGGAATTCGTCCAAGAGTGAATAAATGCAAAGAAACACGAGTTTTTATAGCCAGAGGAGGGCACATCGTGCCTCAAAAGTAAGGCACGTTGATGTCTTAATAAGTCATCGGGTCAACATGGCTGTGATGGTAGCCAGCGATAAAAGGATCACGACCACGATAATGGTCGTCGTTGTGTGGTTCGGCTGGTTGAGTTATGTTGAGCTCGTTGGGTTATTGAAGTAGTTGTTAGGTGTTAGTTGAGTTGTAGCTACATTTTTGTTTATATTATGTGTTGTCAGGAGATGTAGTCGAGCCCGTGACCCGTTAATATTGTAATTGAGATCATTAGAGTAGCAGCGCTCCAGGTGAGTTAGGGGTTGTTTGATAACAACTTATTAGGCTTAATCTAAAAAATCCGGTCAGTCCGTTTGAAATAAGCTTTGTTTGATAATGACTTATTAAAATCAGAACTCAAATTCGGTCAGCCCAATTAATAAGCCAAGAGACCCTATGTGTTCTCCATTCAGATCATTTATTTTCCAATATTACCCAATTTTATCTTTTCCAATAAAATTTCTCTAGTCGGCATTACTTAATCCAGACAGTTCTCTAAATCCAGACAACACTTAATGGAAAATGTAATCGAACAGCCCCTTACTTACCCTCCTATAGAAGATACACCCACATTTATTACTATGTTTTAAAGAGATAAGTTGTTTTACTATTCGGGTCCCTGAAGGATACTTTTTATTCGTTGATTAACTGTTAGCACATAGCAGAGCACGTTGAGTATACGTCAAGTTGTGATACGTTGAGTAGAAGCCTGTTGGGTCATTCTCAACCCCAAAGGTCCTGACCTAGCCACTACTCCGTGGAGTAGGCTACGCAGGCTAGATAAACTGTATCAAGCCCTCTGTAGAAAAATTTCTTTGTCACCCAGAAAAAGTCATTCCTAATGAGGCGTCGGGACCGTTGATACCGACTACAGGTACAACTTATTATTTTTCAGTTGATCATAATGTGTTAACCTTTTGCAGAAAACTTATCCATTGTTGTTTATTTATAACTCATCAGCTTCATAGCTGACTGTTGTTTTAACTGTGCGTCTCAAGTACGCCACCCGAGGCTAGAGATTCTGTAGGAACGAGTAAAGATTCGCCATGTGGATTGTGGTTAGTGAGTACTTCAGTAAGTAGTCTTTTGTTGTTCAGTGTTACGGTGTATTGGCCGATCTTTTGGGTGACTGTAAAGTTAACTCTGATTGTGGTTGACTAGACTTTTTAACATGAGTTGGTTCCCGTTAGGTCGAGACTATTATGTTTATGATGGTTGTATAATAGTTTACTAGTTGTTTACCCTTGAGGACATGCAATATTATATCGAACGATGTGGACGATATGTCCTACGTGGTATTTAGTACTAAAAGTACGGTGTCACATTGTTTATTTATAATAAACCATTATTATTATTATTTATTATTATTATTATAAAAATGTTATTTTTCATACTGTTATAAAATGTAAAAATAAAAAAATTTCTTATTAGTATGGTCAATTTCTGTTTTGTGATATTGTTTCTTGAACCGGATTTAACTGTGTGATTCATATTAAGGGTTTATTATAAAAAAAACCACATACTTTTACGTTTTTTGCATTTGCGTTCATTTGTGTTTTTTTTTCAGGGCAAATAACCAAAAATAGTAACAAGTCTTGACATTTTTATCATTAATAGTAACATTATTTATTTTTGGCATTTATAATAACAACTTTTTATTTTTTTATCAATAATAGTAATGGGTGACCTGCAAACTTGTTTAGCGGGTCACCAACAACTTTTCAGTTATCAAAAATAGTAACAGTTTTTCATATTTTTATCAATAACAGTAACATATCAAATTAAACCAAATTTTTTTTATTTTTTTAAGTTTTTCTAAGATTTCATAAACACCAAAATAAACTCAATTTATTTAATTACATTACTACTATCTTTAGTGACTATTTTTTTAATTACATTAAATTTGTTTATTTACAATTTTTATTTTTTTCATAACCTTATAAAATTTTAATATATATTCTGAATAATTATTTACGATTAGATAATATTTGATTATTTATTCACAATTATGTATAATATGAACGAAAAAAATTACTCGAATCATTTCAATTTCTTTTTTTTCCAAACGAAAAAACTATAAATCATTATCTTTTTAGTTTTTCCCAACAAAATAATATGAACTATTTTGGTTTTTTAGTTTTTTCGATCTAAATGGGTTGTAGTTTTTTTATATAAAAAAAATAAAAAAATTGGTTTGCAATATTTTTCAAGCAGAAAAACTATAAACCACAATTATTCATAATTGTTTGAGTTGTTAAAAATTGTAACACACTGTCTTTAAGAAATATTACGTGGATTTAATAATTTATTGGATTATTAAATTATTAATATTGTGTTGGCGCAATGGTATGACGATTAGTGGATTGTGTTATAAGCTGCTAAATTATGAAAATTGGTTTAGTTAGTGTTTGCAAGTGGTTATGTATCGTTTTTATGGGTTGCAATATTTTTCATTTGGCACAACTATAAACCGGAATACTTTATAGTTTTTTTCGTTGTTAAAAACACAAAAATAATTGAGTTGCAATTATTTTGTACGAAAATTCAGAATGATTTGTAGTTTTTTGTAAAAAAAAAATCTAAAACATGATTGAGTCATAGCTTTTCATTTGAGAAAGCTAAAAGTTGAATGGTTTGTAATCAAGTTTGTTTGGAATTTATTAAAAAGCCGAACAATTTGTAATCTTTTTATTCTGAATGAAAAAGTATTGCGACCCATTTATTTTTTAGTTTTTTTATGAATGGAAAAACCATGACTCATTGTGGTTTATAGTTTTATTAAAGAAAAATATTGAGACTTATTTTGATTTTTTGTTTTTTAAATTAAAAACTATGACCCATTTAGATTGGAAAAAACTAAAAAATGGAACGATTTGTATTATTTTGTTCGAAAAAACTAAGAAAAAGATGGTTCGTAGTTTTTTAGTTGGAAAAAGCGAAAATTGAAATTATTCAAAGTATTTTTTTCATTAATATTTTTATATAATTGTGAATAAATAATCGAATATTTCTATCCGTAAGTATTCGGAATATAAATTTGGTTTATTTTGGTGTTAATAAAATATTAGAAAACTTAATAAAATATAAAAAATTATGTTTTAATTTGATATGTTACTATTATTGATAAAAAATAGAAAGTTGTTACTATAATTGATAAAAAATAAATAATGTTACTATTAATGATAAAAATGTCAAAACTTGTTACTATTTTTGGTCATTTGCCCTTTTTTTTTTCATAAAAGTTCTCAAGTTATTTATTTTTTTTAGTTTAGTGATATTTGGACATTCGATTTCAATTATAATTAAAAAATCGGCTTTTTAAGAACTGAAAAAATCGGGTTCTAATGTCTAGATTCCACTAAGCCAAAAAGTATAAATTATCTTGAGAATTTTTATGGAAAAAAATTAAATATGAAGGGACGAAAATGTAAAAACGTGAAAACATGTTAATTTTTTTAATAAAAAACCTAAAGTTAATTCTAAACCAAGGGATATGTGATATTGGACCAATGGACGGTACGAGAGAGGAGAGGTTGAGAGACGTGTCAACCAAAAGTAATGCTTAAGTTTTTTTAAACCTGACATCTGTTTAATATTTAAAAAGCTATCTTTTTTTTTTTCTCAATTTTCACGATTAAGTCACTGTATTTTTTTATTGTTTAGGTCACTGTATCGTTTACCGATTAGTGACCTGCTAAACATGTCAAATATATAGTTTTGAATAAGACAAAAATTGTCTAGGAACTTAAACATTCGGAAAAAGTACAATGACTTAATCGATAAATTAAAGAAAGTTCGTAAGGTTTTTTCAATGTTAACCCTTTGAATTTTATATAATGGTAAAGTAATTATTTTGTAAAGCTTAATTGTTTAACAAGTGCGTTGTTATGTTTAACGGTTTATAGAGTATAAGACTACAAATGAAATAAATCTTCTAAATAAAGATCTGTGATGTAACTAATAAAGTTAAAAATATGTAACTCATAATTTCTACTAACTACAAGTACCAAAATTATAATTTACAATAATATGTATGTAACAACATTTTATATTTATCGGGTTAATGTATTGAAGTGGTTATTGACACAAAGTCACAAAGTATGCAATGACATTTCACTTAGTTACAAATGTAACATTGTTGCCAATTTATGCAATCACTACTAGAAAAACTGCAAACTACAACGATCGCTTTTTGTTGCCAAATTACAGAATTTCGTTGCTAAATGGCGTTTGCAACGAAATTAACAATGAAAATGAGACGTGGCTGAAACAGTCGATGCTAAATGAATTTAGCAACGAAAATTCAACAATTTGTTGTTAAATAACAGCGAATTACTTGTGTCGTTGTTAAACTTGGAAAAAATTGGTTAGGTAAGTTTTGTGTCGTCGTTAAACTTGTAAGGTAATGCATTAAAATTTATTAAAAAGTATAAGTCACGTAAATAGTGGCCGTCACGTAAATGTGGTAACGTAAATGATGAATATTTTGGTTAGGTAAGTTTTTTTGGGTAAAATTTAAGAAGTGAGTTTATATTTTGATTATTTTTGTAATTATCAAATAATTAGTTTTTAAATGACCAAATAATCACTTATTTTTATTTTTATAATAAAGGAAAACACAATTATCAACTAATTGATAATCTTTAAAAAGTGTCTCGTCAACACTTATAAATATTTATCTTGTGATTGGACAAAAGTGTGTAAATAAATAAACTATAATGATGAGTTATATGATTTATTTATTCACACCTTTTTGTCCACTCATAATGATTCATTTGACTTATTAGGCTATTTTTTATTGCACCATATCTACTTTCTCATACACCACCTCTATACATTTGACTTATAAATATTTATCTTGTGATTGGACAAAAGTGTGTAAATAAATAAACTATAATGATGAGTTATATGATTTATTTATTCACACCTTTTTGTCCACTCATAAGGTGAAATTTTATAGGTCAAAGGTATAGAGGTGGTGTTTGAGAAAGTAGATATGGTGCAATAAAAAATAGCCTAATAAGTCAAATGAATCATCCACCGAAAGTCAAATAATTATCCAATCAATAAATCATTTATCAATCATCACGTTGACACGTAGTTATGCGCATCAATCATTAATCAATTATCAACCATTACAACTTACACATAGACAACTTATCAATAAAAATAACATAAAATTTATTTTTTATGATAAAAATAACATAAAATTTATTTAGGCCAAAAAAAGCCAATAGAAAGTTCAATTTTAACAAAAAATGATATTAACGACTAATAAATGGTTTAAGCCCTTTTTTTGGCAACAAACAACATTTCATTATCTTTTTTCTACCTAAACAATGAATTCCGTATCCTTTTCTAGCAAAAATATGATTTTATGTTACGTTCTTTGACCTAAAAAATTACACGATATCTTTTATGTCAAAATTCAAATTTTACGTTACATTTCTTAACATATTGCACTCATGCATAACAACAATATAACATAGATGTACAAAATATTAATCTATCTGTATGTATAATAAAGGAAAACACAATTTGACACATGACATCACCACATTTCATCTACAAAGATAAATACATATTTTTATTTTTATAATAAAGGAAAACACAATTATCAACTAATTGATAATCTTTAAAAAGTGTCTCGTCAAGTTGCACAGTCAAATGACACATCGAAAAGTTTTGATAGTTCGATGAAAAAGTTATCACGATACACTTTACCCGTAATATTACTTAAATTGATGTGTTTTCATTAGTATATTTCCGTAATTTAAAAAAAAGTTTATTATGAAAAAACCAACATATTTTTACGATTTTTACGTTTTCGTCCCTTTATATAGTTTTTTTTCCAGACTAGTCTTCAAGTAAATTTTTTCCTGATTTTGTGAAAGTTGATTATTAGAATTCGGTTATAATTGGTAAACCGAGTTTTTAGATACTGAAAAACCAGGTTCCAATAGCAAAATTTCATTAAATAAAAACAATGTTAACTTGAGGATTTTTCTGGAAAAAACAACATGAATGAACGAAAACAAAAAACGTAAAAACATATTGATTTTTTTCATAACACATAGAAAAAAGATGACAGTAAGTTACTTTTTTCGTAATTAACCTTTCAAAAAACCACAATAATAGATGATTAGATTTCTCTTGTAAAACCTTTTTTTTAAATAAATTTTCAAAGTAAAAAAGAAAAACTACAAAACAATCTCAAAAAACAAAACCAAACTTCCCAAACATCTTTACTTAGTCCAAAAGTTGTGAAGGTCTAAAACTCGAAGCGCTCCGAGGCACAAAGAACTCCTTGAGCGCAACTGCTATAGGATTAGGCATGAGATGCAAGCATCGACCTCATAAATGAGAGGCACATCGAATCTGTCTATATCTATATATCTATTAATAAAAAGAAAATGTTCAGTAACACATGTGGCTTCCTCGGTTAACCAAATTTTATTTTGCCGTCAAATTTTCCATATATAATCTCATTAATTAGTTAATTAATTTATATTTAAAATTAAAATATAACATAATTACGATCTACATAATTTAACTACTATAAATTAAAAAAACAATCTTTTTAAGAGATTTAAATAAATGTAAGATTTAACTCCTAATTTTAACTAACTATTCATTATTTTATATATTTAAAAAGTAAAAAAAAAACAATAATTGCAATAGTATTTTTTTAAAAATTTTTAATTATAAATTTTTAATTGTGTTCTATGTAAAAATAAATTTTTATTTATACTTAGAAATATAGAAATGAAAACTCTGAAAAAATGAAGACTATTCAAATATATTTAAAAATGGAAAAATTTTAATCATCCATAGCAAAAAATAATACTATTTACGTAATTTTTTAGAACAATAAAAATTTTTGTATGTAATTTACGTTTGTATAGATTTTTAGTAAGTATATATTTAAAAATATCTACGTGGATTAATAATTAATAAAAAATAAAAAATATATATAAGATGTCTAGTTGATTGCACAATTAAAATAACATAATAATATTTATAACATGTGTTTATTATAAAAAAAACATGTTTTACGGTTTTGCGTGGTTCGTTCATGTTTTTTTAAAGAAAAGTTTCCGATAAACCGGATTTTTAAAAGCTGAACAACCGGGCTCTAATAGCCAAATTTCATTGAACCCAAAAAAAATTAAGTTAAGGACTTTTTGGGAAAAGAACATAACATGAAGAGACGAAAACGCAAAAAGAAAACATGAAATCATGTTGGTTTTTACGTAATAAACGTTTGTATAATCTAATAAAGCTATATTCTATATTTCTATGTCACCTTGTAATATAAAAAGGTTTATAATATCAACTATGGGGTTGGTAGTTGCATAAAAAAATACATATAATAAAGGTGGTTGGATTGCATTTGAAAAACTGATGTATCGCTTTGGAAACTAATAATAAGATAAAAGTTGTAACAAAAAGTGTTGCCGAAAATGTAGTGTTTGGTTTATCTTCCGCTGTTTGCTATCGTAATTATCAAATAATCAGTTTTTAAAGTTTTTGGATTTGCGTTTTAACTTGTAAAATGATCAAATAATCACCTATTAAGCAAATAAGCTACATTTTTTAACTTATGAAAAAGTGTGGTATAAATAACTCTAAACGTAAATAATCACTTATTAAAATACGCAATCCAAACACTTTAAACTAGTTATTTGCGTTATTGTAACGTAATAAGCTAATAATCTCATCTATAACGCAAAACCAAACACCATCGTGTCTAATTGCATAAAAATATTTATAATACCAAAAACAAAAATGATATGATCCCTAGTTGCCTAGTTATCGTTCTTCCAAAACTCGACTTGTAACTAAAGCGCACCCGAGTCTGAAAAAACCCACAAGTATTGCATACGAGACTAGGCGCGCGCCATTAACAAATGCTGCTACTGCTAGAACAACATTCTAAGAATAACGTTAACATATAAACGGTGAAACGGGCCATGGATTTATCAAGTAATTTGAACTCAAACTCAAACTTGATCAAGTTATCGTTTGAATTCAAATGCAGAAGTTAGCTCGAACACATCAAGCAAGAAAGACTAATCGAGATATCGAATTGAATCCCAACTTTGGCCTCAACATCCTGAAGCCAAGCTCAGCTTGAGCTCGGTTTGACAATTGTGATCAACAAAATCCAAACAAAGCATTCTAGATTTAAAAGACTTAATAGCTTCAAACAACTCCTCATCATAAACAAAACCAAGTTCAAATCTCAATACATTTTCATTGTCAAGAACAAAGGAAAGTTTCAAAACCACCAAGTATTGTGTATATAGATAGTTATATAGATATATAATAATATAAATGGCTAAAATGTTCGAGCAAAGGTCGAAGCCGCTAAGTCTGGTATATTATATAAGTTGCTAAAACGAAAGAACCAAACTTGGTCTGTAGTCTGTACTTTCGAAAAGACTCAAAAAAAACTAATGAACGAATGCACCTGAGATATATAAAGAAAGTCATCACGGTGATAGTATGCACAAACTCGCCACCTTCGGGATTCCAATCCCCCAACTGGGTCTTATTGGTTGGACTCATGCTTAGAGGCTGAACTGCCGTTTTGCTGTTGGGACTGTTGAGACTGCTGCTGGTTTTGGTGTTGCATTTGGTGAACATGTTGCTGCTGCTGGTGTAACTGGAACATTTGAGTGCTGATCGAGAGTTGGGAGAATTTAGCAGCATCTCCATTTAGCTCCGCGGTAGTGATTTTCAGACGTTGGACCTCGGCAGTCAAAGCCTCGTTTAAAGCTGCAATGATCAGAAAACCAAAAAACAAATGAAGGTGGGGAGATAAGTTGCTACGTCTCTACGAAAACTACAACAATTTCTGTCTTTGAAAGCTAATGAAATTAGTAATAATTATCATCATTGCATATAAAGTTTATAGCATTGTCTTCATATATCCAACATGCAACAAAATATATAAAACACAAACCTGCATACAGGGCATGTTTAAACCCTGGGTGTGTTTAGTTACGGAAAATTTCCAAGATTTTCATCTCACTTTTCAATAAAAATGAAAACTTGTTTAATTTCATAAATTTTTATTTCACTTCTTAAAATACCACTTTTCATATTCTCTTTCTTACTTTTCTATTACCTACCCTATATTTCTTTATAATACTCTTTTTCTCTCAAGTTTTCACTTTTCATAGAAACCCTTGTTTTTTTTGTAAAAACTATAACTTTAAAACTGATATTCAAAATCACTAGTTTTCGTTAACTATAGGGTTTCTTGTATGTAGTTTCCATATTAGGTTTTTTTTTGTATATAAATTTAGGTTTAGCCTCCCAATAAAATATAACGCAAATATTTCCAGATTTTATTTCTCTGTCTACTTTGCTTGGTATCGAAGTTTTGGTAGCCAAAACTTGTCAGCTCGCCGCAACCCTAATCAGCGCTGATGGAAGTAGTATGGAACCCTAACCAGCCAACGTGCCTGATTCACTGCTGTTCAGTGCCATCCCTGTGTGCTCCATTGCTGTTCTCAACTCTGCCGCCACTGGAAACATGGTTCATTTCTGCCTCTATCGCAAGAATGTTGACTCCCGAATTCGTGGATCAAAATCCTTCTGTCAGGAGTCTGGTCTCCTGTCCTTTCAGGACTATTTCGTTCCTCTCCTGTAGCTGCCATGAAATTCAAGTCAAGTTCTTAAGTGTGTTCCTGCTCACCAAGGCTTCATGAAGTCCAAGACACTTTTTTATGTGTGTTCCTGTTCACAGCGTGATACTAAGCCTGTTCCAAAAGCAGCCGTGAAATCCCTGACACGTTCAATCGTGTGTTCCTGTTCAAAACTCCTCCAACCCATGTTTCTGAAGCCCTTGTGAACCCGCCGCCCGGTTGCATAACTAATATGTTTGCTCAAGTTCAAGAGGACCAATTTATCCATTCGTAATAAGTTGGCAATGATTAGCGTCACTGCTCCAACTTGAGTATTAGACACTTATGTAATTACTTATATTAAAGGGATTAGAGTGCAACTAATGTAGGGTTTAGAGTGTAAATGTATCTCTTACATAATCCCTTGTACTCAGTACTTTATTCACAACTAATATACAACAATTACTGATTACTAAGTTTATCTTGGTATCAGAGCCTAGGTTCTAGAAACCCTAGCAAAAAAAGAAAATTTCTGCTGCCATACAACAGTAGCCCCTCTCCTTCCCTGCGCCGCCAACAGCTGCCCAACGTTAGACATAATGATTATGAAATAGAGATATGATAACTTAGGGTTTCCTTCACGAGTTTATGTAGTTTCCATATTAGGTTATATTTTTGTATATAAATCGAGGTTTAGCCTCACAATGAAATAGAACACAAATATTTCCAGATTTGTTTCTCTGTTTGCTTTACAAAGTGCATAAGTACGTTCGAGCTGACAAAATCTATAAATACCGAAACCGATCCATACATAACTGGAAGTCTGGAACTGTGACACATACTATCTGGTTATCAGCTCATGTATTTTGGGAAGTTCATAACCTGGTCCATTTCCACTCAAATCAAATGCCGTTTTTAATTTCTACTTCCATTAATTTTCCACAAAATGAAATGTTTCAAAAGAGAAAGGTAAGCATGTTTCTCTTCTACCACCATGCTCAAGAAGCGTAGATACTACTTAGCTAATTCATACAGCACATTCTGTAAATGCCTCAAAGAAACCAATTTGATCAAATATTTCTTAAACGGTCAAACCGCTTTACAGAGGGAGTCCAAGGGCACCCAAAGCCATATCAGCACTGTATTGAAGTATATATATATATCGTTGTTTAATTGTTAAACCCTAATCTAAAATCAATAATATTATCTCACCAGTGCAACCTTGGACATAGGTATTCTGGGACCAAACCACTTATATACCGTGTCTTTTGTGTGTGTGCACTCTCTTTTCTCGTGTTTCTTCTCTACAATTGTGACATTGAAAAAGAGACGTGTGGAATGCACTCACATGATCAAATCATTACTTTAGCAAAACCTAGGAGCATAATAACGGATCGAATAGAAGATGGTAAGGAAAAAATCAACTCCGTTTATTTATGCATTTCATTTATAAGAAGCAAACAAAATCATACCATCTCGAAGCTGGGCCTGCTGTTCCATAGCTTGCAGACGAAACTTAAGTTCGTTATTTTGACTTGTGAGCCCTGCTGAATCTCTCTGCATGGCATGCAAATTAATGAATAAAAAGACAACATAAAAAACGGGAGCTATTCCATATAAGAAAAGAAGGCACCAAGATTATGAAAAACAAATACGAACCTGCAATAATGTAAGCTGTGCAGACAATGTTGTTGCTTCAGTCTGTAGAGTTTGAACTTTGTGTTCCAATTCTGTAATATAGCGCATTTTCCGTTCTTTTGAACGAGCAGCAGACTGGCGATTAGCCAAGATCCTAAGTGATATCACAAAAATATATTTTTTTAGTACCCTCAAAACAATAAATGGTGAGGAAGAATCACAGAGTTACTTGTTTAAGCTTCCTCGTTTATCTTTTTTCCAAGATTTCTCCAAATTAAAGTGAATATTTGAAATGGGATTATTCTTTATAGGTACAATCACTATTATTGTTTCAACTTAACTCCGAACGTCTAAAACAATCAACATGAGAAATTATAATGCAGTTAAGATAAATCAATGGTTGTATACCTTTTGGCACGTTTTGGATCGCTTAAAGCTATCTCAGCAAGTTTCTCATTAGCCATGATTTTCTTCAGTTCGGCACCAGTAAACTCACCATTCCCGAACTCTAAGCTGAATGTATTTGAATTTGAGTCAATGGAATTATTTGGAGATAGTTGACTAATGTTTCCACCAGGAGAAGGAGGAAGCTTAGGCGACTCGTCTGCAAAGTTCATCCTCCCCATAAAGCTATCCATAGACACGCTTCTATAATGCCTCGTTGTTGGAGCGATATCTCCACCCGCACTCCTTTTAATCCCTTCTCTTTTATCGGTGATAGAACTGACTACTGATCTTTGCATATGATTACCACTTTCATTCACGCTGCTTGTAGCTTCGTTATCGCTACTATCACCACCGTTTGTCTTTGTACCACTAGCTCTGCTATCCAAATCTTCACGATTTTCAGTTCCTTGTTTGTCATCGGTTCCAGATGAGTTTAATGTGTCGAGATTGTCTAAATTCATATAAGCAGAAAACAAGTCGTCTACGACTTCCCCTTCAGATCTCCTCTCCCCCATTCCTTCAAAATTACCTTCACCGCTGCTTTTCTCCCAACTCGATTCCCGTTTGACCAATTGAATCGGCTTAGACCCTTGATTGTCTCGTGAAGAGACGACCCTGTCCAAAGTATTAGGACTTCTTGAAGGAATCAATGGTGGTGATGTTTGCAAGATAGTCGAGAACCCAAATGGAATATCACTGTTGGACCGCCTATGCGCTTTTCGTGGTGGAAGATTCTCCCCAGTTCGACCAGAATTACCCCTCCCGAAAGGGGAGGAAGGTGGCAATAAAGAGTGTGAATTCCCATCCCGCTCTTCCATCGAAACATCGCCTATGACCTGATCAGAGGTTCGTGCTGAAGGGGAATCACGATACGGTGATGGGCTCAAAGGGGGAAGTGAATCAAGGGGGAAAAACGAAGGCTGTGACAACGATCGTGAATGTGACGGCCCTGTGCTATGATTGAAACTCTGTGAACCCCCCAATTTATGGGTATTTCCTGAAACCTGGTTTACCGGAATCTGCGAGTACGGAGATACCGGAGGAAACTGCGGATGAGATGGTGGGATACCAACTCTTTTACTGCTATTATCCAGATTAAAATTTGGAGAATATTGCCGGTTTTGAGCACGAAATTGGGCTGTATTCAACTGTGGTATATCAAGCTGATTAAAAACAACCGGTTTTTGTGACTGTTGTTTAGGAACTGTTGATGATGAAGTCCCAAACGAAGATTGTACTCTTTGGACCATGTCACCATTTCCTTCCTCGGTATCACCCATTTCTTTTCAATTCCCCTAATTCTCCCCCAAAAACCCTAACCCTAGTTCAATCGATCAAGCTAAATTATATAATTTATAAACCCTAGCCACACTTCTCAGTTCAATCGCGAAGAAATGGTGAAACAAGATACACAAACACCTAAAACAAACAACATAAATGAAATAAAGAACTCAATTCTAAACATCACCAGCCAAAATTCAAACCCTAAATCGCAAAATTCAACACAGTAAAAACAAAATTGAAACAATTCAATTCTTCAAACAGTTTACCGTCAAATTACGAAGAGAAGGAATGACAACCCGAAGTTATGATTAGGTCCGGCAAATGCTGACGGAAAGGACGAGGGTGTGACTGTTTATGGGGTTTCTCTCTCTAAAAACACAAGATTTTCTCTCACTAAAAGTAATAATTGTATGTGTATATATCGATGACGATGACTTCTACACGGATTTCATGACTGCTACTACTTGTTGATGTACTGAAATTACGCGTGAATTTAATAAGGGTTTTTTAGGATTGAAATTGAATGTGAATTTGGGGTGAATTTCAATTTCATTCCGACCGATGTTTGACTAATCCAAAAACAAAATTTTCTTTCTCCCTCCATCACCGCAGATCATGGAGCAAATGAATCTTTTTCCTACACATCACCACCATCTTTTACTTCCTCTCCATAAAGGCATCATTTTTATTTTATTTTATTCTTCTTCTTTCACTTTTTTTTAAATAATGCACAAAATAACAATGTGTTTCCAATTTGGATTCTCACGAGAGCTAATATTATTTTTACATTTTTTCTATATGGTTTAATACGAAAAAAAAACCAACATCTTTTCGTGGTTTCTACAATTTAGTCTCCATCTGTGTTATTTTTTACTAACAAAGTCCTCAAGTAATTATTTTTCATTCAGTTTTCGAAAAAGTTTTGTTTTTTTTTCATTTTCAACCCTGTCTTTTTCCACAAAAAACCAACATGTTTTTCCACAACTCTGTCTTCGAAAAGTCCACAAACTTGAAGATTTTTTTGAAAAAATAAAAAAATTTAAAAATCACAAACAAATATATTACTTAAAGATTTTATTGGTAAAAAATAATACGGAGGGACTAAACCGCAAAAACATGAAAAACATGTTGGTTGTTTTCATATTAAACCCCTTTTTATATTACATAATTATAAACTAGTTTTTTTTTTAAATCAACCAATAAAATCAATTTTCAAATCTTGTAATACTTTGAAACTTTAATAAGAAAATTTCAATTTCATCTATTTGGAATGTGTAAAAAACAAGGGTACAAACATAAAAAGAAATTTAAAAATCAAAACCGAACAAGAAATCATCTATTTCGATATATACATTTTCTTTAGAAAAATCAAATTTATGATTTGATTCGGGTTTGGTACAAAAACCAAACCACTAAATAAGATTTTATTAATAAGATTATACATAAATGCTTTATTTATTCTATATAATATAATACTTCTACTAATGATCTTATTATAAATACATACGATTACCAAATCTTCTAAACCAATGAAATCATGCTACGTGGCCAATCATGATTTGGTTGGTAAGTTTTTTTTTTTTAATTTAAACTTTTCATAACAAATACTTATCTTTGTGTTATATTTATTTAACCCTTCTATTTTAATAAACTTTTGTTTAGTCATCTTTTAACATTTATTATCACAATATTTTATTACATACTTCAAATTATGATTTTAATCATGTATATTTTTGGAGTTGTTTTTTAAAACTATTATGTTATGTTTAATTTTATCAAAAAGACCAATGAAAAATTGAAACTTGGCCAACCATTATTGGTTGGTGTTTTTTTTTAATTTAAAATTTTCATAATACACCGTTATCTTTGTGTTATCTTTTATTTAACCTCTTTATTTTAATAAATTTTTATTTAATCATCTTTTAACATTTATTATTACAATATTTTCTTACACACTTAAAATTATGTTTTAATCATACATATGTTTGAAGTTGTCTTTTGAAACTATTATGTTATGTTTAATTGTATGAAAAAGACTATTATTCAAATGCACAATACAAAATTCTAATTAAATTGCTTTATAATTAAAATATAACTAATTAATATTTAGATTTTGTATTAAATATGATTATGTTTAATATTGAACATTACTATTATAACGTTGACAGACCCTAATCGGTGTGTTAGATTTATTATCATTATAACTTTATTTAATTTGATCGTAAAATCAATAAATTTTTGGTGATGAAACCTAATCAATGTCACAATTTCAAAATATGTTTATGAATATTTAATTATTTAACTAGTTTATAGCCCACGTATTACGTGGATATTTTTCATTAAATTTATTTATATAAAATGTATATGAGTAAAAATAAAAACATACAAAAATAATAATTGTGTTTATTTTTTATTATTTACATATTAAAAAATAGAGTATATTTATCTTTTTAAAAAATATTAAATTGTATTTATCTTTTATTTTTTACAAGTTGTAATTATCTTTTTGGTGAACGTAGAGGTGACATGTGACATTTGATGTTTTCCTTTATTATACATAATAATAATAATTTCCACAACTAATTCAAATTCTTACATTTGGATCTAATTATGATTATTATGGATAATAATGATAGATATTTATTTTAGGTAAACATTAATTTTAAATGTTATAAAATCTAAATTATTACTAATTAATTAATGAAAAAAATAAAGTCAAATTTTAATGCAATTAAGTTAATGTGTTAAATTTGGAAAAAGAGGTGGAAAAATAAATTTTTCTTGTATCGTAGAAGTGACATATGTCATGAATTATTTTGTTTTATTATAATATATAGGTTAATCAACCCATGTATTACATGGGTTGATTTAGAAAATACATATTTTTTTATATTTTAATAAATTATTATAAAATTTATATATAATTAAAATAAAAAAAATTGAAAGCTAGTTAAATTAAAGATAAAAAATATACTTAGTTGTTTGGTATTAAATAAAAAAATATTATTATATAGTATTATTAAATATAGATAATATTTGTTTGCAAAAAATGTTTCTTTTAATTTTTATGAACTTCAAATATGAAATATCAATGTAAGAAACAAAAAACTTCAATTATGTGAATGTGTATATATTTTGAAAATGATAAAATACAAAAATGAAATATCTGAAAATCAACAATCAAATTGTATCATATTCACAATTGAAGTTTTATCAATTAAATTTTAAATCTTGTTAGCAAAATAGTTAACAAAAATTTTTAACTTTATTTACCACGGTTCTACATTTAAATCCAAATTTTTACATTTGAATTTAACTATGATCAATAAGGATAATAATGACATATATTTATTTTAGGTAAATTATTAATTCATTAATGAAAAAATTAAAATCAAAATTTAATGATATTAAGTTAAGGTAGTAAATTTGGAAAATGAATTAAAAAAAATGGCATATGTATAATTATTGATTTTAATTAAGGGTATAATAAACATTTCATAAATAATTATGAGTTGTCATTAATCTGGACCATTGATTTCTTTCCATCTAATGGTCCAGAAACTCCAAATGATTTTCTTATTTTATATAGTATAGATTCTAATTCCGATCATATCTAATAAGACATGGTTTGTAATCTTGACATTGCAAAATCTAGAAAAACCAATGATATGAAATTATGAACCAACTAACAATATCATTTGGCTTGCTTCTTGAATATATTTCACCATATTAGCTTTTCAATTTCACTCTTTGATCCTGGTTCATTTGGGTTTCGTTATTTGAATTTTTGAAAAATATTTACTTATTTGTTTTTATATTTATTTTTGTAATTAATATTTTAGACTCGGGAGCAACGTACGGATCTTCAATAACTAGTTATATACATCTATTTAATACACACACATATAAATGATTTGATTAAACATTAATGATTTATTATATACTAAATGTAATAAAACATTATTAATGATTTGATTTGTATTATTATTAATAATTGATTATGTGTACGTGTATGTGTATATGTATTTATTATATGTATATTTATATTATATTATACAAAGTTAAATTAATATTATAAGTCTGTGTATAAAATTATACACACATATGTGAGTGTGTGTCTATATATATATATATATATATATATATATATATATATATATATATATATATATATATATATATATATATATATATATATAGGATTGGGTTCTTTTAAGAACCTTAAATAATGTGGGAACATAAGAACCAATTTTAGCCATTGGATAAATAAGATCAAGGGTGGATAATCAATGGCATTGTTGTAAATATTTTCAAGTATGGTTGGGTCCACTAAGGGCAAATCAGTCATTTTTTCTCTTGCCCACCACTTGCTTTCAAGTTTCAGCTTTTTTTTTTCTTTTTTAATTTTAAATGAAAACATTAATTACGTGAAAACTAGGAATAAGTTAGAAATGAAAACTAGCAATAAGTTAATCACGAAGCCGACGATTCCCCCAACAAAACACTGGAATATTAATTAATACTTTTTGCAAGAATTGGTCTTTTAAACGTTTTTTTGTGACTTCTGCTTAAATTTGGTAGTTAGATGAAAAGAATATTATAAGAAAACAATAAGTTACTTTGGACAAATGATAAATTGTAAACAAGAATTCATAAAACATGCATTATATATCAAAAACTGAATCTTTTCTCGATATATTTAAGCGAAATCATTTCGAAGTTCCCATATGAACAGATTGCTAATATGCATTCCCATATATATATTAACGAGATTATTTTCCTTTTATCTGGAGAAAACTAGAACAACTTTAAAGCTTTGATCGAGTTGGGTCTAGTTATAAATGGTTGCATTCTACGTAGAATATGTTGCATTCTACGTAGAATATGTTGCATTCTACGTAGAATATGTTGCATTCTACGTAGAATATCTTGCATTCTATGTTGTCTGTAAATCTATATATATTTTTGTATTCTATGTTGTCTGAATAGAACTTCTATAAACATTTATAGATTTTGAATTTTTTAATCTGTATTCTACTCATATTTTTTGTTATATTATGATGTTCATATTTTCTAGTCTATTTTATATTTTAAAATCGCAGAATCGGGTAAATATGAAACGCTCAAGACCTTGCTAAACGACGATGGCTCTGAGCAAGACAATAGGAAAGGCACGACAAAAAAGATATATTGTTCGTAGATTATTTTGTATTCTTCGTAGTTTTTTATAGATTGTCTGTAAATCTATATGGAGTTTTGTATTCTATGTTGTTTGAATAGATCTTCAATAAACATTTATAGATTTTGGATTCTTTAATTTGTATTCTTCTCAGATTTTATGTTATCTTATGATGTTCATATTTTCTATGTCAGTGTAAATCTATATAGATCTTCTCACATTTATAGTTTTTTACAGATTGTTTGCAAATTTATTTAACGTTTCTTCTACGTAGAATATGTTGCATTCTACGTAGAATATGTTGCATTCTACGTAGAATATGTTGCATACTACGTAGAATATCTTGCATTCTATGTAGAATTGTTTGCAAATTTATATAGATCTTAGGTAAGTGTCATATATTCTATATAGAATACCACAATTCTACGCAGAATGTTCACATATTTTTCATAGAATACCACTAATCTACGTAGATTGTTCACATATTCTACGTAGATAGTTCACATATTCTACATAGAATATTGCTATTCTATGTTACTAGAAAGTTATACATTTTTTTTGCATCATAGTTTTGAATCCATTGTTTTAATGCAGGTTGTAAAAGATTCTACCATGGACACCATTGATTGTGATTGTCGAATGTTCGATCGGATTGTGTTGCTTTGTATCTCCGTCATAGAATGTTGTATATTCACCATAGAATATTATGTTGACTCCATAGAATATATCTTAATCTACATATAAAGTTGTATATTATTCATAGAAAAAAAAATGATGAAGAGAAAAACTCTGGTGGTTTTTTTTTTTGGGAGAAAAAAAAAGGATGAAGAGAAAAAAGAGGAGGGAATTAATTGTGTGTGAAAAAACATGCAGTCCCTTTTTCAATGTTATCCCCAATATACCCCTTACCCACCCATTTTTCCAACAAAAAAACCCCTAAAGCCTTCTTAATTTCAAAAATGTCATCTTACATCTAAGACATTGATTTCATGAAATCAATGGATGAGATTAGTTCTTAGGTTCCCACATTATTTAAGGTTCTTAGAAGAACCCTCCCCTATATATATATATATATATATATATATATATATATATATATATATATATATATATATATATATTTATATATATTCGAGTTTTATAAGTGTGTGTAGGATTTAGTAGGAGTGTATCTTATGATGAGAACGAGGGATTTAATATGTTTGAATCATAATTTGTGGATAAAATCATTTAGTAACTTATTATAAATATTATTGAATCAAAATTATTAGTTAAAATTGAAACAAAATTATCAAAAAATACAAACAAAAAATTTGATGAACCATGATTGCAGATAAATGAATCAATATTTGAATTGTCATTTTAGTAATCAAACTCAGACGAATGATAATTCAATACATCATACAATAGTAATATAAATCAATAATTATGAATCAAATGTTCGATAAATAATAACCGCTCTAAGTCCATAATTATGACAACTTATCTTCCGATGAAAACAATGAAAATGGATGATTAAGAGCAATGTTGTTGACCGAACACCTGATTCATGTTTAACCTTGTATAATAAGTTGTAACTGTAATTAACATCTTGATAGATTTAGGGCTAATCTGGTAAAAACTGAACCTGTGATGGTAAAAAATTGGCCAGAAAATTAAGTCAATGGATTGCATCGTTATCAAACGGTGCAGTTCTTGCAACTGAATCTTTATTTATTTATTGATTTTGTTATGATGCGGTATTGTTCAATCTTGTATTTTCAATATAAAACGCCGCAACTAATTCTAAAATGATCAAAATTTTCTCGTAACGATTTTTGTAACATCCTAAGAAATTAAAACGATTTAATTGAGGTTAATTAGTATAAATTTTGAATTTAATATAATTATGTTGGATTATGTATTTGGATTAAATAAGAGTTGGTTGTTTTATTCAGAAATTGATAATTTTAATTTATTAAGTTAATTTAATTATTAATAAGTGTTTGTGAGGATAAAATAAAGATTGAATCTTTATTTAATGGAAATTAAGAAATTGGTTGTTAATTAAAGAATTAAGAAATTTTAGGATTTCTAATTTTAAGTATTAAGTATGAATAAAGATGAAAATCAGTATTTAAGAAAGTTAGAAAGTTGAGGGTGAATGTGTAAAAGATGGAAAGCAAGATAAGTCTTTTATTTTCTCATTTCATCTCTCTCTCTCTCTTCTCCCTGCTCTTTTCTTCTCTCTAAAAGAAAAACCATACGGTTCTTCATCTCCAAATCAAGAACGACGAAAAACATCAAATTGAAGGCTAAAAAAATCGAGATTCAAGTTGTGCTGAAGAAGCTATAACCGTTGCAACAGACGATTTAAGGTAATAATCTCTTAAAATCTCGAATTTAAGGCTTAATAATTCGGTTTTTGGATGAAAACGAATCTGAGATTTTTAAGAATCAAATGTGGATGCATGTTAATAATTCTTGTGGGTTTGTATAAATTAAGTGTTGTGAGAGTTATATACAAAATTTCAAGTCTTGATTTAAACTATAAGTATGATATTCGAGAGATAGAGTCATGGGTTCTGTGTGTTTTCGTGGGTACCGAAACTAGTAAATGGGTACCGAAACCTTTAAGGTTTCGGTATTACCCCTACCGAGACCTGCTACTAGTACTGAAACCATGTATATATACCGAGACCATGGCTTATATACCGAAACTTACATGGTTTCGGTAATATACCGAAACACACACAAAGCATGTACCGAAATTAATGTACAGAAACTATTTATGCATGTGTCTGCCGAAACTTCCCCCCCCCCCCCAATACCGAAACTATATGCATGTTTATACACCCAACCGAAACCCCACATAATACTAAGTCTAATTCATAAGTGCTGAAACTACAAGAAAGATACCGAAACCTTATAGGTTTCGGTGTGAGCACCGAAACCCACACACATATATAGAAACATACTGAAACCCACAGGCAGGTACCGAAACCATATACATGATACTGAAACCTTATACTGAAAGCAACAAGTGTATCGAGACCCATTGTACCGAGACTAGCCACAACCTACCGAAACCTTTTGAGGTTTCGGTATTGGTTATTAATACTGAAACTCATGAGAAATTTTATGCAAACGAGACCATATATATATAATGAGGTACCCAAAACTTCAAAGGTTTTGGTATTTTCCTTTTACCGAAACAGAAACAATAATATATATATATATATATATGATCTCAGTTGGGTTTTATTGAAGAAAATAAATAGAAACGGTTGGACAATTTTTAATTCAGTTATATAATGACAATTTCCGTACATTTTGGCAATTTCAGAAAAATAGAGATTTAAGTATAATTTTCGAATAACCATTTCGAAGGATTATCGCAATAATTTGAGAAACTGGATGGAACTTATTATTAAATAAGTTATTGAAGGGATTAATTGGGAATAATAAAACCATCAAGCAAGAGGATTTAAATATGAGTTTCGGATGACGGTTCCGACGGTTGTAATACTTTTAATTGTACAACTTGATGTACATTTGTTGAGGAACATGTTTATGATATGTTTTACTTATGAAATGTGAACAGGTCCCTTGTGGTGTTGTTTAACCCACAGTGGGGTACTTTGTGATCCGGTTGAAAGCCCGAGGAGATATAAGATAACTTAAAGTTTAATAACGCACCCACTGTGAGTACAATAGATTTCGCATGTTTATATTTGTTTTCTGTTAAGCTTTGCCTGCTGAGACCCGTTG
Source organism: Centrapalus pauciflorus (assembly GCA_020465985.1). NCBI lineage: Eukaryota > Viridiplantae > Streptophyta > Magnoliopsida > Asterales > Asteraceae > Centrapalus > Centrapalus pauciflorus. The sequence continues at coordinate 284,806 of JAANYP010005220.1, forward strand.
TTTCATGATTTGTTTGGAACTCTACTAACTTGCGTAGATTTAGATGCACATTCTTACTTGTTGCATGTCCGTTCGATTGTTGTGCATCTAGTGATGGACCGGTGGGTCGCATCAATTACTCTGATGTTACTGCGCTATATGACGCTGGAGTTGATCCCTCCAGGTCCGGTAGGCAGTATGTCATCCCCGATCATACGTTGTCTCAGATGGTATGTTTAATGCCGAGCTTTGGGCTCGAAGGGGCTGCGGCTCTGGTCCGTACTTTGTGTACGAAGAGGGTATCCGATGTTGGTCATCTGTGTTACTCTTGGGCTTCATAAAAATTTATAAAATGCGTAATCTGTGTATTCACTAAGCATTCGCTTATCCCTTAGTTGTTGATGTTTTTACAGGAAAAGGAAAGTCTGCAGCCGGACCGTCTAGCTAGGTCATTTGATCAAGTGATTGAAGGTTATCTACTAATCAGAGTGGTAATTTAATAATGGGATTGTTTTTATATTATGTATTTGGGATGATTGTAATGTTACAGAGTATGTAGATTTAGAATTAGAACCGTGTAGCACCGTAGGGTGTTTGAATCAGTTGTAATATTTGTTTATGTATTTTATTGCTTCCGCATTTAAATTAAGCTTTCAGATCATTTTGTTATTGCATGTTTATGATTAATCCTGGGAGTATTGTAAATGGTGGTTGTTGTGGCAAAGGTGTCACACGAGATGGTATCAGAGCAGTAGTTTGAGATTCAAGTGTCCGTGAGACCTTGGTCTCAAATATTAGGTGATGATATGTAATGATTTTAAGTAATGATCTGAACTAAGATAGGTTACGATCTAGTAATCATAGGAAATTGACTATCATACGGGACAAATGGGTGGTGTCTTTAAATTAATGACATGTTACTAAGCAAGTTATATGTTTATTATTTCAGAACATGTCTGGAGAAGGAATGACACCTGAAGAAACAAGAGAGATGATGCTAGCCATGATGGCTGAGCAGAATCGAATGATTCAAGATCAGTTTCGGGCTCGAGATGAGGCCGAAGCTAAACGAAGAGAAGATAAGAGGAAGAATAAGGAAAGAGAGAAAAGCAGTGACAAACAAGATGACAATACTGGGTCATCTAATAAGCCCAGAAGTTGTCGGTTTAAGGATTTTAAGGGAAATGGAGCAGTCGAGTTTAATGGACTCGGTGATGCTGTTGCTGCTCTGGAATGGATAACAGCCACAGAACGGACATTCCGAATCAGTGATTGTGCTGAGAAGGACATGGTCCGGTTCGCTACTGCTATGTTCACCAAAGACGCAGTAATGTGGTGGAATTCAATGGTGAATGCCTTAACAATGGAGAAGGTTTTTAGAATGACATGGACTGAGTTTACTGAAATTTTCACTCAGCAATACTGCCCGGCCGATGAACGCCGAAGACTAGAAGCTAAGTTCATGACACTAATTCAGGGGACTAAGTCTGTGTCCCAATATGCGGTAGAGTTCACGAGGCTAAGTTTATTTGCGTCTCATCAGGTTGATACAGAAGAAAGAAAAGTTACTCGATTTGAGGTTGGTCTTGATTTGGAAATCCGAAGGGTGATGAGCAACGTACGTTACCCCACGTTTGCTAGTCTGCTGGAAGCTGCCAGAAATGTAGAACAGATCCTGATTATGTCAGGATATGTGATGGGGTCTGCTGATGCTGCTTCAACTAACCCAACTCAACCTTCACCGCCGAAACGTCAACGTGAAGGAGGCTACTCTGGTTCTGCACGATCATCACAGTACTCGCCACAATAGTCTTATCGTCGGCAATCTAGTTCTCCTGGTCATGCCCGTGCATGTTTTTGCTGTGGAGAATTGGGCCACTACCAAAGTGAATGCCCACGAAGATCGGATGCCTGCCATAAATGTGGCGTGTGGGGGCACTATAGCAGGGATTGTCGAAAGAATGTTCCAACAGCTGCTGCTCCATCTTCGACTCGATCATTTGGAGGATCAAGTGGTGGTTCAGTCAACCGCCGGAACCAACCACAAAGGGGACAGGCTAGTGCATTTCAGATTATCGCGGAGGAAGCTAGGGAAAACCCAGAGGTGGATGCAGGTACGTTTATAGTTAACTCTTTGCTTGCAAAAGTGATGTTTGATTCTATGGCAAGTATAACAGAACATAGTATTTAGTGCATTTAACGTAATAAATGTAGAAGATGTCTACATTGTAAATAAGAATAACAAATGCCAAGAAGGACCGGTGTTTGTCATAATTGAGGAAAAATGGGTCATTGAAGAAGAATACGTTAAGATTCTATATATAACTTCATCGAAGTTTTATGATTCCGAAGATAGGATGAAATTAAGTATTAAGAAAAGTTGTTACTAATATAGGTAAGATGATTATTGTGAATAGGGATGGCAAAAAAAACCGAAACCGACGTAAACGGGCCGGGTTCGGGGACACTAATCGGGGACGGGGACGGTTTCGGGGAAAAACGCTAGGATTTTAACGGGGATGGTGCCGGGGCCGGTATTAGGTAAATAACCGATTACCCGGCCCGATTAACCGTTTAAGAGGCCCGCTTAAAAAACCGATTATATATATATATATATAAGATTTAATCCTAGTTTATGCATCTTTTAATTGTCGCCGTAACAAGATTTAATCGTTCTCATTAAATGGGGATTTTTGCGTTGAAAATTAACCGTTTAATTAACCGTTTACATTAAATGGTGAAAACCGAATCCCCGCGGTGAAAACCGAATCCCCGACGGGGATCCCCGTATAAATCCCCGCGGTTTTTCAAACGAGGATGGTATGCGGTTTCTTAAACGGGGACGGGGACGGGGGGACTGATCCCCGGCCCGAAACCGGCTCGTTGTCATCCCTAATTGTTAAAAAGAATACTCTAGTATTTGAATAGGCATTAGATGAAAAGCCAAAATGGATTCTGAAGCTTTTAATTGGAAAGGATGTTTAAAATGTCGTGAGAATTTTTATGTAATTGGAATCAAAGAAATTGTTTCAATATCAGTATATATATATATACGAACATTATATGAGGAAACCAAATCTAGAAATTTGAGAGAAACTGTACGAGGGTATGATAATGGTGTTCATACTGTATGTACAATGTGAGATATAAGTAAGATATGTACGTGAGTTGTAATCAATGTTAGTCTTTTGGTCTAAGTTGACAGTTGTGATTGATGTTGAAATTACTTAGTAACACATTAGTTAAAGTAGATCATGTGTATCATGATTGTACTTTAATGATTGAAGAAGTAGTCTTATATGTTGAATTGATCCCTGGAGTTTCTCTAATAACTTGTTGTTCGTATTTTCATGCATCTACCGAAATGTAATGCGACATCAACATGACTACGAGTAAAACTTACCAGCAACCGATAGAAGATCAGAATGGATGGATTATTTTCATATAGGCATATATGACAATATAATGTAAATTGGATTTAAGTATAAACTGAAAAGATCAATGGTTTGGATGGGAATTTAGTATAACACTAGTTATCATGATAAAGTAAAGAAGACCATGTTTAAAATTTTACACGCAAAGAAATGTAGAAGTCCTACATGTTGGAATGAAATCGAAGGAACTCTGATGGTTATGTTCGTATTATCACAAAAAGATGTTACTATGGTGATAGTTATAAACCAATCAGTTATAAGACAAATAATTGAGTATAGTTGAAAGTATCACCGATGAGGGTTGAAACTTGATCTGTAAAAAGGTACAAGTTGACACTGAGATGTGTGGGCACATCTAGAATAATAGAAAAGTTGGGAATCAGTTGTGTCATTTGGAATTTTTCCTAAGGAAGTATTGAATTAACACATGGTGTTTCATGTGGAAAGCTGTATGAAATCTTCATAACTGGTAATGAAGATTGGCTGATTATACCAAATTAAAATTCAAGAAAGGTTAGTATATGTTGAGAAACATGTATGTGTTTTGAATACTAACATCAGAAAGTTAAGGATCAAAGAGATTAAAATAGTGTTGATACGTTGGAAGCACCACAAAGGAGTAAACCATACTTGGAGATAAAAAGCCGATATGATGAATAAGTAAACTAATATGTTTGAATACAAGCAACTTCGAGGACGAAGTTTGAGCGTGGTGGAGCCTATGCTGTAACATCCTAAGAAATTAAAACGATGTAATTGAGGTTAATTAGTATAAATTTTGAATTTAATATAATTATGTTGGATTATGTATTTGGATTAAATAAGAGTTGGTTGTTTTATTCAGAAATTGATAATTTTAATTTATTAAGTTAATTTAATTATTAATAAGTGTTTGTGAGGATAAAATAAAGATTGAATCTTTATTTAATGGAAATTAAGAAATTGGTTGTTAATTAAAGAATTAAGAAATTTTAGGATTTCTAATTTTAAGTATTAAATATGAATAAAGATGAAAATCAGTATTTAAGAAAGTTAGAAAGTTGAGGGGTGAATGTGTAAAAGATGGAAAGCAAGGAAAATAAAAGACATAAGTCTTTTATTTTCTCATTTCATCTCTCTCTCTCTCTTCTCCCTGCTCTTTTCTTCTCTCTAAAAGAAAAACCATACGGTTCTTCATCTCCAAATCAAGAACGACGAAAAACATCAAATTGAAGGCTAAAAAAATCGAGATTCAAGTTGTGCTGAAGAAGCTATAACCGTTGCAACAGACGATTTAAGGTAATAATCTCTTAAAATCTCGAATTTAAGGCTTAATAATTCGGTTTTTGGATGAAAACGAATCTGAGATTTTTAAGAATCAAATGTGGATGCATGTTAATAATTCTTGTGGGTTTGTATAAATTAAGTGTTGTGAGAGTTATATACAAAATTTCAAGTCTTGATTTAAACTATAAGTATGATATTCGAGAGATAAAGTCATGGGTTCTGTGTGTTTTCATGGGTACCGAAACTAGTAAATGGGTACCGAAACCTTTAAGGTTTCGGTATTACCCCTACCGAGACCTGCTACTAGTACTGAAACCATGTATATATACCGAGACCATGGCTTATATACCGAAACTTACATGGTTTCGGTAATATACCGAAACACACACAAAGCATGTACCGAAATTAATGTACAGAAACTATTTATGCATGTGTCTACCGAAACTTCCCCCCCCCCCCCCACCCCAATACCGAAACTATATGCATGTTTATACACCCAACCGAAACCCCACATAATACTAAGTCTAATTCATAAGTGCTGAAACTACAAGAAAGATACCGAAACCTTATAGGTTTCGGTGTGAGCACCGAAACCCACACACATATATAGAAACATACTGAAACCCACAGGCAGGTACCGAAACCATATACATGATACTGAAACCTTATACTGAAAGCAACAAGTGTATCGAGACCCATTGTATCGAGACTAGCCACAACCTACCGAAACCTTTTGAGGTTTCGGTATTGGTTATTAATACTGAAACTCATGAGAAATTTTATGCAAACGAGACCATATATATATAATGAGGTACCCAAAACTTCAAAGGTTTTGGTATTTTCCTTTTACCGAAACAGAAACAATAATATATATATATGATCTCAGTTGGGTTTTATTGAAGAAAATAAATAGAAACGGTTGGACAATTTTTAATTCAGTTATATAATGACAATTTCCGTACATTTTGGCAATTTCAGAAAAATAGAGATTTAAGTATAATTTTCGAATAACCATTTCGAAGGATTATCGCAATAATTTGAGAAACTGGATGGAACTTATTATTAAATAAGTTATTGAAGGGATTAATTGGGAATAATAAAACCATCAAGCAAGAGGATTTAAATATGAGTTTCGGATGACGGTTCCGACGGTTGTAATACTTTTAATTGTACAACTTGATGTACATTTGTTGAGGAACATGTTTATGATATGTTTTACTTATGAAATGTGAACAGGTCCCTTGTGGTGTTGTTTAACCCACAGTGGGGTACTTTGTGATCCGGTTGAAAGTCCGAGGAGATATAAGATAACTTAAAGTTTAATAACGCACCCACTGTGAGTACAGTAGATTTCGCATGTTTATATTTGTTTTATGTTAAGCTTTGCCTGCTGAGACCTGTTGTTTCATGATTTGTTTGGAACTCTACTAACTTACGTAGATTTAGATGCACATTCTTACTTGTTGCATGTCCGTTCGATTGTTGTGCATCTAGTGATGGACCGGTGGGTCGCATCAATTACTCGGATGTTACTGCGCTATATGACGCTGGAGCTGATCCCTCCAGGTCCGGTAGGCAGTATGTCATCCCCGATCGTACGTTGTCTCAGATGGTATGTTTAATGCCGAGCTTTGGGCTCGAAGGGGCTGCGGCTCTGGTCCGTACTTTGTGTACGAAGAGGGTATCCGATGTTGGTCATCTGTGTTACTCTTGGGCTTCATAAAAATTTATAAAATGCGTAATCTGTGTATTCACTAAGCATTCGCTTATCCCTTAGTTGTTGATGTTTTTACAGGAAAAGGAAACTCTGCAGCCGGACCGTCTAGCTAGGTCATTTGATCAAGTGATTGAAGGTTATCTACTAATCAGAGTGGTAATTGAATAATGGGATTGTTTTTATATTATGTATTTGGGATGATTGTAATGTTACAGAGTATGTAGATTTAGAATTAGAACCGTGTAGCACCGTAGGGTGTTTGAATCAGTTGTAATATTTGTTTATGTATTTTATTGCTTCCGCATTTAAATTAAGCTTTCGGATCATTTTGTTATTGCATGTTTATGATTAATCCTGGGAGTATTGTAAATGGTGGTTGTTGTGGCAAGGGTGTCACAATTTTATTTTGGATTTCTTAATTTATCAAGTCGTACATACATCAAATCTTGCTAATCTAATCATTTTGAATTATATAAATGCCATTATAAGTACGGATGGCAACGTGGCGGTTTTGGGGCCGGGGAATGAAAACACCGTCCCCGTTTAGAAAAATCGCGGGTATTAAATGAGGATCCCCATCGGGTACGTGGGGAAACCTGCGGAGAATCGGGGAAACCCATTTATAAATCGATAATGTGAAATTTAACGACATGATTCATAATTTAATCTTAAAACGTCAATGTGTTTAAAATTATAATACTAATGTTAAATTATATTCGTATCTCTATCAAATAATAACGAAAAAAACATTCTTTTAATAAATTATATATAAATAAATAAGTTCATTAAATTATACATAATCATTTTTATGCATAATATATAAAAATAGATAAAAATATATATATATATATATATATATATATATATATATATATATATATATATATATATATATATATATATATATATATATATATATACATATACTATTAAAAGAGTAACTATACTTAATTCTGGTGAAGGTACGTGTCATCACCATAAATCGACACGTGACATTCACAGGTTTTAAAAATCATAAAGAAATTTAAATTATATCTATCCAAATCTAATATAATCTACTTTTGAATTTAAATCAAATCAAATAAAAATCTAATGCTCTGCTAACTTATTAATTGTAATATAATATAATATAATAAAAGTTTTAAAAATATAAAAAAATAATTATTATTCATATATATTTAGAAATATATAAATTAATAGGTCATAATAAATAGTAATATCATTCTTATATACTTTTTGTTTAAATAAAATATTTATACATTTACCTTTTAATTCATTATATTTTATATATATTAGAAATATCCGCGTAATACGCGGGTAATAAACTAGTATATACAATATAAATAGCATGTTGCTATTAAAAAAGTAATCAGATTATTAAGGAATTTAACGGTTTATGTAATCGGGTACACGGGGCGGGTATTATCAATACCATACCTGCCCCATCCCCCGTTTAACTTAATCGGGTTCGGGGAAACCCGTCCCAATTAAATCGGTTTTCGGTTTTCCCCCTCGGGTTCGGTTTTTTTTCCCATCCCTAATTATAAGCATTGTATGAACGGCGTTTGTAGCCCACACGCGTTGTGTTGAGAGTGGGTTTGTATTTTAGGACGTGGAAGCTTGTCTAGGAGCCTTTGAATAAAATAAGATGAATGTCTCTTCTTCATTTTTTCACACAAACAAAAAAATGTTATTTGTATTGAAAGTCACTAATTTGACCATCGAAAGTCAACATTTTGTGTTATTTATATCTTTTAAAATTTAAAGCATTTTTTTTTTTCAAAATAAATGTAACCTTCGATTTGTCATTTGAAAATGACCCTACGTGTTCATATTACGAATTACGTTTTTTATGTTTTTGTCCTTTCATGTTATTTTGTATCTTAAAAGTCCTCAAGGTTTTTTTTTTTTTTTTTTTTTTTTTTTTGGTTTAGTGAAATTTGGATATTAGAACTTGGTTTTTCAATTTTTAAAAACTCGGTTTTGTTAACCGGACTCTAATAGTCAAATTTCACAAACTAAATAAATTAACTTAAGGATCTTTATGGAAAATAAAAACATTGAGGGACAAAAACATAAAAACAGTGAAAACATGTTGGTGTTTTTCATAATAACCCTTAATATAATTTTAAATCAACCTAAATATACAATATATATATATATATATATATATACATATATATATATATATATATGTGTATATATATATATATATATATATATATATATATATATATATATATATATATATATATATATATATATATATATATATATATATATATATATATATATATATATATATGTATATATATATATATATATAAAGCAACATGAAACAACTTTAACATGTCTTGTGCTAATTGATTGATATAGATTTTTTGGGCCACGATCTAGCAATTTGGATTGGATTTTAGATAAATGAATATTTTTTTTTTACGGTTGTTTGATTTTTGTATGCATCTTTATTTACCATTAACTTCTTAAAGGGTGTTTGGATTTGCGTTTGAAAAAGTGCTGTAATGTTTTAAAAACTAATAATCAGATAATAGCTTTAACCAAAAGTGCTGACGGAAATGTAGTGTTTGGTTTAGCTTATGTTGTTTGCTATCATAATTATCAAATAATAAGTTTTTAAAGTGTTTGGATTTGCGTTTTAACTTGTAAAATGACAAAATAATCACTTATTTAGCAAATAAGCTATATTTTTTAGCTTATGAAAAAGTGTGGTAGGATTAACGCTAAACGCAAATAATCACTTATTAACGTATGCAATCCAAACACTTTAAACCAATTATTTGTGTTATTGTAACGTAATAAGCTAATAATCTCGTCCATAAAGCAAAATCAAACACCCTCTTAGTCTGTGTATATTAGGGTTGTTTATAGATCGATTTCTAGGTTTCAACCATTTTTGACGAGCCGTGTCATCCATTTGGCTTGAAACTTCAATCTCTTACGTTTTTCGATATAGTTGTGATATTCAGTTGACTGTTTAAAACAATTGTTGATTTGAATACCTTTACTATCATCCTTTGTAACTTTTGTGTAATTTAACTTATTAATACATCCTTTCGTACTATTAATATATGAAAAAAACAATTATTTTCAAATAATTCAGTGTGTTACATGGATCAATAAACTAGTGATTGAGTATATTAAGCATCTAATTGAAGGTTAAGGTATAACTATTTAAGCTTTATTTGTTAATATTTATGTAATAATAAAATCCACATATGCATATTGTATTATATAGTCAATATGTTACAGAGTATAAAGAATACAACAGATACCCAATGGACCCTAACCTTGGCTATACAATTGGATCGAGTCATCTTTACCGAACCATAATATTCTATTTTATCTAATGCTCCTTCGTATTTGGAGCGAAAAGATATCAGACGTTTAGAATTGGAACGAAAAGTTTAGTACTCCTTCATATGTAGGACAAACTTGTCACCTACAAAGATATTTTCTCATTTCAAACACCAAACTATAAACATCAATATCTCATTAATCTTATATCCGTTTTGGATGTTCTTTATATCGTTGCGAAGCTCTATTCAAGGAGAACACAAACCCTTAAAATACTAATCATATATCTTACTTTTATATAAAATTAATTTTTATCCAAAACCCATGAAAAACACATTTTCTTTTATAACATTTTCCAACACATGATACAACAAGACTTGAAAAACATGTTTATAATATAAATAATATTTTTTTTGGCATCATATTGTATAAGTGGACTTTTATTTTACACCAAAATCTTTTTTATTAGAAATAAAATACCAAGGGAATTTTTGGATTCACACACATTGTGGCAATTGTGGTTTAGTAAGCCCATAAATGTTAAAATTGTCTTGTTATGGTTAAAAAGTGTGTTTAAGAGAGATATGCACTTTATTATTACTTATATCTTAAGAGTTTCCAAAATTAATCCGACATTAATGATTGTTAAGTACCAATTAGTTATAAAAAGTCTTTAGGATTTTTCTTAAAAGCACTCTAACGACCGTGTAAGTCACTTTTAACGAATTTTAGTAGATTGTTAAGATTGATTTTGAATCAATCAACAAATAATCTTATTAAAAAAGTAGTTATAAGTGGTATCGAAGAATATATTGTTGAGTTATACGTATGTTGTTCATGAACTGTCTCCAAACAAAAAACATACAGTTTATAAAAGTAATGGTTCGTAGCACCTTCGAAAAATACAAAATTTACAAATTATTTGTTAACTTTGCTTCGAATATTTGTAAACAACATGGTTCATATGATTCTTTCCTTACATGTATTATGATTTTATCAACTTAAAGTTTTTATTTAATTAATCCTCTTTCTACAAAAAAAAAACCAACATGTTTTCACTATTTATCTCCTCAAAGTCTACAAACTTGAAGACTTTTTTAAAAAAAATAAAGAATAATTCCAAAAAGCACAAACAAATATAATACTTAAAAATTTTATTGGTAAAAAATAATACGGAAGGACTAAACCGTAAAAACGTAAAAAAACATGTTGGTTTTTTTCATATTAAACCTTATTAAAATAAGAGAGTTATATTGAGTTGATAGGAAAAACCGAAAAAGTTAGACCATATAATTAAGACACATATCAAATTTATTCTTTCAAGTATTGCGAATATATATATATATATATATATATATATATATATATATATATATATATAGAATATGGTTCGTGTGAGTACCTAAAAAATGCAGAGTACCGTGAGTACCTGTGAACACACGGGTTTTAGATGTGAACATGCTCCGAAAAAAAGTTTTTTTTTTAATTATTTTTTCATATTAATTTAGATACAAATAATATAAGCCTATTCGTAAAAGAATTACACACATTCACACTTTCTAGCCTCTTAAAAGTCATGTGAACGTGAAAAAATTCATGTGAACATGCTTAGCTGTGAACATACATTCACAACAGTGCAGTTAATGTGAACTTGCACGTTTCACCTAGTTATAGTATGTGTTTAGGTGTGATTTTTTGCAAGTAGTCTTATATTATTAATTTAAACATGATTATGAAAAAAAATTTCAAAAAAAATGGTTTTAAGCGAGGTACCTCCGGTACTCCGCAAAACTAGTGGTACTCATTTGAACCCAAATCTATATATATATATATATATATATATATATATATATATATATATATATATATATATATATATATATATATATATATATATATATATATATATATATATATATATATATATAAAGTTTAATTCAGTTATTAATTAGGTATAAAGAATAAATTTATTAGGTATAGTTAAAGCAAATTTGTCGTGCTTTGGACTATCCTCATACACAAATTTAAATTTTAATTACTAAAATACATTAAATTTGTTCACAAGGTGGTTGAATCATATATTCATTGCCACAAAGAATATTAAATATTAATCTTAGTTAATAATTATAAATTAAGTTAGGTGCATGTATGTTATAAGGATCGATTCAAATAATGGAGAATCGATAAATATTAATAAAGTATAATGTTTGAATAAGGCCTTGACGTATAATCTTATATTAGAATATGTATGATGTATATTTAATTCCATTTGGAAGTAACTTAAATTTTGATTTTAAAGTTAAAAAGTTTTTTTTTTAAATCTCGAAGAATTTTAAAATTGAATTTTATATTATATAATCAATTTCATATTATTTTTAGTTATATTTTAATCTTAAAATTGTTTAAGTTGATAGGCATACATGCATGTGACAAGTGTCACAATCGTTTGTTTTTGTGTCTGTGCGTATATAGATTTAGATTCAAGTGAACACTATTTTTATGTAATATACCAGAAGGTACCAATCTTAAAATTGAGTTTTTTTTAAAAATTTTAATAAACATGTTTTAATTAACATTACAAAAACGATATATAAATTTCATGCACATTCACACATTTAAAGTGCATGAAATCATTCATCATATAAACGTGTGTTCACATACATGCAAATTTATGGAAGTGTATGTACACATCATTTTTAAGGAGTTAAAACTGATGAATGTATGTAAAATTTACATATCATTGTTTATAATGTTAATTAAAACATATTTATGAAAAAATTACCATTTTTTTAAAGATTTTTTTTAAAGGTAATACAATCTGAAGCGCAGTAATTGATTCGTATAGGATGGTGGTAAGAATGAGAGAGGTCTTTTGAAAATAATTACCACATAACTCTTTTTACATACTGATAGCATTTTTGCCCATTCACGGAGAAACCATAGATTCATAGTGAACAAGTTTCCGGCTCTATGCGGATAAGATAGGTGGCTCTAAGTGGATAAGATAGTGAAACAGGTTTATGTCTGATCTATACAAGACCGGTAAGACGTAACAGTAACACAAGAGGGTACAGAAGAGTAGTCAGAGATAAAAAGTTGATTATGTGATGGGGGTTTATGGTTGATCTATATAAGACCAGTAAGGCGTAACAGTAACACAAGAGGAGATTCAAATAAACATAAACCACCCCAAGTCTTTTGACATTCAAATAAAGATACACTAATAAGAATGACAAGAGATCCAATTTCAAATGATCACACAAATGTACTAATATTATTAGCTTGTAAAATTGTCTTCCTAACACCTTTCATCATACCCTAACCACATGAACTTGAAAAACTACGAAGAAACCCATTCAATATCAATCTCATGAAGCGAGAGAATTAGCCCAAATGAAGCAAACAACTAAATAAGTATCTTAACACTTGGATTTCTTTCCTTTTGCTTCTTTAATAGGAGAGTACCGGAAAGGCAAGAAAGTCTTACCACCCATAAATCTTTGTAACACTGTTGGTACTTCAACACCATCATCCTTCTGGTAGTTCTCGAGGATGCAACACATAGTCCTCTCGGTTGCTGTGAGGGTAAAATTTAATAAATGACAATATTGCTTGGTCTGCTCGTTACTCTACAAAAGTTGAGACCTCAAAAGTCTAACATTCCTCTATATAAAATAAGAAATAAAAACTACATATTCTTCTTGGGCGATGAAAGAAATTTGGATTTTAGTTCATATAAATTTCAAATACAAAAGGTTGTCAGGCAAAACAGCATTGTTACTATAACAAAACAACATGAAAGACATGAATACAAATATTGGAATCCAACGAAATCTGCTAAACCAACCTTCTTTTGACCATATCTGATCTATAGTTTTCTTGACTGGTAATCGATGCAGTTGAGCATGACACAAGCTCTCTGTAGGTGTTGGATGCAGGAAACCATGCTTCTAGATCATACTTTTTCGCTGCAGCATCATTCAATGCACCAAAGACTACATTCACCACTTGATACGGAAGTCTCAACATCTTGTAGAACGCCTCTGAGTTCTTGATCATTTCCTCATGCATGTCCCATGAATCATTGCCATTAGGGCTTGTTATGCAAAACTGTTCCAATTTCTCAAACTGATGAACACGAAAAATCCCAAGAGTGTCACGACCATGTGAACCAGCTTCTTTACAAAAACAAGAAGAATATGCAGCATATCTTATTGGTAGATTTGTTGGATGGATCCAATCATCCATGTGATAAGAACAAAGTGGTTGTTCGGCAGTAGCTATCAAATACTTATCATCTCCCTCACCGGTTACCTTGTAAAGTTCTTCATCAAATTGAACTAATTGAGCACACTTGGTCATAATATTATTCCTCATGAAGAACGGAGTCTGCAAAAACGTGTAACCCTTTTTCTCTAAAAAATCAAGACCAAAATTCACAAGAGTTTGATTGAGACTACCACGTCTCCTTTCAAATAATAGCCTCTACCACCAACAACATTAGCACCTCTTTTCAACTCTGCAATGCCAAGAAGATCAACAAGCTCCACATGATTTCTTAGTGTAGCCTCTTTCCTCTTGTCCCCCAATTCTGAACTATCTCATTGTTTGCCTACATTAATTTCTTGGTTAAGCAAAGAGTAATTCAACCATTAAACCTAGTTGTATTTCATACACGAGATTGATTGCATTAGCAACATACTTTTACATGTGTCTCATATATTCGTGAACCTTTTTTTTGTACCAGGTAAGTCATTGTACTAGTTTCAATATTCATCTCACTTATAATAACTGGTTTCATTCGTTAGAATATATGACTTGGGGCCCCTCGCGAGACCTATGTTACCCTTGTTTATTTAAAATATGCCTTGAAATCTATGTGGCACTGGCGTGTCAACTAATTAGATAAAAACAATATTATTTCACTAAATCATGACCTAATATAATTCTCTTGATCCTTCTTAAAAAAAATCAAATTGACAAAACGAAACTCCTCATTTAAATGTCATGTATCATATCAGGTCAAAAATTAACTGTAAATATATCAAAATTTTACAAGCAACTTGAATTCTAGCACTATCGGGTCAGGGCTGGAATGATGTAAATGGTAAAGATTACGCACCTCATCATTGCTTACCAGAACTGAATCATGAACAATATTTCCAACCAAATCCAGATTCAAATGCAATGCTCTTAGGGCTTCTTGAACGTGTGCTTCTTTCTTCGCAGTCAATATTTTGTTTTCCTCCGTATCTATAATCAATGAACTTGCATCTCCTCCTGCAATTCTGAGTTTCGCGACCTCTTTATTGATCTTCTTGAAATCTTTTTGGAACTGTTCGAGTTCGAATTGTCAACTTTTCCATTCTTCATAAAGTTGAATGATTTGATCAACGAGTTCTACATAAGCAAACCGACAGCGCTGAGATTTCAGCAATTCAATCACATCTAACAACAATTATATGAACAATTATCATCAACACAAATAGTTGAATGCTTGATTAAGAGAGTAAGAAATATTACAATGAAATTCGGTTCTTGTTTTCTTGGACAACAAACTATTCTCCTCTTCTTTCTAATCTCAGATCTGTGAGAGTTGTGTAAACAGTAGCACCTATATTCTATTTATACACAATACACATGTATTGTGAATTTACACATACAATCCTATATTATTGAATATTTACAATTAGATCCCTGAACTTATAAACAAAATAATTGTTTTCATCTCTATTATATATTTATACCTAACAATCCCCCTTAGAGATGAAACCAATTATTACAATTACAATGCAAAGTCGGGATCTATTCTCTTTTCTCTTTTCTTCAACATTCTTCAAACTTTGAATATTCAAACCTGAACATTTAATGATATTGATTTCACCTCTATAAATGTTCCCAACATCACGTATAATATCTGGATTACGCCTGAACAAATTTATTCCTAGCATTGTTTCTCTCACACTATTATACTCAAACATGGAGATCGAAGAAGCAACAAGGATTTGTTGAGAGTGATGGTGAGCCAGGAACATTGAGTACTTTTCAATGCTGGCGGTAACCAACATGGAAACCTTTTTTTCCCCAAGGGTGTATGTAGAGTAAAATACAGATACTTTTGATATCATTAGATTTTTTAATGTTGGAAGAATTTCGTATTCTTGTTATATATCCTACAAATATATCATTCTAGATTTTAAGATCTCT
This sequence comes from Centrapalus pauciflorus, assembly GCA_020465985.1. Lineage (NCBI taxonomy): Eukaryota > Viridiplantae > Streptophyta > Magnoliopsida > Asterales > Asteraceae > Centrapalus > Centrapalus pauciflorus. The sequence goes on from JAANYP010005220.1 coordinate 300,724, forward strand.
CATGCATATCCAAATATCTAATTTAAATTATTAAATTATTTAAAAAATATAAAACATAATTTTCTTGATTTATTTATTTGTAAATTCCTAAATTACGATTTTAAATTATATTTTCTTAAAAAGTAAAAAAAATGTAATTCGGTTTTCAGTTTGGTTTGGAAAATTCAAAGCCGATCATCAATTGGAAATTCATATTCCATTATCCAGTTTGAGACCAAGCCGAACCAAAAATCGATTTTGTTTTAAAACATAAAACTTAAAAAAAACAAAAAGATTGACGACTCTTTATAAAAAATTATGTTGAATCAAAACATTTAATCAATAACTAAAAACAATTTGAAAAAGTTTGCATATAATACTATATATTGATTAGTTATAAATTAAATTAAATTTATTTTTATTTATGATAAGATAATTTTTAATTTTGATTTAGATTTATATTATATTTGATATTTTAAAATTAAAGTTAGTAAATTGTCTCTGATGACACGTGATATCACAAAAGAAGTGTAGTTATTTATTTATTAGTATTTAATTATTTATATAATAGATTTGTTTACATTAATAACACTTTTTGATTATGAATAGATGACATGTCAAAAAAAAGAAAAGAAATGTCAATTGGTATTCTATTTAAATGACAAATGAACAATATTTATTCTTTTATTAGAATAGATAGACAAAATAGATTTCATTCAAAATGACTATTTTAAATATTTGAGTTATACACATGACATACAAACCTTTTATTATAAGTTAGGGAAAATTGCAAAAAAAAAAAAAAAACCATCAAACTGCACGTTTTTTCGATTAAGTCTCCCATTCATTTTTTTTTCTTTTGATAAGTTCCAATAACCGTTTAAAACTCATGAATTTGGTATATTATAGGTTGCAACCGGTTACCAAGCTTATGTGACATCCATGTGTCAAAATGTGTTTAGATGACGCATATTTGGTAATATATTTTTTTTTGATTAAGTCTCTTAATCAAAAAATTATTCTTAGACTACCATCATACTTCAAATACTTTTCAATTAAGTCCCTCAATCAAATTTTTTTTCTTCAAAGACCTTTTCAAAATTTGAGTAGATACAAAAATCCAACGTTTTGAATGGAGAAACAAACAAAAATAAAACAACTTTTTTAGGGATTTATGTAACGAAACATTAGATCAAAACAATAATTTTTTAAGAACATTTAGTATTTCGTGTTTTGAACAAAAAATATGTTGACAAAACTCGTTATTATAAGTAAATAGGTTGAGAAAATTCTTAACCGGTTATACTTAAAATTTTCTTTTCTTGTGTTGAAAATAAATCAACATAAACTAGTTAAACATATTAAAACATAAAACAAAATGGTAGTTTGAAAATATTTATTTTAAAAAAATGGTGTTCTGAATAACATAAGTTGGTTTGATACAAAAAAATGATGATTATTTCGATTCAATCTTTGTCTAGACCTAATTTTTTTAAATATATTTAACGAGTTTATCTCGAGTAAATTTTAAATAACAACAATATGATCATTTTGATTTATCTTTTCGTTTTATTTTTTTGCATCCACGTATGTGTGACGTGAGTGTCAATTGAACAATCACTTAAATTGATAAAACAATAAATATCGTGAGTTATATAAGGAATTTATTTGGCAAAAAATTTGGTTGTGGGATTTACAATAGGGATGAGACTTTTATACCGAATACCGGTACCGAATGGGGACCGAATCGAACCGGGACCGACCGGTACATTCGGTCCGGAATTCTGTTCTTGTTTTTTGTTTTTATCGGGATCGATACTAACCGGTTTCGGTACCATTTAAAAAACTGGTACCACCGGTACTAATACCGAATAAGAAAATGCTCACAAGTGTTGCATTGTCACATTGTGTATAGGAAGATGCAAAATTCAAAGTCGGTAAAAATCAAGTGTTCATCCATCTAATATCAATTCTAAGTTCTGTGGTCAAGTATTATTTCATTCTCATATGTTTGTTTTGAGTTTTACATATTGTTACTTTAGATATACATTTGTTAACTTTAATTATTTTTAAATTATTTGCGGGTTGTGGATTTCAAAGCTACAATGGATAAATTCGGTCAAATAGTTCATATGTATTGGAATCAATCATAAAAGACTAATCTCCTTTTTTGATACATGAATTTATTGTTATTTATTTTCTTGAATTTTCGGTACCAAATTCGGTATAGCGTCGTAAAACCGGGACCGATACCGGTCAATTAAATCTGGTTCGGTATTCGGTACCTTTAATCGCTAAAAAAAATTATCGGTACCAACCGGTTCGGTACCGGTCCAATACTGAACGCATCCCTAATTTACAAGACAAAATAGTTTAATTGAGGGACTTCATCGAAATTTCTGTGGTTCGATGAAATTTATGTTGCAAAATAATTTGGTTAAGAGGCTTATCAGACAAAAAAATTGATTGAGGGACTTAATCGGAAAAAAAGCTTGTAGTTCGATGAAATTTTACGAAATTTTTCCTATAAGTTATACATTCATCGTAGGAGAATTTTATATATACCACTTTTAAAATTAAGATTGTCATGTATACCTAAAAATATGATCTAATCACATTATTCATTATAGCATCGTGCATCATCTATATTCTATATATATTAATAAAACAAAACACTTGAATGACACGTGTCATCCTATCATTTCACTAATTTTTGATTTCCCGCTTTTTTTTTCCTTCCAAAATTAACATATTAATATAAACAATTAATTTGTTGTCATTTAAGTAAAACAATTTTGATTTATTACCTAATATATTTATTTGAATTAACCAATTGAATTCATTACATTTAAAAGAAAAATGTTTCTTAACCAATATTGTATTAATAAACTAAATATCATTAAGTTAAAATTAACATTAAATACCATAAAATGAATATTCTCAACAAATAATATTATCTTCTTATTTAATTTAAACATTTACATTCTATTATTTTAATATTAAAATTAAATAGATATAAATATTAACTTTAACTTTGAAATTTAAAAGCCACGTTAGATTTTAATTAATTTATTTTGTTTTTATATAATTTGTACTTTACATATAATTTCATCTTAAATATTTATGTATTAAAATGTAATATAATATTTTTTTGTTTCTATTAAAACATATTTGCTAAATACACAGTGTTTTATAAGTTGAAGCAATTTTTTTCATCATTGCATGAAATCATTATAAATTTCAAAGTATATTTTCATTCCTAAAATATGTACATTATTATTAGCTTTTAAAAATTTTAACTATATGCTACTTTTGTATTAAATATTTTTAAATTTCATAAATTGTTTTTATTATATTGATATCGTACTTTTTACAATTTATGAAATTAGAATCATTATTGTATTTAGTTTATCAGGATAATCATTTTAAAATTATATATGATTATAATTATTTTTCTCAAATAATCATAATCTCATATGTTTTACTTTTTAGTTTTTATCATAAACTTAACTATTATAAATAAATCTTAAAGTTGTATGTTAATAAAGTGCTAACAGAAAATCATTCTCATATATAATTAACATTTATGATTAGTATCGGGTATCCTATGTTTATATTTCAAATAGTTTGAAGACCGTATTCAATAACATTAAGGATGAAAAATAATAAATTTTTATTTTTAAATTATATTTTAAACAAATATTGAACTTAAAGTTTTAGAATATTGTTATCTTATAAAAAAATTTAAACTAAACGTAGTATGTTTCCTAAACAAAAAAATAGGGTAGAACAAAAGGTCAATACAATTACAATTTATCTTTGTATATTGTCTTCAAAATTTATATCTATCTATCTATTTTATTAAATAAAAAAGTAAATAGATTGACACAGGGTGACAAATGGGGTTTGGGATGAGATTTTTATACCAAATACCGGTACCGAACCGGGACCATACCGAACAGGTACATTCGGTCCGGTATTCGGTTATTGTTTGTTGTTTAAATCGGGATCGGTACTAACCGGTTTCTGTACCATTTAAAAGACCGGTACCGAATAAGAAAAGGCTCACAAGTGTTGCATTGTCACATTGTGTATAGGAAGATGCAAAATTCAAAGCCGGTAAAAATCAAGTGTTCATCCATCTAATATCAATTCTAAATTCTCTGGTCATATATTATTTTATTCTCATATGTTTGTTTTAAGTTTTAGATCTTGCTACTTCAGATATACACTAGTTTATTACCCGCATATTACGCAGATATTTTTAATATATATAAACTATAATGAATTAAAAGGTAAATGTATAAATATTATTATTTTTAAACAAAAAGTATATAAGAATGATATTATTATTTATTATTAACGTATTAATTTTATATATTTGTAGATATGTATGAATAGTAATTGTTTTCTTATATTTTTAAAAACTTTTATTATATTATATTATAATTAATCTGTTGGTAGAGTATTAGATTTTATTTGATTTGATTTGAATTCAAAAGTAGATTATATTAGATTTGAATAGATATAAATTAAAAATTCTTTATTATTTTTAAAACCTGCAAATGCCACGTGTCGACTCATGGTGATGACACGTGGCTTCACCAGAATTGAGTGTAATTACTCTTTTAATAGTATAGATAGATTTGAAATTGATAGAATTTATAAATTACAATCGGGATAATCTTCAAATGCATAAGCTGATAAGGATACAAATCGAAACCCTAGCAACAGGTTCAAATTTCGCATATGGAGAGGGAGGATAAACCGTCAAATTGATCAACTAATTAAATGGAAAAATTTTTTTTTGAATATGGAGAGGGAGGATAAACCCAGTCAACGTGTTTACCTAATTAAATGGAAGAAAAAAAAATTCGAATATGGAGGGAGGATTTGTAACATCCGTCTTTTGGACCTGGTACGTGGAATTATTTTAGTGGATAATTATTCTATTTATATTGGGTTGGTCCAATTATATCCCGTTTCGTGGATTGATACGTGTCGGGGTTGGGCTTGCGTGTCATCGGGTTATAATTTTAGCGGATGAATTATGTTTTTGGGTTCACGGGATTAAATGAGTTAAATGGGCGTTAATATTGGAAATGTGATATCGGGTTCGGGTTATTGGGTCCGGGACCGGCCTAAAATAGAAACGTACATATATGTCTATCCTTTCTTCTCCCTTATCCATTGTGTGAGACCTAAAAGTGTATATGTGTGTTTGTGTGAGATTCTCCAGCAAATTGAAGCTCCAAATCCAGGGTTGTTGCTGAAATTGAAGTTGATTGTACCATCTTCTTCACCTCTTTTGTGTTCTTGAGGCTTCAAGGAGGTAAGCACTTGAATTGGGGTTCTAAATTGAGTTGTATGTTGTGAGGAGTGTAAATTGAGGCTGAATTCGTGTATGTGGGGAGTTGTAACTCCTGGGTTGAAGCTGAAAATCGCAGGTCAGAAATGGGGATTTCGCGGTGTCGCGGCGCGACCACCAGGGGGCCCGCGGCACGACTGGGAGCCTGCAGGGAAAATCCGAGTTTAGTCTTATGAAATGAGTTTAGGTCGGAATTGTGTCGGGTTTCTTCGGGACTGCTCGGGGTTGGATTTTGTTTGGGTTGGGGTCTCGTTGGGGTTCATTGAGTCGGGTCTTGGGTTGGGTTTCGGGTATTGGCCGAGTTTCGGTTCCGTAGGGTTGTCGGGTTCAAATTGAGTTCAGGTTATTGTGGTTATGTGATTTGTGTGAATTGGAGCTGTGATTAATTATTGGGATCTCCGTGTGATTACAGGGACTAGCGGACAGCGGGCCGGATTCGATCAGGGAGTTCAGAGTTTGGGAAATCAGTCAGGTGAGTACTCGAGTTCTTTTCCAAACGCGCACCGTCTTTTGTGTTTATAGTCGTGTAGCTATATTGTGCGTGTTTATGTATATGAGACAGGGACGTGAACCTCAGGTTTATTCTATTTCCTTATACGTGTTATGTATGAGATGTGAGATCGATTCCAGGGGTCCGTGATGTGTTCCATACGGACAGTGAGTCGCGAAAGAGATCGCGCGGGTTGACTGTCCCTAACAGTCCTTGGGGCGTATATGTACGGCAGGGCCTGTAGCCGGGTCGCTCCTGTGCTACAGGGTTGTTGCCACTCACTGCTGTGTGCGGTGTGTCGGCTGGGGAAGGGTCCCCACAGGGCTTATGTTGCTATACCGATCTCATATTTGTGTTTATATACCTGAGATATGTGTGGGACAACAAGGACAGAGACAGGGACTGTGTGCTATGTGCTATGTGTTATGTGCAGTGTCAACCCTCGTGTGCTCACGGGCTTTATAGCTCATGTCTTCGAGTCTAACATGTTCAGGGAGTCAGAAGGGACCGCAGCCGCAGAGATAGGTTCGGGGCTGGCTTGAAGACTTGTTGTTTGTTTGTGTAATGTGTAATACTGTAATGGACAGTTATTTTGGGAATAGTGTATCTGATAGTCAGGGTTAATATGTTTAGTTTAAACTGGAATTGCGAACGTACTGTATTGTGTTTAACCTTGTGTATGAAGATTAAAGTTTTTAATTAGCCATAATCTGCATTATCCTATGACATGTGTGTTATAGATCCGTTGCGTTATTGCCACTTATGATATTGGGTCGACGTGACATTTCTGGGATCGGGAGGGGTGTTACACCTTAAATTTAAACCATATATAAGTTTTCTTATTGAAGATGTTTTAATTAATATTAAATATCTATTGCCTAAGTGCTTAAAGCTTGATATAAAATATCCAGCGTCAACTTAAAAAATAAATATATAGTTAAGGTTATTTTTAAATTAAATTATTTTAAATATTAATTTTGCAACATTTAGTTTTGAAGTTTTAGAAAATATTAATACAAAATTTTATTAAGGAAAATACATTTAAAATTTGAATGATTATTCTTTTTAACATGTGTCAAAATTTTATACTTAACATATAAAGATTTGATAACAAAAAGTTTTTCAAATTATTGTATACTAAGGTATTTAATTGTTATTTCATAAAATTATTTATTCATTCGGACATTTAAATGTGAAGTTTATTATTTTATTGATCTTTTAAAATTCTTTTATTTTTTATTTAAAATTTTTATTTTACTAACTTTTTTAAAATTATTTGTTTTTTGGGAGATTTAAACTTGAAGTTTACTATTTTATTGATTTTTTAAAACCTTTTATTTTAACTTGTTAATTTTGAAAACTTTTAATAAGTATTAATTATAGCTTCAATTAATTTAGGAAACTTAATTTTCATTCATAAATTTTAAATTAAATCAATTAAATGATATGCAAATTACATAAATTAATGTTATTTTTTATTTTTGGAAAAAGAGCGGGAAAATAAAAAAGTAGGATATTAGGAGGATGACATGTGGCAAAAAAATGTTCTCATTTATTATAGAATATAGATTTGTTAACTTTAATTATTTTTAATTGATTTGCGGGTTGTGGATTTCAAAGCTACAATGGATAAATTCGGTCAAATAGTTCATACGTATTTGGGATGAATTATAAACGAGTAATCTCCCTTTTTGATCCATGAATTTATTGTTATTTATTTTTTCTTGAATTTTCGGTACCAAATTCGGTATAGCACCGTAAAACCGGTACCCGGTCAATTGAATTCAGTTCGGTATTGAGTACCTTTAATCGCTAAAAAAAATTATCGGTACCAACCGATTCGTTAGCGGTCCAATACCGAACTCATCCCTAATTGGGGTAGCCTCCATTTCCCACATGTAATTTATAATTTTTTTTATTTAAATAATTAATTTCAAAAAATTAAAGTTACTATGTTTTAGGGATGTTGTTAACAACCTTGAGTTAACATAATTTTTTTTCAATGATTAATAAATAAAAATTTTGATTTATAAGGATTGATATTAATTTATTAATAAAGCTAATTTTTTAGACATATATATTTTTTCAAGTTTAAAAGGAATATGTATAAACATTTCCTTTTATCATAATGTTTGAGACAATATTAGTAACATAATATCTTTAAATATCAACTTAAAACTATCTTATAAATCAGGTGATATTATAATATTATATCATTAGTAAGGGTGTTTACTTTTAATTATGAAAAGGAATATGTGTTATAGTAACCCAAATAATATATTTCAAATGTTTAGATTGAATTAACTAATAATTAATTATTTACGTTTAGAATTAATCATTCATACTTTTTTAAAAGTTAAAAAATGTACCTTATTTGTTTAATAGTTGATGATTTGGTAATTTTACAAGGTAAAACACAAATTCGAACACTTTTAAACTGATTGTTTGATAATCGTGATAACAAACAATGAAAACTAGGGGTGACAATTTCGGTCTATTCAAGCAAACCGATTGACGACCAAAAAACAAAAATTTATCATAAAATTGAAAATTTTTCAGAAAATAATTTGTTTAATACATCATTTTCAAGAATTTCAGTTTTTTAGAAAAATTATGTTATAGATTGGTTTCTTACCATTGGTCATTTTGACCGTTTGGCCAATTGGGTTGAAATTGTCACGCCAAACGAAAGCTAAGTCAAATACTAAATTCCTACCAGCACTTTTTGTTACAGTTATAATCTAGATTATTAGTTCTCAAAACACGTCAATATTATTTCAAATGTAAATTCAAACACAATTTTAGTCAATTTTCAACTATATAGTTTCAACATGAAACAACTATGTTCTTTTAGAAAACATCGGTGACAGTGAACACTATATCCTGATCGTATAGTTCACTTTTTGATAACAATAATTTGTCCTAACGGTTATTCAAATTGTGTTATGGAATAATTTTTGATTGTCAATCTCGTTTTCCAAAGTTGTTAAGCTTTAACCGTATTAGCAACCAAATCTTTACAGCGGAACCACCATCAGGGCTCCGCCCCTTTGACCCTTCTAGGGGCACAGTCAGGGCCGTTTCATGAATTTTAGAGGCCCTGTGCTTGTGATTATAACATAGTCTCTTAAGGATTTTAAATAGTAAATTGGTCATTTTGAGACTCAATTTTAATAGGTAAAGTCGAGTTAGTGAATAACAAAAAAACTGATTAGCGAGAAATTAAAATAAATAATATGAATCAAATTGAATTTGACATGAATTCCATTTTTAACGCACCAATGGACAACGTATATATGTCAAATACTTGAAAATTTTTATTGGTGTAAATGTAGATATTTATTAATTATAATCGTGGGGCCCTACGAAATTAGGGGCCCTGTGCGGTCGAGCCTTTCGCACACCCTAAAAGCCACCTCTGGGCACAGTCCTCTTGACCCATGCTTTACCGTTCGATTCTTGACTTTGTTCAACCTTATATGAGTGTTGTGTGCGTATCTTTAACCTCATTTTAGTTCCAACCAAAATCAAATAACAGATCAAGTAATTATATTAAAATAATAATAGATATCAAATTCAAATTAAACCAAACGAGACCAAGCATTTGATCAAATATGGTGGGACTCGAAATATTATGGGAAAAATAATAAAAATACTAAACTGGACCATATTGCTTCAATTCTATTATTCGCACTAAATCTGATTTAATAAACTTATAAATTACTAATTAAATATTGCTATAATTATAAAAATAAAATATAAATATTATTAAAAAAATAAAATTGTATGCTCAACTCCCAACAAGAACCATTGGCTACGTAAATATAAAATATAACCAAGATCTCATGATAAACCAAAAATATATACAAAATCCAACATATTAAATAAAAAATTAATTACTAGTTTAATATTAAAATAATAATATATTATTTTCTGTCTTCAATATCTTGTTACGTGGGTTGCACATCCATGTGTATATAGTAGTATTAAGTTGTTGACCACAATAAATGGTTTACATAAGAATAAGAATAATTATTTTTTTAAAAGGTAATGTATTTATACCAAGAGGAAAAAAAACATCTCATCCTACGTCTGTTAGATGCAAACAGCCAAACAAGGGCAATCAAACCGAAATATGAACAACGAAAAAATGTTGTAGCGTTTTGAAAACTAATAATCAGATAATACTTGTAACAAAAAGTGTTGCCCGTAACGTAGTGTTTGGTATAGTTTATGTTAATTGCTATAATAATTATCAAATAATCAGTTTTAAAAGTGTTTGAGTTTGCGTTTTAACTTTTAAATGAACAAATAATAAGTTATTAAGCGAATAGGCTGCATTTTTTAATTTATGAAAAAGTGTGGTGGGATTAACTCTAAACGCAAATAATCACTTATTAACGTATGCAATCCAAACATTTTAAACCAATTATTTACGTTATTGTAACGGAATAATCTGATAATCCCTATAATAACGCAAAACCAAACACCCTCTAAAACTCTAACCTTCTCGACTACAAAAGCACACCATAAGATCAAATAAAACCAAAAGTATGAGAGGTTTCAATTGATCGAGAGGTACAATTCAAGATCAAGATTACAAGATACCACAAACCGCAGACTTGACCATTGATCAGAGCATCCAAGCACATCAACACGACACGAATTGCATGACTAGCAAGCACAAAGCTGCAGGCCGATCAAATCAAGCGCCACCAGCTTGAAGCAACGAAAACCGTCATGTATCTCATCCATGCAATGCACATAATGATTGAGAATTCACTGAGAAGGACTTAAGGAAACTTGGAAGCTGCGAAAAATAAAGACTCCTCTAAAAAGAACACAAACCATAGATTTCTACACTAAGAGATGAGGCATAGACCTCTGAAATTAGAACACGAACCTTATACATCATGCTAGACTAGGATTACAACACCAACTTTGCCACGATGACTTAGAATCTTTAATTAACTCGAAAGGAAAGCCATCAAAAAGAAAGGAGATGAACATCGAAGAAATTAAGCATCGTCAGTGCAAGGCTCATCTTTGGAAAATAGCATTTGAATTCTATATTTCCAGATGATATAGAGTACAATCCAAAGGATCGATTGCCGCATATTCTGTTGTTGAAGCGCGAGCTCAACCTGATTTGGTGATGTTATATTTGCTATCAAAAGTACAAAGGAACGGATCGATAAACCCCACCACATGAAGACACTATGCCATAGACCTTCATGTTTAAAACATTCCAAAAAACCATCGTCGATAGTTTCCACATCGTTATAACACATCGGGCAAAAAAGCGAAGGTAAATCCATGCCAATGTCATTTAGAACACTTCTAACCAGAAGCCTACCCACCCTAAGGCTATGTTTGTTTACCTCTTAATGGAATCATTAAGAGGTCATTTTACCTTTGAATGACTCCTTAATGATTCCATTAAGAAGTAAACAAACAACCCCTAAGCTTCAATATGAAGACACATACTTTCCTAATTATCACATTTAATATTGTTACACTAATAAGCGTGAATATAATATAAAACATCCTAATTATCACATTTAAAAAAAAGTTCACATGTATAACAATACAAGTGTGGACAAATTTTCATTTTTTCACACTTAAAGGTTTAGAGATCAAATTGTTGCACTCAACTTTCTCACACTGCCTCTTATGCGGACAATTTAGGTGCAACAAATTGATTTTCATACTTTTAAGTGTGGACAAATTATTAGTTTGTCTACATTTATATGTGCAAACTTATTTTTAATACAAATTGAAGTATAAAAAACTCCACTGTTGTCTAAAATTTGTCTACACTTATAATTTGTAAATAACATTTACATCCTTATAAGTAACAATAAACATAAAAAAAATTTACGCACTTGCTAAAAGCGTATATAAATGACGTGTACAATTGACATTTTTCGTTGTAGTGCAAGGACTTTATTTGAAAATCCTCTTCTACGTTTAGCATCCATACCTACTTGTCTTTCTAATCTAGTCGAAGAGACAAGAGAATCTAGTCGAAGAGACAAGAGAAACGTTCGACGCCAAGCATCCGAGTTCCAGTAGCTCATTTAGAGATCTGCAATAGGATATTAAGACCAATTCCATACCCATCTCCATTCACCATCCTGCTGGACTTGCCTATTACATCTCTCTTACTCTCTAGTCTATATAGCCTTGGGAACAGGGGCGGACCTAGTTACTAAAGTGGGGTGTCACTTGACACCGATAAATTTTCAAAATACTAAGGTACGTATGTATGAAAAACTCGAGTGACACCTATGATTTGTTTTAGTGACACCTACAAAGACAACAATTGTAAAACTTTAAAACTTCAATAGATGAAAACTCGAATGCAACAACTGTAAAACTTTAAGACTTACGATACTTATTGGTTTGAAGTTTTAATGGTATTGTACTATGTACTTTTTAAGTAGAAAAATCTTGTTATTTGTTAATTTTGTATTGGCAACCGTTTTGCTGACCCGATCTATCTTAGAAAATATTTCAAAAATCTAAGTATTAAACTTACTCTAAAAAAAGTGACACCGATAACAAAAAATTCTGGATCCGCCCTGCTTGGGAATTTACCATCCAAACTATAGTTACCAAACCATTTATCATGTCAAAATGAAATATGAGAACCATACCCAAAACTTTCCCAAAAGGCTCTCTTATATTTAATTTATGGGTGACAATTTCGGTCAAATGGACAGAACAATCAAAATGACCTGTAGTAAAAAGGTAAGCTAGAACATAAATTATTTTATAAATTGAAATTTCATAAAATGTTGTATTAAACAAATTATTTTTTGTAAGAAATTTCAAACATATGTTAAGATTTTATCTTTTAGTCATCGACCTGTTTGACCCGTTTGCTTGAACGGACCTTTTTCCGATAGCTTATGGCATTGCAAAGCTTAACCCTTCAACTGCAACTAAAAAAAGTACGGTGACATGGGATCACCCTGTCGAATATGCCTTTTCATGCTAAAATTGGGAAGTTGTGTAACCGTTAACAAGAACTGAAACTGTTTATGATGATAAGCAAGCCTTAATCCATCTCCTCTATTTTCGACTGAATAACATTTGTTGCATAAGTATTAATAACTAATGCAATCAAATGCCTTCTCGAAGTCTACCATGAATACTAAACCCTTAGTAGGGGTTTGGTTCACAGATCTTTTCCCTTAGGATTTGCACTCTGTCAAAAGATTTGCATTGTGTATTTTTTTTCATTAATAAGGATTTGTCAAAGTATATCTTTTAGGAAAATTTGCTAAGATAAAGATTGAAATGCAACTGTGATTTAAAATCATAAGGGGGAAACTGGGTTTTTAAATCACAAATAATGGTGAGATTTACGAAATCCTGAGAATTTAAATCCTTACTGAAATATGTGAACCAAACACAAGATTTTAAATGCAAATCACAGTGAATCTCGCGAAATCAGCGAAGCAAACTCCCCTGAGACTTTGTTTTTTTTTTTTTCAAATCCTCTACGGTTTTTATTGCGAATAGCTCGCTTTCAAGTTTCAATAGCTGATCTTCTACCAATAAAAAAGAAATGCCGCAATAATCATTGTGTGGTCTTACTAGTTGACACCGGATAATCTGTAATAACAAATCCGAATTTTAATTCCATTGACTTTAATCTTCTACAAAAATTTGTAAGAGAATATTTTAAATGAAAATTTTTGAATGGTCTATATATACAACGAGGAAGTATGCCCGCGCGTTGCGGCGGGTAAGTATGTAAAACTTGGGAATAGGTCGTGAAGACGTGAACCCATTAAGCCATACCGGAAACGGCACCATATGGTCTGGTTCTCGATTCGGTTCTTTCAATGCCAAATGATACACATACAATTTGGGCTGCTTGTGAACTTGAACTTTCTAAACTTCCGGTTTCATTTGTTCCGGTATGATCTGGTTTTTCACCATTGCACACCTTTAAACACGTGTAACTTTTTTATAATAAAATTAAACTTTAGTAAGTAGTATAGTATACACATTTGAGACAAAAACATAACTATCATTACCCGGTAGTCTATGCTGTGAATGCATCACAACAAACAAAACATGTTAGGAATTTGCAAGACACAAAATCAATAGAAATCTATAAAGGCTAAATTTACCTTGTAACAACAATATGTTTAACTAATTAACACCTAACTCGTGGCATAGACGCAACGGCCTTAATTTCAGCATCAAAATATGTTAAACCAGAATTGGACTTGACTCGTTAGTGGATACTTGTTCAGTGTGCAAGGAAAGTCGGAAGGACCATGTGCTCAGCTGATGCAGTTGATAAAGCATAAGAACTTCAAGCTAAAAAAATAAGTAGCTTATGATTTATGAGAGTGATAGGGGTACATTACCATATATTTTATCTTCAGGCTTCGGGTAGCTTATATCGTTTTCCCTTGATCCCCTCTTTTTTTTTGTTATACATTGTTATGCTAAAAGTTGACGAAGGACACCTTAAATTATCAACAAAGGGCGACTTTAGTTCAAAGAATGGACATCAGTATAAAGAATAGATTGTATCAATCGTAATTTCCAAGACTTATAATTTGTTATTATGACTATAAAAGTCTATTTAAGACATTTGGATAATTTCAACATTTTACGATTTTCAAAGGACGCACGGAGTACAGGTAAAAGGAACCGACCTTCGAAACTTTTATCCAAGCTGCCAGACAATTTGAAGAGTTGATCAAAGTAAAGTTGGCAGTATAACATTTCTTAGAAAGAGTTATAATAAATCAACTGCAATACCACATGATTATAATAATTGGTTTATACACACACACACACACACACACACACACACACATATATATATATATATATATATATATATATATATATATATATATATGTGTGTGTGTGTGTGTGTGTGTGTGTGTGTGTGTGTGTGTGTGTGTGTTTGTGTGGGTATAGAACCAAAATCTTAATTGAGATAAACATTCATAACCTTGTGCATATTTGTGTTGATTAACATCATTTAATCAATTGTATCATGTATCATGTATCATTGAAGAAATTGCCTAGATCCACGTAAATGAAATTATAGTTCAAAGGGCTACAAATTACAAGCTGCCGGTATCAAGATTTTGCTGTAATGCACAACCAAATTATAGCAACCGAAAATACAAATTGTGGTCAGATCATGAAAAGAAAATGTGACCTAGATTATTAACTGCCCTCTTATGAGAAAAAATAAAGTAAACCTTATTCTAGTTTTACAGAGTAGAGGTGTATGTATGCAACATATATCACATAACTTATAAAAAAAGGATAAGTTATTTCAGTAAATATTCCAATTCTATACCAAAAGCTTAAATTCCATGGCGAAGCTCTACTTCAATTCATGTGATGTGTAAAATCTTAACACAATTGGACACTAATTTCCACTAAGGGAAAAGGAAAATAAGGATTTACAATGTGTTTTTTTAATCTCCTCATCATGTGATGACATATGTATGTTTGAAGTGGATAAATTAAGCTTTAAAATAATTTTACATAATTATTTCTCAGTTAATTGAAAAAAATCATTTGGAAACCTTTAAAAAATCATTTCTCAGTCAATTCAAACCTCTATTTTCAAAAATAATTTTACATAATTATTTAATAAAAATTGAATATGCGTCCATATACCATTAACTCTAATAAGAATTAAGAACATCATTTTGCAATAAGAACATGTGTATTTAAGTTTATTAGACACCCAAAAACCTTGACAAACAAAACCCGATGTTAAGACGGAATGAAATGTTACCTGAAGGAATGACGATTTAAATGCCTTAAGCAGAGATGGGTGGATAGGCAAAAAGGAGAAAAAAAAAGCGTAGGAGAGAAGGGGGACCTCATTTATCCCTCTTAATGCTATTCCTCTCGATGTGTATATAGAGATACCTGTAAATAAGGCGTGCCAAATAGACTAAATAAAGCACACAGAAAAAAGAAAATATGACAAAATTGGAAAGTGTAAAAATAAAATCGTCATGAAAGGTAATATTACAGACTTGAAATAAATATGATCTACCTAACCTGCGAAGGAGGATGCATAGAGATTGACGACTTGAAGCAACTACATTTTCCTTGAAGCATATCAATTTCGATTGGGTTGCAGTTGGCACATAACAGATGGATTTCGTTTCAGCATCACTGGTATTCGAAGATATAGAGGCGGCCTCAATTTCAACTTTAAACAACTGGAAGGATGAGAGGTGGTATCAGTTGCCAAACCATTCATTAATTTCAAATTATCCTGTAGAGAAAAGAAACCAATATGTGAACAAATGAATTTCATTGAATTGTACAAATGAATTGATGCTCGCAATTTGTACAACTCAATAACAACAAACACAAACATAATTTGGATGGCGCACTGGTAGATATGCACAAGTGGAAGACAAGAGATGTAATTGGGCAATATGTGCAATATCTATGAATAAGGTTGCATGATTTTGAATCTTACATTTTTACTGTGCTATAAAGAAAATGTGATATAGAACTTTCAATTCAAGAAACTACTTTGTCATTAAATAAATCTGTAGCTAAGAAACTAAAATCAAATTTGGTATCAACATGTTGAAGAAAAGCCAATTCATGTCCAAACCAACTATATATCCATTAACTGATGTAATATTCAGTCACTGATTGATAGTTAATGAAGAAGATAAATTGAAATAATGAAAATAATTGGAAATAAAATAATTTTGCAATAGTTCATTATAACTCATGAGGTACCTGAAGCTCTTGTAACGGTTATCCCAAGATATACGATTGGGGTTCAAAATTCACGCACATTAGACCCTAGGAGTTTTGTAAATAAAATCAAAAAACTTTTTGGGAGGAAGAACAACAGCAAGATAAAAACATTACCTGGAACATATAAACCTATAAAGGAAGTGATCAGATCAACAGCTGGGTAAGTCGGTCGGGAAATGACGAAGAACAAAATCCAACCTAAATAAATGTTGAAACCAAATTTAAACCTAAAATGAAAGAAAATAAGGCGATAATGAAGAAAAGCCTACCATGGATTTCAAACTTTCAATTCGATGATGAGTTGAAGCAAATGATAAGAAGCCACATAACCAGGAGAAGAAAGATCGAGGTTGAGGAGATGTGTATCTTTGATGGACTGGAATGGAGAGCGAAACAACATTTCAAACTTTCAACGATGGTGAGTTGAAGCAAATGAGAAGAACCGCATAACCAGGAGAAGAAAGATCTGAGGTTGAGGAGACGTGGATCTTTGATGGACTGGAAGGAAGAGCGAAACAGAAACCCTAAATAAAGCAGGTTAAGAAAGAGGGAGAATGAAGCAAATGCGTCATGGATAGCTTATGAACAGGTTCTTGTGAACAGTCTAGGAATAGGAACATTTACCTTGTAAACGTTAATATTAGAATTCTGGTTGAGGGGCTGCTGCGATTCTTTATACACATACACATATTACTTGGTTTAATTTGTTGCTAATCTTTCTATTTTCTATTTTCCAGCATCAACAACACCGGGTATACTTTTTGTTTTGCTGATTTTGTTGTTGGGGCTGCTACTGCTGTTGTCTTTTTCAGGCCACAAACACACCACACGCAGTTAACTTATTTTTCTGATTTAAATGTTGAGGGCCTGCTTCTGCTGGTTCTTATTTGTGGCCATTTAACACCCAACACACCCATGTTAACACATCAGGAACCAAGAACGGACAGAAGGAAGTAAGAAGTACAATCCGTGACTTAGCAAAATGTTGAGTTACGGACTCACTTCACAGTACACATAAAATAATTCTGTTTTGTTGTTGTATATGTATCAAATGGAGAATGAGCATGGGTGATTTTACATTGCAATTGATCAATTAATTAACTATAACTCCAACCAGGGTGATAATCTGTTCTAGTTAATAAGAAAAATCTTAAAGGCAGTGTCCACATATCACGTTTTACACATTTAAGGATGTAATTGACTCGAGCCAACTCGTGAACTACTCGAAAATTAATTAAAGTTAACTCGATGTACATGTTATGTATAAAGCCACCAATATAAACATATTTTTAAGTATATATTAACATGACCCGTTACTTTTGCCATCTATGAGTTCAAGAGGTAGAAAATTTAGGCTCGATCATCATTGGCACTACTCGGCTCGATTAAACCCCTATCACGTTTCACAATACCAAACAGCAATGAAAGAAAACCGCCTAGGAAAAATAGAGCAAAAGAATTCACCTACACTTATCAGACCAAAAGACAAATCAAGGGATGATAATCAAGCTTTAGTGTGTAATGACTGTTTCTGCCCGAATGAACTAGTAATCCCATGAATATTGAATTCCAGAACAATTAAAGACTGAGATTCGATGTTAGTCCATTAGCATTCAAAGCTGTTCATAACCCTGCAGGCTCTACTGCTTCGCCAAGATGGACTTAAAATCATATCAACGTGCTTTAACCAAAACATTCTAAACATAAAGTGTACGCATAAACTGGTGTAACAGAAGCTTAATCAGCATCTATTGCTTGTACAAAATAGAATTTAAAGTGTGAAATCAATGTTTCAGCCCGAATGACTTGGTACTCCCACAATCATTAGAAGTCCTGAACAGTTAAAAGGCTGCAAATTTGTATAAGTCCATTAGCATTCAAAGCAATTCATAGACCAAGGCCTCTAAGCTTTGCCAAGATGGACTGACAAAAGAAAATTCTAGAAATTCCCTTCAAATACACTTGCCTCAACGACTGGTTGCTAAACAAAAATGGTTATAGACGCTTAATTGCCAAGAAAATTCTACCCGATTTTCATCTTCGAAACCTTAAACCAAAGGAATATAAAACCATAAAAAAGTTATGAATCATCTTACAAAGAGAACACTTGAAGAACCAAATGAGGTTAACTCATGAAAGCTCCCAATCATGGTGATGACAGGAAATCAATGATTTGTAAGAAGTTCAAATCATTTTCAATAAAAGCATCACACACCAATACCAGTTCATCGCAATTTTCATTACAAACTAAAATATCATTCATGGCATTGACGGGAAAGCATCGATACGTAAAGAGGCAAAACCGTTTTTAATTCTAATAGAAACATGGCAGTGATGACAAAACAATACCGGCTGTGTACCAGCTCATGACAGCTTTCATTAAAACTTCAAAGACCATTCTTTGAAATCATCTCCAATTAATTAAAACATCACACAACAATATCAGTTACTACCACACTTGCAAATATGGAATGAATTTGCATTTTATGAAAGAGATGGTTTCAATTAACAATTAGGAGAGCATAAAACGAAAGAAAAAAAAATACCTGCAGCGATAAAGCATCATAATCATAATCACAAAATGAATTCAACATAATTCTGTATAACTTGCGAATTTATACACTTTTAGACATCTCAATAAGCATGACTATTGAGATAAAGCACACAACATTTCTAGTAAATTGCAAAACAACATAACAAATCAGATATCATAATTATTGGTTAGAGGATTAAAATCACTCCTAGCCACTCACTAATCCATTTGTTTACTAATTTATGTGTATAATTAGTTGATTACCAGAAAAACCACGACCAACATAGCAAATAAATACAAATAAACAAATTAACATTAATCGTAAACAAATTTACTCAGCATTCTAAACAAATTCTCAAAGTTAAAAGCATGCATACCTGAACCGAGTATGTTCTTCAAATCTTCAGCGCTTGGGCTTGGGCTGGTGTTTCCTCCCAAAAGAACTAATAAATACGCCGCAACAACCTTCATTCCGGCACATCAAACATGACGAAATTAATTTTTATTTTTAAACGCATCTACTAATCGAACCAAAAGATTTTACAACAACAACAGCCATTTTTCATTTAAACACCATAGCAATTTCGCTATTTTTTTCACAATCAAAACATAAAGGAATGAGATTATGCACGTAATATGGTAAGTTTCAAAACATAGATCGAGATAGCAATCAAAAACGAAGATAAAGATACATAGGTGTGTGTTTTTGCAGTGGAGGAGATTGATGCGGTTGTGGATCTGTGATGGACCAGAGGGATGAACGAAACCCTAAAAAAGTAACATTAACTGCGTGCAATCGTTTGTATGTTAGAATTGTAAGATGAACCCATTTATAAATGAGGTAGATGATTTCAAGTAACAATTAGGAAAGCAGAAAACCAAAGGAAAAAAAATACCTGCAGTGAATCAAAAAAGCATGACAGATTCCTAGATTGCTCTACATAAATTAGAGCAATCTGCAACCCTAGTTTCGACTTTTTTCTGCATCAATTAGAGCAATCTGCAGCAAATCGGTGGAGATGTCGATCGACCGTGACAGAACAAATTGATGATGTAGAAATTGCAGTGGAGGAGTTCCATCATACTTTACCCCTTCCCCCATCATCGACGAGAACCTGTTCCCCGCAGGCACACCCTCCGACTCCACCTGTCGGCGGCGAACTCTGCCTCTTCCCAAAAGATTTAGAGCAATCTGCAACAAATCGATGGAGATGTCGACCGCGATAGAACAAACCGATGATGTAGAAACTAAAGTGGAGGAGATTGAGGGAGATGTAGATCTTCGATGGACCAAAGGGAAAAACGAAACCAAAAGAACCCTAGATAACACAGATGCATTGTATAACGAAGAGGATGAAGGGGTTGTAAATCTTCGATGGACTAAAGGGAAACCTAAACATACATGTATATTCTATGAAGAAGAGGATGAAGCAAGGGGAAGGGGGTTGTAAATAGGGCTTATGACCAGTTTCCTGGGAACAGTCTAACAACAGTAACATTTACCTGGTAAATGTTATTATTAGAATTATAATGATTCAATAGTTTATTACCCGTAAACTTCACAATATACTTAAATAACCGGGTTTAAATTTCGGTAGTTAGGGATAAAAGCTTCAATAAGAAGCTAAAAAGAGCACAACATGATTGGCGGATAATAAGAAATCAGAGAGATTGAAAATTAAAAAAATAGTATTTATGAGTTTTCAAAATAGAAACCCCGATCAGAAGATTGTTTATAAATAAATCACTTTAATTTTTTTTTATTAATTTTATGATACACATGACATATCCTCATTAATTCAAGTGGCGGTTTATTTAATTGTCAAGTGACATATAGTTACTCTTTTAATAAAATAGATATAATTTCTATGTTATATATTTATTTTTTATTCCCTGTCTTTAATAAAAATCATATTTCTAATATTTATAAACATATATTCAATTTTATCTTTCTCATTATTTAGAAACTTGTCTTCAAATTCAATATTAATTTACAAAATTTTCATATCCACACCGAAATTAGACATCATGCTTTTTGTAATACGTCAACGTGTTTAAAATATACTTTTTTTTTCATTATAAAATATCATGTGAATTATGTGAATTATATTATTTTTTGAAGTAAATATGATTTTATCTATACACTATTTTTAATAGATATATAAAAAATATATAATCAACCAGTCCCCGTGTAATTAGAAAATTTTCATTGCCTTTTTAAGTTATTTTTTATGTGCTTTTATTTTATATATCAAAAAAATAAAATAATTGAAAGGAAGATTTGATGTTGTTATAGCGTTACTTTCAATATGAATAATCATGTTGGGTTTATATTTCAAAAGTTAAGTCTTAAGTCTTAACAATATATTTTGTCTTCTCTAACGTTATTTTCTATAAAATTTGTTTTTTTTTTCTTCCAACTTTATTCTTATTTCTTGTTGTCGTGTGTGACAATTTATTTATTTCATTGTTGTTTCAAATATATTCAATAATTTCTAGGGTTAAGTACCATTTTAATCATTCAATATTCAGGTTTGTTCTATTTGAGCACTAAACTATTTTTTGTTGTGATGATTCAGACACTGAATTTTAGTTTGCTGTTCTACTTTGGAAAAATTAAATAAAACTAATGGTTGAATTAATACAAAATATGATAGTTTAATGATCGAGATAATTTCAAATGGTTAAATCAGTAAAAAAAATCATTTAGTGGCTAAATATGTATACAAAATGTAGTTTAGTGGCTAAATCAAGAAAAAAAATAGTTTAATGTCTAAATCAAAAAATGTCTTAACACTTGGATGATATAAATGGTACTTAACCCTAATTTCTAACAAAAAATATTGATTAAAAATGTTTGTAAAAAGATCAAAATACATCTAGTATCTTCCGAGTCATATTCGATATAAACAATAATCGTATCGAACATGAACACACACCATGCAATTTAATTTCCGGTTTTGATTTTATTGAATTTTAGTTTAAGTTTTGGTTCTATTTTTCGTGTTTAATGTAAAAATAAGAAATAACAAGGGTTAGGTCATACAATAGTACAAACCAACGTACTTATTCAAATGTTCGATTGGTACATAAATTTTTTACTCATATGATACATTTACTTTAATTTTTCATTTTAATATGATATATTTTACATAGAGTCCGGTTAAAAACTAGACTCTATTTGTATGAAAAACCAGGGTTTATGTAGAAATGTACCATATTGGAATGAAAAAAAAAAAATACATATATCATGATGACGTTTATAAGGTTACATGGCAAGAAAGGATCCCACACATGCGAAGAACCCAGGTCAGCATGACACATCACTGTATCTCATGGGCTACCCAACAGGAAAGTAAATACAAAAAACATGCCTAGAC
This sequence comes from Centrapalus pauciflorus, assembly GCA_020465985.1. Lineage (NCBI taxonomy): Eukaryota > Viridiplantae > Streptophyta > Magnoliopsida > Asterales > Asteraceae > Centrapalus > Centrapalus pauciflorus. The sequence goes on from JAANYP010005220.1 coordinate 323,262, forward strand.
AGTTATAACCAACGTATGTGACAAGTGTCACAGATGGAGTAACTAGGCGTCATGGATCGACGAAGGAATGTATAAATAAGATAATTCGTCTTCTTCGTAAGTTACGCATAATATACCACTGAAATTGATTTTCTTCTAAATATACACAAAATCTCAAAACATATACTAACTTAGGCATCAGAGTAGCTACGCAGATACACTCCTGCTATGCCATTAGCCAAGTTTTTCCCCTGTGTTGCAGAATTGAATCATCCTTATAGGCCTACGTCATTCATCGAGATCGATAGACGAACATATCAAATGCATAAGAAAAAAACTTCACGTACCGTATCAATATATCAGAAAAATACGTTAGTATCGTGTGATTTTAACCCAATTTACAAGTAAATAAAGAAATGAACCAGAACCGATATCATATGTTTAATTTCGGCTTTGATTTTTTGATTTTTTTTTATTCCAGTTCGGTTTCGAACTGCTACCCAACACTCTTTAACTAATGCATACATTTTAAATTCGATATTATATTTACCTAACAATCTTTTTAAAGGTATATATAAAAGGTGGCCACATGTAGATATCTCTTATGGTCGTTGGAGTTTGGTGTTTTGAAAGTCAACTTCTCGTTTATGTCATTTAATTAAATTTTTTTTCATTAAAGTATTTTAAGGTGTAAAACAAGCTTATTTTATTTTTAATTAAAGTAGTTTAACTTATTATATATATATATATATATATATATATATATATATATATATATATATATATATATATATATATAAGGTCAGGTTCTATGAGGAACCATATGCATCGAGAACCTAAAAAAGAACCGATCACAGACATTAAATTAAATGATCATTGGTGTATCACACAATACACGTATTTGGTATGCATAGTGGTATTCTGGGAAAAATAATAAATCTAGTCAACTCAATTTTAATTGAATGTTTCAACCAATAATTACACATTAAATGCTAATAATACATTTCTAAATTTAAACAAATTCAAAAGAAAAATAATTAAACAAATATTATTTATTTAAAACATTTATCAAAACACAATGCATCTTTATCGGATTCATATTCAAACATGATGCGTCTTCATCGGATTCCCTGTGTTTATCTTCAAACACGATTCACCTTCATCGGATATATCTTCAAGCACGATGCATCTTTATCAGATTTATCGGATTATTCTTCAAACATGATGCATCTAAATCGGATTCATATTCAAACACGACGCATGTTTATTGGAATTATTAGATTAATCTTCAAACATGATGCATCTTTGTCGGATTCATCTTCAAACATGTTTTATATTCATAAATACGATGCATTGTATTCGTTTTTTCTAAAAGTCGGATAAACACGATTCATCTTTCAAAGTTTTTCATTAACAAAAGGCATGAAAAAAAACGACATTGCCTTCAAAACGAGATCATTCCATCATCATCATCGCCAGAATCATCATCCTCATCGTTGGTGGTGTTGGTGTCACGGCCAAGAAAGCCGGAATCATCATCCTCATCGTTAATGGCATTCGTGTGAGAGAGACATTCAATAGGATATTATAGTAATTTTTTCTTTAACAATAAAACTTCTCACATACAACGTTTATGATAAGTCTTATAATGGGCCCCAACCCAAATTGATATTGCAGTTAAGGCATGTCTCCACGTGTTGGGCTTAATGCTTACAGGCCCAGCAATACATGGCCCACGCTGACAAATAATGACAAGTGTCTTTCAACTCAATGATAAAAGGTTTTATGTTTAAAATTTAGAGTCTTACAAAAATGGTCCTACATTTGTACAAATATATGAAACGGTCCTTCAACTTTCAAAGTTACAGAGATAGTCCCTCATACCACTTTTTACTTGCAGAAACGGTTTTTCTATTTCTTAACTTTTTAAAAATGACAATTTTACCCTTTTCTACAATTACAAGTTTGGTCCCTCTACTATTTAATTTAATTATCAAGCTTGGTCCTTTTCTTAAATTTTTATTTTTGGTTTTAAAAATAAAATATTAATTTAATAAGTTTTTATTTGATTCTTTATTAAATATATTATTATTATTTATACCTTAAAAAAGTAAATTTATATTTATTCATTAAAAAGTATTTCTAATTATATACTTAATTTAGTACATGTACGTCTCTTTTATGTATTCAATTTATATATTTTATATTTCATTTGTTAACCTATTTTTCTATTGTATTACTTATACTTTTTCATTTAACTATTTTATTAACTTAGAATATTTTGATTTAGTTGTGATTTTTATGAAAAATATATAAATTTAGGTTTTTGTTCGTTTTAAATTAAATATTTTGTTTGGCTAATACGTTTCAATTTAATTTAGTACCTTATGACTATTGATTTATATATTTTGCTACGTCGATACATTTTTATTTAAATTAGTATTTTATTTATTTAAATTTAATTATTTTGTTAGTCCAATACGTTTTGATTTAAATATAGTAGTTTGATAGTTTTGATTTACAATTTTGTACATTAATACTTTTTTATTCATTTTCACTTAAATATTTTGTTCATTTTACTTAAGTATTTACGTAGTAAAATTGTAAATCAAAACGAATGAAATGCTTAATTGAAATCAAGCGGCTCATTAAAGCAAACGTGTTGATGACTAAAAGTTATAAATTTTACTTAATTTTGAACTTTTTTCAAAACACAATATGTTTAATACACTGTTTTATAAAATTTTAATTTTTAAAAAACTTTATGTTGTAGCTTAGTTTTTAAAACGGGTCAATTGTATTGTCCCACCCGTTGAGTCAAAATTATCACCCATAACTGGCTAACAAAATATTTAAATTAAAACAAATAAATAATAAATTTAAATCAAAACATATTAGCGTAAGAAAATATTTAAATAAAAAATAATAAATAAGTTTATCTAAAATAAAAATTTATTAACGTAATGAAATAGTAAATTTAAATCGAATTTTACATAAAATCAAATTAACGTAATGAAATAGTTTGATTGAAAAGTATGGATAATAAAAATATGGGCTAAAGCCGTACAATAGCAGTGTACTTTTTAAGGTGTATCGATATAGTACGTGTACTTTTTATATTGTTAATATGATACATTTACTTTTTATGACTGGTTATTTCGTCTAGCTTTGCGCAGTTGTGGGAGAATCGTCGGTACGAACTTGTTCACCGTTGGATCTATGTAAAATTTGAGGAGAAGCTTTGCAACATATAGTTCTTCGATCTGGACGGTGGAGATCGTCATTGGAGATTTCTATAGAGGTCTGTTGGTGTTTGAAGTTGGCTGTGCAGTGTGATTTCTCCTACCAGGTTATCACAAGGACGAGAGAGTGTATTTGATGCTTGAATTATGGAAATTTAAACATTAATAAAAAGAGAAATTTCACTCTTAACAGGTATAGCCAGTAACCGGTTACCAAAGGTATCATATTGGTATGAAAAAATATAGTACACGTATCAAATTTGAACGATTCAGAAAGTACACGTGTAATATGAATAATTAAAATAGTACACGTACCATATCGATACATTTTAAAAAGTACACAACTATTCTATGACTTTAACCCTAAAAATATACAAATAGTTTAACCAATGAAATATAAAATAAATAAATTTTTAATAAATAAATTGAATACATAAAAATACATAAATTGACTAATTAAATATATAAATAAAAATAATTTTAATAATGAATTAAATCATATATTATTAAATTAATATCTCAAAATTAAACAAAATAAAAAATTAAGAAGATGACCAAAATTGAAATTAGATTAAATAGTAGAGGGACCAAACTTGTAATTGAGAGAATGAAAAATCGTCAATTTTAAAAAAAGTTTAGAAAGAGAAGGACTATTTCTGCGATTAAAAAGTGGTTTGAGGGACCACCACTGCAACTTTAAATGTTGAGGGACCGTTTTTATAATTTCAAACAAACCACAGGGACCATTTCTGTAATTTACTCTGAAATTTATATCGCTCGCTCGAGTTCTATTTGTTTCGAGCTTGATGTTCAAAGCTTAAGCTTGATTCGTGAATATCTTGCAATCTGAATTTTTTAAACTATATGTTAAATTTTAATTACTTTAATTATATAGTTTTATTATTTGATTTATATGTTATATGCTTATTAATCATTATATATTATTTATATTTATATAAAGGCTTGTTTAAACTTGAAATCCTAAATGAGAGTAAATATGTGAAGCACCAACTTAGAGTTGCCGCTTGTTTAACTCTATATTTAATAAGTTGGGCTCGAGTTGCCTACGAGCAGTTCGATCATTGACACTCTTAGTAGATAGGTCGTAGTATTTCTTCGTACAAGCGTACAACCTTAAAGCATCTCTAATGGTAAATATATTATATATACATTAAGGTGACGTTTGGTTTGCGGGATTTCAGAGAAACTTGTGAGATTTTCATTTGAAAATTCTTCTCTTATCATGTTTGGCAAAAAAAAAGTGGGATTTCATTATCCTTTAGCATTTTACATTTCATTTTTTTTAAAGATTTTAGAACTCTTCCTTAACCCCTATTATTTCAAAATCTCATATCTTTAGATTTCAAATTACTAACCAAATGAAAATATTACATTTATCCTTAACCGAACATCATCTGCCTATACCTATTGACGCTACCTTACCCTACCCTACCAATACCTACCCCACCCTACCCTACAGTAACTACATACACCCAACAATGATAACTATCAAACACTATCTACCTACACCAATCAATCGTATCATACTCTACCGTACCTACCTACCCCTACCTACCATACCATCCTACTCATCGCCACCCACCCTTACCTACCATACTTACCCACGTACCTTACCCCCACCAATCTCACACCAAATACACATCGTATTCTACCCACATCAATCCTACCTTACTCACATTTACCTATACATACCCATTTCACACTACCCTATCACATCACATCACATCCCATCCCAACTTACCCTACCTACCTACCCCACCCATCCCTACCTACCATGCCTACTCTACTTCTACCTATCAAATACTTGCCATGTCATTAATTATAATAGTATATATTTGACATATTTTATCGATTACCAAACAAGTAACTGGTTTTTTCACTTGATTTATATCGGAAAAGATCCATTATTTTTAGCCGTTTTAGCGATTAAGTCCATAAACTTTTTGTTTTACTAGTTGCTTTTGTCGGCTCATTTGATAGCTGGTAAAAATATATACTTTTGAATAAAACAAAAATAATTTAGAGACTTAATCGAAAAAAATTAGAAACTTAATCGTGAAAACGATAAAAGTTTATAGGATTTTTCATATTAACCCAAATAAAAAAAGCTAAATATGTTAATTATCTAACTGGTGCATATATAACAACAATTTTTATATAAACTTGGAGTATTAATTCTCTAAAATATAAATTCTTAATGATAATAATAAAATTATCAAAATTCTTAAGAGTTGTATTGAACTATGTTATAATGTTTGTATTTTAAATATTTTATCAATTTGATTAGAAAATTAATATTTTGTGTAAATTATAACACATATAAAAAAATGATAATGTTTTGTTAACAAGATATTCTCGATAATACGATCCGGTCTTGTGAAGACAAAAACGATTATAGGTAAAATCTCGATCTTGACAACTTTGGTCACGTAACGTTCTAACTTTCTTAACAACTACACAACTCAATCTTTTAGGTTCTCTAGCTCTCGATCTCTCGTCACTCTCTCATTTACTGTAATTGCCACCCCAATCACTATGATTACGAGTCACTCTCGATCTCTTAATGTATCATCACTCTCATTCTCATCTCAATCTCCTAGGCTCTCAATTGCCACCACAACGACTAAGGATTTCAGTGATTTTTAGATTCAGTTTGAGTTAGGGTTTCATTTTAAGTTCTCATCGAGTTTTAGATATTACTTTATCTTAAATTTAAGTATGAAAATGTTGGATTTAGGGTTTGATATTTTGATTTTAGTTAAAATAAAAAAATTAGGGATACATTATTTCTAGTATAAATTAAATATTTCTTGGTACCAAAAACTTTGTTGGTCCACACCCTCAGTAAATTTTATGCTTTGCGATTGCTTTCAATAATTCTTTATTCTTTATGATTTTCAAAATTGTTTGGTCCACCCTTGGTATATTATACCTTTGAAAAGGACTAACGAGTATTGGAAGAATTATTGTGATAAGTAATAATATATATAAGTGGGGTACCATATTAGACTGGGATACCGTAGTATAATATTAAATGAACATGTTCAATACGATAAAATGTTTAATTTCATGTAAAATTGCAATATACAAATGTTCAAATGTACGTTATCATTGACTATTTCACATCATTGACATGTTTATTATGATAAAATGTTTCTATTTCATTCAAAATAGCAATATGTACATGTTCAAAGGTGAAATATGTATGAACATGTGCATATTGCACTTTTGCATGAAAATAAACATTTAAACATTTTTAACGTAATGAATATTAAAATGATGTGAACCAGTTAATCATAATGCAATTTTGAACATACAAATACTACAGTTTTGCATTAAATTTAATATAGTACTCCATGAATCTCAACCTTATATTATAGTAGTTTATTATAAATGATCCACAAGCTTTGAAAATACGGAATTTAAGACTGACAAAAATAAATGCATAAAAATTAAAACCCATAATTATGTGCATATAGCATACGACATATTCATATATAATGTTATGTGCATTTAAGAGAGTATAAAAAAATTGAAAATCTCATGAATATCAATATACTTTGGATGTTGGTTCATTTTAATTTTTAGTAATTAAAATTTTGAAACAAAACACTTTAGTAATATGTTGACCGGTCACTGGTTAAACCGGTCAACTTGCTGACTTGGATATCTACGTAATCGACTATATTAATTTTTTATATACATGACATTTTAACGTAATCAACACATTATCGTTATTCAAAGACTTGACATTTTACATAGTTAGCCAAGTCTGCAAGAAAATGTCATGTCAGCGACAAAATACTATGTAATCAGCCACATTGGCATATATTTTTGTAGGAAGAATAATATCCAAGATTGTCGAAGATTGTAAGTGCCACGAATAGAACGATTTCTATGTTAGTTGTTTTTTAATTTATGTTGAATGTTTTGTTGTAATCGATTTAGGATATTTAAGTATGGTTTGTTGTTTTGTAATTTGCATGAAGTGTTGACTTGTTCTTTTATATTTTAGTTAAACTTTCGGCTTCTTCGTAAACAATATATAAATTCAGGTTACATTTTATAATTTCCAAAACAGGTGTCAAGGTGGGTACCCGTAAACCGAACCAGGATAATCGGTTAATTTCGGTTCGGTTCGGTTTATGACAATTTTCGGCTCGGCTTCAATTACCCAATGCTAGAAAACCGAACCGCCTGTTAGGTTCACATTTTCATGATGAACCGTGGGCAGCCCTAGTCACAGGTCTATTTTGTTGCTAACGTGACATTTCCTTGCAGATATGGTTGACTATGTTTAAAAATAAAATTTCCAAATAATTTATTGATTAAAAAAATAAGTATAAAATAGACATAAAATCTAGGGTGAATTACAAGTTTTGTCCATGTGGTTTATTGGAAATTATGGATTGGATCCTTTAACTTTAAAAATTACACTGACAGTCCTTGTGGTTGAAGTTTTGTTACGGATATGGTCTTTTGGCCATTTAAAATGACCATTTTACCCTTACTTGTTTAAAAAATTATTATTAATGTTATTTTTATTATTCTATTATTACTAAATAATAGACTAATCTAAAAAAATAAAAAATACCAGTATAATTAATTTAATATAGGGTTAAAGTCATAAAATAGTTGTCTACTTTTTATAATGTGTCGATATGGTACGTGTACTATTTTAATTATTCATATTACACGTGTACTTTCTGAATCGTTCAAATTTGATATGTGTACTACATTTTTTCATACCAATATGATACCTTTGGTAACCGGTTACTGGCTAAACCTGTTAAGAGTGAAATTTCTCTTTTTATTAATGTTCAAAATTTCATAATTGAAGCATCAAATACACTTTCTCGTCCTTGTGATAACCTGGTAGGAGAAATCACACAGCACAGCCAACTTCAAACACCTACAAACCTCTGTATAAATCTCCAATAACGATCTCCACCGTCCAGATTGAAGAACTATGTGTTGTGAAGCATATCCTCAAATTTCACGCAGATCCAACAGTGAACAAGTTCGTACATACGATTCTTCTACAACTGCGCAAAGCTAGACGAAATAATCGGTCATAAAAAAAGTAAAGGTGTCATATTAACAATATAAAAAGTACACGTACTATATCGATACACCTTAAAAAGTACACTGCTATTGTACGGCTTTAGCCCTTTAATATAAAAGACATAAATTTGAATAATAAAATATTAATAAAGACAAATGCATGATAATTTTTATTAATTAAAAACTAAAAAATAACGTTTTGAGTTTATATTTTTTACTTTTAAAAATAGTAAACCTTTGTTAAACAAAAAAATAGATGTAATTGTCAAAAGATATTATTTTTTTTGACGTTTTTAAAATTTTTACATAAACAAGTTTTTAACACCTTCAATAAATGTTTAATAACATTTTTATAGTTAAAACAGTTTAAAAATGTAAAACACTTTGAAAAACTTAAATTATTGGAAATTATGAATTGGATCCTGTAACTTTAAAAATTGCACTGACAGTCCTTGTTATTGAAGTTTTGTTACGAATATGGTCTTTGGCCATTTAAAATGACCATTTTACCCTTACTTGTTTAATAATTATTATTAGTGTTATTTTTATTATTTCTATTATTATTAAATAATAGACTAATCTAAAAAATTAAAATACCAGTAAAATTAATTTAATATAAATGACATAAATTTGAATAATAAAATATTAATAAAGACAAACGCATGATAATTTTTATTAATTAAAAACTAAAATAACGTTTTGAGTTTATATTTTTTACTTTTAAAATTAGTAAACCTTTTTTAAATAAATAAAATAGATGTAAACATTGTCAAAAAAATATTATTTTTTTGACGTTTTTAAAATTTTTACATAAACAAGTTTTTAACACCTTCAATAAACGTTTAAAAACATTTTTATAGTTTACACAGTTTAAATATTTAAAACATTTTGAAAAACTTAAATTTCTTGAAAAGTTTAAAATAAAATTTTAAACATTTTTAAAAAAAGTTATTTTTAGATGTTTTTAGAAAAGTTATAGAAAACTATCAAAAAACTTCAAAAACATAAAATATATTTATTGTTCAACAAAATGTTTAATTTGTTGTTTTATTATTCATGAAAACATTTAATTTTTTCAACAAAAAATAAAAAGGAAACCTAAAGTTAAAAGACTATTTTACTTTTAGTTTTTAATCATCAAAATGATGAAATAACAATTTATATGTTTTTGTAAATATTTTAATCATTATTAAAATCCATTTAACGTAAAAAGGATAAAAATGAATACTTAATAAAAATAATTTATTTTATGATTTTCTAAAGGTTTACATTTTATTTTTAAAAATCTAACTCAAAACGTTAATTTTTATTTTTTAATTGATAATAATAATTATTTGTATGTCTTTAAAAATAATTAATTATTTATTTTCATGCGTTCTACACTAAATTAACTTTACTGGTTTTTAAAATTAATTTATTATTTTATAATAATAAAATACTAATAAAAACAACATTAATAATAATTATTAAACTAGTAAGGGTAAAATGGTCATTTGAAATGACCAAAAGACCATATCCGTAACAAAACTCCAACCACAAGGACTGTCAGTGTAATTTTTAAAGTTAAAGGACCCAATCTAAAATTTCTAATAAACCACATGGATGAAATTTGTAGTTTACCCTAAAATCTATAAATGTGAATATTAACTTATTTTTCTAATTGGTAATTGGTTCATGTTAATAGTTATACACTCTGTTATCAGATTTGTTGATGAAACTTTTAAATCGTAAGACTTTAATAAATATATTAATGAACGACTGGTTGCACGTTTAAAAGATATGTAAATTTTTTTTATGTGTCATTTAATTTGACAATTAAACATTTTTAATTAAATAGATAATTTAGTATAATTTTATAACTTTGTCTTTAACATCAAATGTGAAGTTTATTATTTATCGGAATATATTTAGGAAAAAATGATTTTTGAGGATAATAAAAATAATAAAATCATCATAACAATAAAACATAACTAGATTATGACCCACGGACACGTGGGTAAATTAAATTAAGTTACTTAATTAATATTACAATAATTTTTTTCGGATAGACCCTACTTGTAAAATTATATTTTACAATGTTTGTTTTTATCATTTTGATATTTTTGTGGAACTAATTGTCACTAATTTTACGTCATGTGTCAATTTGATATTTTTGTGGCACTAATTGTCACTAATACAGATAGGACTTGAACATCATAAAATTTCCATGTCTATTATTGGCAAATTATATTATATGCACTTGAACACACTTTATGTGACTTTCAACCAGTTTCAATTGTAATTTAATTTTTTATAATATACTCATTTGACCCATTGGAGACAAAAATATAACCCTAATAATCCATATATAGGCAATGAGTTGAATTTGGTAACTTCATAAATAATTATGAGTTGAATTTGGTAACTTCTAAAAATTAATATATGGCATAGGTGTAATTATTTATTTTAGTTAAGGGTATAAGAGACATTTCATAAATAATTATGAGTTGTCATTAATCTGGACCATTGATTTATTTCCATCCAATGGTCCAGAAACTCCAAGTGTTTTTCTTATCATATATAGTATAGATAGAAAAATATAATGATGGTTGTGAGAGTTGATATTTCTATCCCTCAACAATTTCTTTATAGCTCCGTTTATGTGAGATTTTTTAGGGCTTTGTTGTCATTTCTCAATAAATGAATGATTATCTTTGTGACATCCTTTAACTGTTGTATTTAACTTCTTAATGTAACTTTTATTTAATTAAGTATTGTACTTCGAAGTTGAATTAATACAAGTTTTATTTAGGAGTGACAATTTTGGCTCATTCAAGCAAACGAGTCGATGATCAAAATATAAAATTTTAACATAAAGTTGAAATTATTTTCAAAAAACAATTTGTTTAATACATCATTTTTTAGAAGTTCAATTTTAAAAAAAATATATATTCTAGCTTAGTTTTTACTATGAGTCATTTTGTCCATACCGCTCGTTTGGTCCATTGTGTCGCAATTGTCACCCCTAGTTATATTTAAGAGTTATATATGTTAATTGTCTAAAGTTAAGGATTGCAAGCTACAATTAAGCCATCTCTTATTAATATAACATGTGTCCTAATATCTGTATAATGACTTTCATCTTCTGCATTCATCTCAAGAACACCAAGATTACACACACATTACCATGGACGAAACTTATGAAGAACCTGTAACACCGTCTCTTTAACATATAAAAGTCACGTCAATATAATATCATATGTGACATTATCGTAATAACTCTATAATACACGTGTCAGATGATAATACAGATCACTGTTAATTAAAAACTTTAATACATTATCCCCACAAAATCTCATACATCTGATACAGATAATTCATACAACTGAACTAACACATAAAGTCTGGCTGCTATTTATCTTACACATGATGATTAGATACACAAACACAAGTTAACAGTATCCCAAAAGCTATTATCATCATATAACAGTTACATATACAAACCCCTGATCAATCTCGGCTCCTACTTCTGCGACGGCTGCGGCTGGTTCACTTTCTGGCTGCCTGAGACACGTTAAATTCGAAAATATAAGCTGTGAATCTCATGAGTACGCGAGGGTTAGACTTTGCAGAAATAAACACATAGCACATAGAATCACATATATGTCAACATAATAACTCAAGTACGCCTCATAATCTCTGGTGTAGGCTCGGAACTCATTGCACATCTCAATCTCAAGGGGATGTCATTCCCCAGCTAACAGACTGCACACAACAGTAGTTAGCTACTCAATAAACACAAGGAGCGACTTGACAATAACACTACCGTATATATACCCTTCTCATACTTCATGACTGGTTAGGGACAGTCAGCCTGTGTAATCGCCTATCGCGGATACTCTGGAAATGGTCTCAACTCATATACACATAGCACATATAATAAAGGTAAATAAAATCATGCCTGAAGCGCCCTATCTCTGTCTCATACAACACATCACAACAGATACACAGATACAATTCGCAACTAAGCACGCTTTTGAAAAGAACTTGAGTACTCACATGTCTATCTGATCACCCACTGTACGGAACTTTATCGCGGCTCGGTTTGCTGTCGGCTCGACCCTGTACACATAACGGATCCTAAAATATTAATACAAACCCAACTGATACGCAAAACAGACCCTTAAACTGAACCAGACCCAAACAGTAACCCCAAACGGACCTCAAAGCCCAAAACCAAGCCCGGCCCAAAACACTCAGATCGCAGCCCGCACTCGGGATATCGTGGCCGCGCTCATAATCTCGGCCATGCCCACACCGTTCATGTTACACCTATCGCGGCCGCGCTCATGGGATCGCGGCCGCGACCACGGACGTACAGGTTTGCTCTATTCGCTGGTTATGGCGGTCTAGGGGCAAATACCCCCCATAACACGGTTCTCAGACCACCAATACTCATAAAACTGATATTAAACACTTCTCTACAGGCTCAGTAGCCAATTCTCATACTATCACAGCATATAACACGAAATTAAGGTAACAAATCCATACCTCTTCACCTTGCTCAACTTCGAACTCAAAGATAGTGATGATGATGATGATGATACACAAATCGACAGCCAAATTTCCTTGAGCTTTTGCTGCTCCAGCCAAGACACACACACACGCGCACAATACACACACTTCACTTTCTTAATTTTGCAAGGAAAAGAAGTAGGCTTTCCAAATGAAGCCATATTTATATGCTTTACATATTTAGCAGGTTCTGACCCAATAACCTGAACCTGAACCCGATATCGCATTTTCAATATTAATATCAATTAAATCTATTTAAATTTGTGATATCATAATTATTAATAGTCCACTAAACTAACAATGCGGTGCCACGCATATCACCGTCCCGATACGTATAGTCCACTAATCGGAATTCTATTCGACCAACGCAATAATAATAAATTAATTATTCCATAATACAAATCCACGTACCATGTGAAATTTAGGGATGTTACAGAACCGGAGGGGTTTTGGACGAAACTTATGAAGGAACAAGAGAGGTTTTGGACGAAACTTATAAAGGACCAGGAGGGGTTTTGGCCCCTCCAAGAATTTGGACATTAATGTGGCATTTGGTGCGTGGAATTGAATAAGAAGGAATTGGATTTTAAATTGTAGTTATAATATGATTAAGAATAGTTTTTAATATTGATTAAGGATGTATGTTGGAATGTAATTCATGTATGGGTTGGAATCTAATTCTTGTATGAGAATGAAGGAATGTAAAATTCCTATAAACAAAAAATTTGATGACAAATATATAACATTTAACTTTTCATCTTGTTAATAAATATGCCCAACAAGCTAAATTTAAATTCTGATTTCTTCAAATTTCATTCTGCGAACCAAACGTCACGTGTTAATTTTACATATGTTAAGGATTAAATATTATATATTATAACATGGCCTCCAAAAATTTAGGAAATTGAAATGGTGCCTTCATTTCCAACATTGAACATTTGAACCATTGCTTTATTGTTTTTCTTTTGTCTTTGACATACATGTAATCTTATCTCACATCTTGCATCCACTCTAGTATAGATACATACATAAAGGATTGAGATCACTACAGAACTATAAAACCAATATTCGATATTAAATATTCAAAAGTCTCATCATTTCAAATGATATTTTCTAGAAAAATCTTATTGTATTCTACTTTTTACAAATTTTGCAACCATCAATGATCAAACTTATGAGATTAATGTTACTTTAAAAATCTAAATTAGAACTACAAAAAACACATTAATTAAATTTCAAACAAATTTTATATAAGTTTCAAATTTAGTATGGCAAATAACATAAAAATTCAAACAATTTTTTTCTAAACTTAGTTAGATTTTATAATTGATAGCAAAAAACTCAATGCTATGATTGATGAAACATAATAAATTTAATGATGTGAATAAAAGCAATAATTTTTAGTGATAAATAATTCAAATTTAAAGTTTAATGGTATATTTGATAAAAAAAATTAAAATTATTAACTCATAGAGTTACCGTTATTTAAAAAAAAATTGAACTTAAATTTAGAACTTTAAAGAACACATGAATTAAAATTTCGAACCAAAATTATATCATTTTTTTACTAAGTATTCAAAAGTACGTAAAACTTCAAGCAAAATTATTTTAAGCTCAGTTGAATGTTGTAACTAATAAAAAAAAAGTCATTATTACGATCGATGAAACATAACAATTTTATTTAGATGAAGAACAAAAAGTATTTGATAATTGTTACAAATGATACAAATTTACAAAGCTATGTTATAGTTTACACATGAAATAAACGTATTTGATAGTTATGCATGTTTGGTTGGTGTTTGTTTATTTATGTTATGTATTTTTCTTTATGTTTATATTTAGTCATCATACTTTCTTGGCTATTCAAATTTGATGATATTTTTGGCAGAGAGCTTTTAAGAGTTTTTGTTCTTAAAATGCTTCATTAAAAACTAAAAGCCTTGTTTGTAAGGAAAATATAAAGCTTTCATTTTCTCAAAAAAAAACTTTTTTATAAAACGCTAGTAGAATTATTGTTTAAAAAACTCTGGAGCTTTTGATCAAACATAATTACTTTTTTACTTTCCTATTGATCATAAACTACCACCTTTAATTATTATTAATGTCTTTTTACGTAATTTAATACTATAAACTACAACTACTTTTACCAAACACGTTTATAACACTAAGAACTCTACATCTTTTAAAAACACAAAGCTACATCTAGTTTTGACAAACATTAACTCAATCTCAAAAGCATTTGAATCTAGTGAGACCTATTTATTAGTGATCTAGATTCTAGACACTAATGTTAATTAATGGTTTATAAGAATAACAATAGAATAAATAGGAATCATATACTTTGCTAGATACAAATGAAGTTCTAATCAAATAATTAATCCTAAATGGGTTATGCAGCCTTTCTTTTCTCTTATACAACCAAATTTTCTGTTGGAAAAGTATTAAATTTAAATAAATAAAAACATTTACAACTAAACGAGTACAAGAAAATATATCATAAATCATAACATCGACAAAATTATATATAGCTATTAAATCTTATTAACCCATTCTGGAATAACAATGACACTATTCGATTTGTAGAACCAATTGAATCCTTTAATCATTGAATCTGTAAAATGATAGTTTTATATCCTAAGATGCGTATGGAATGGGATCACTCGTGTATTTTGATATTTATTTATTTGATTCACAAATTGTAAGCAAAAAAATCAAATAAACATCAAAAGTTCATGTTTCTTGATACTCTCACAAGATGTAAAGAATCAAATGAACACTATAAATCAAAAAAGAAATGGGATATTTGTGCAAATACTCTTCAGTTGGACCACTTTTACGATGAAAACCTCCAACTATTTTTATTGCACAAAAAACTTTCAACCGGTAAATCTCACGGAATTAAGATATTACCAGGTTGTAAACGATTGAAAGTCACATATCATCGTCGACAAGTGATCAATGATCACCAGAATTTCACCGAAAAAAGTAATTCCAACGGAAAACACACATATGAATAAAGAAATCAACAAAAAAATTGAATCATAAAACACAGACAAGTGAATTCACGGAAGAGAAAATTTGTTGGAAATGAAGAGTTGGTTAGCATTGCAACCTGTTCATTAGGTTGTAACTCTTTTTTTTTCAAAGAAAAAAACTTCATTTTAATAAGTTTTAACCGTTTGAAATTTTTTGTGCAATAAAAATCAGTTGAATATTTTAATTGCAAAAATGACCTACTTGAGGGGTTTTTGCTTAAATTTACCAAAAAGAAGAAATCTATTTTTTTTTTCCCTCAAATTTAATAAAACAATATCCAAATTCCTTATTTTCAGTCCTTATGAGATCCAAAACATACCCTGAAAGTTTTCGAAACAATTTTTCTGATATAAACAAAAACCCAATCATGAAAACCCATAAATTGGCTCATCAAATATCTTGAAACACTTATCTGAGTTTGGTATCAACAAGCTAAAATCATGCAAACCCATGAACCACAACGCTATTTAACCGAGCCGAGTCAACTCATAAGCTACTTAAAACTGCTTATCAGCTTTTAAAACACGTTCAATTCAACTTGAACACAAAGCAAGTCGAGTTACTCGAGTAACCCCTCAAGTCAAGCCATTAAGTCATCGATTTATATAATTTACAGTATTGCTTTTATCGATCTCGAGCTTGAAAATTTAGGCTCGAATTTCAACGTTAAGCTTGTCACTATTCTCCCAAAAGCTGAAAGCACATTTTATCAAACAAGAAGGCTTGTGGTCTCTGTATTATGCGTTTGGTATAGAGAATTAAGGCTAGGGAAATGGAAATAAGAGGAATTCACATGTTTGTTAACATGAGAATTCCTCTTATTTCCATTTCCCTAGCCTTAATTCTTTGTACCAAACATAGTGAGTGTGCTGCACACAACCTGTAAGCAGTGAAGTTATCATGCCACAAACCAAGCTCGACCCGAATTTGTTCTTTTTTTTTTTCGGAGCCGAGATAAATCGGGTTTGGCTTGGGTCAAACCACCACTAAAAGTTCTTGAAAGGTGGGCAAGAGATGATATTGAACAGAAAATAGCCCAGCTACAGTAGTAACAATGCAGCAAAACACTTGCATACAGTCCATAAAAACCCTAGAAAAACCTGCGGAAATCCTACGACATTCACGGTTTTCACTACTAAACAGAACCCCTTCCCTACGGATTCGAAGTTTGTTTTGCAAAAAGCTAAGCACACATGCTTTTTACTCCGAAAACCTGCTTATACATTTTGGGAAGGGTAAAACTGTCAATTTACTTGATGGTAATGTAGCGATTCGTACCATGTTTTGCCCAGTAGTTTCTTAGGTCGACGGGGACAGAGAGATCATGGCCTTGTGCTGCTAGCCGACTAAGCAATCTGGTGAACACTGTTCCGCTCATCTTCCGACCACCCATTCGGGAATGGCGCTTGTTGGGCATCTGTGGCAGTGGATAGACCGATAAGGTGGTGGTGCAACAAGACGACTGCCACCCACCGCTACCCCATTTGTAGCATTGCCTTGCCACACCCGTGCACGAGCAAATCGGAATCGGCATTGTTGTCTCGTCGAAATTGATCTGATCCATTAATCCAAGCTCTTGAGCATCCCACTCGGCTTTTGAACCATCAGTCGTTACATTCCGGTTCAAATCCTCCCCGACTTTCTTCTGTTTCTTAGACGATCTTGATGAACTGCTGCCGCTGCCACCACGAGGCTTACTCTCCTTCTTCGACTTGTTAACAGGTTCAGCTGGTACTGCGGTTATTGGGAATGCTTCTGTTACATGTGGGTCCCGCACATATGACGGTGCAGCATGTTGGTGGTTATTAGAGTGGTGGCCTCGTTTAGATCCTCGTGGGATCTGAGTGTTCATAGTGGTTTCTTGGAAGCGGAGGGCAGCAATGGCGTTATCTCTTTCCCTTATCGCGTCATTTCTATCAGCGATTGCAGCATCTCGCTGCTGGATTGCCATGTCTCGTTCCTCTAATGCTGCCTTCTTTTCAGATAGCGCCCGGTCCCGCTCTTCAATTGCGGTATCTCTTTCAGTCACGATGTGCATGATTTTCCTATTCATCATCATTGCATTCTGATCCTTCACTTGGTATTGAGGCATCACATTCCACTACAATAATATAACATGTTAAACCGCAGTGTGTCTTCATATTCAAATCTTGACAAAAAAAAATGTCAAATTGGTTAACCATCATCGTCGTTTGAAAATTTTCCAAATAAATTTATAATATGTTCATCGTATTTTATAAAGTTATCTCCAGACTTCAGCATTTCATAATTCGGTATGTTACATACTAACCACAATAACCAATGGGGTTTAGCCCAATTGGTAAGAGGGTGGATATGTAAGTGAGAGGTCACGGGTTTGACTCCCGTCGGAGGCAAGTTGAAATTTAGGTGGAGAAAGCAAGTCTTGAGGTAAATGAGTAGTTTAGGAGTAGTAGTAGGATAGTTTGCCGTTTAAAAAAAAAAAAAGATACTAACCACAATACTTATTTGGAGTTAATTATTTACAATGATAGTCCAATTTTTTATTATTAAAAATCCTATAAAGGCATTCTAGACATATTTCTAAACAATTCTATAAAACCATTTTTCTTGTTAAAAATAGCAATAATACAAAACAAAGGGTGTAACAATAAATATCAGTTTAGTACCTGAGGATGAACTCCTTTGTAGTAATCTACCCTATGGCGCCCGTTTTCACGATGCCCACCATCATCCATCCTGGTTTCTGATCAGCAAGAGTATGAGTGGTTTGATTTGGAAGTCGCTATATAATATACTAAAAATCTGATTCAACTATTTACAATCATCTTCCCCTGTGTATCATGAACATTGACAATTGGATACAAAATCAATTAGATACCGATAAACATATGTATGTATCTCATGTAACTAGAGAAACCCAACAACCAAAAATGACACCAGATTCAGGAAGGCAAAGTTTTCTTACAGAGAACAAAACAAAGTCACATTACTTTCATTCAGGCAAATCAGATAAAAGATCCAAACCAACTCCCTAAGATGTAAAAGGCTTGTGGAAAGTAAATATAGTAGCTTAACAGGGGCAGCCGCACATGAAAGGGTGTGGGGACACGTGCCTACGCAAAAAAATTTCTTTTAGTAGCTATATATACAAAAAAGGTAGGTGTCCACTCGATATAATTATTGGTGTCCTCTCTGATGCCCACAATCAAGAAAAGAGAGAAGAGAAGAGAAGAAGAGTTACCAAACAAAACTAATGAAGAAAAGTGCTCTCTCAATATGATTATAGGTTATATATTTGTTAGATTTGATTGATAATTTGTAAATTGTTAATATTATGGATTTTTGTTGGAGCTAATTGTTAATTTTAAGGTAGGTTTCCTGGGTTAAATTGATATCTATTCTATTGATTACTTAATTGATAAGTTTATTTGATATCAAAAAACTGTTAATGTTAATGTTAGGGTTAGGGTTAATTGCTAAATGTTGGGAAAATGAACAGATTTTTGAAACGTAGCTCCCAAATTGTTAGGAAAATGAATGTGGATGGAAATACATTTTTTTTGAACCGCAAACTATCCTACTCCTACTCCTAAACTACTCCTTTTACCACCGGACTTTTACTTACTCCACCTAAATTTCAACTTGCCTCCGACGGGGATCAAACCCGTGACCTCTCGCTTATAACCCCACCCTCTTACCGCCAGGCCAAAGGCCCTTTGGATGGAAATACATGATCATGAGTTTCCCCAAAGAAAAGTTCGGGAGTAAGATAGACCTTTTTTTGTCAAGAAATGGTTTAATAAATATGGAATATGGTTAGACTTTAGAGTATGGTACAAGAACCGACTAAGCTGACCCATCCCATTATGAAAAAAAACACATAACTAGATAAGCCAACTAGCGAACAGCCGAAAACTCTAACATTGTTTCCTCATGAAAAAAAGTCTTGGCTCAGGTTTGTTAAGCTGTTGGGCTCAAACTTGGCACACATAAACAAGTCCAGCTGCGAGTAGGGATGTGCAAAATTCATTCAGACCACCAAAACTGGGAAACTGAACTTGGACTTGATCAGAATGGGCTATATTCAGTTCAGTTCTCAGTCCTATAATTCTTCAAAATATAGTTTTCGGTCCAGAACCAGGGGAGTTTGTTTTTTACTTAATAGGCTGTTAGGCTGTTCCGACTTAATATAATTATTGGTGTCCTCTCTGATGCCCACAATCAAGAAAAGAGAGAGAGAAGAGAAGAAGAGTTACCAAACAAAAAGAATGAAGAAAAGTGCTCTCTCAATATGATTATAGGTTATATATGTGTTAGGTTTGATTGATAATTTGTAAATTGTTAATATTAGGGATTTTTGTTGGAGCTAATTGTTAATTTTATGATAGGTTTTCCTGGGTTAAATTGATATCTATTCTATTGATTACTTAATTGTTAATGTTAATGTTAATGTTAATGTTAGGGTTAGGGTTAGGGTTAGGGTTTGGGTTTGGGTTAATTGCTAAATGTTGGGAAAATGAACAGATTTTTGAAACGTAGCTCCCGAATTGTTAGGAAAATGAATGTCAATGGAAATACATGATCATGAGTTTCCCCAAAGAAAAGTTCAGGAGTAAGATAGACCTTTTTTTGTCGAGAAATGGTTTAATAAGCCAACTAGCGAACAGCCCATTATGAAAAAAATACCACATAACTAAATAAGCCAACTAGCGAACACCCGAAACTCTAACTTTGTTCCCTCATGAAAAAAAAGTCTTGGATCCGCCGCTAAGTTACAACAAGTGCGGCTCATGAAAAAAGGGCTAACTGCATAAAATAGCAATCAACTAGACACAAATGTTTTATTATAGCATTGTACTCGATTTTTTTTCTAAAATAGCAATCCCCATAACAAAAACTTTTCTTAATAAAACATCCAACTCAATTTAATTGATCCATTATAGCATTTTGTGATGACTGCCATGTCAGCACCAAATGCATACTGGATCTTCATAAAATAGCAACATACTCATATTAACAATGTATTTTGTACATATCATTTTTCTAATCTGAAATTTTATTATTATTATTATTAATACAAAATTCAAACTTTCATGAATCTATGATGATAATCTAAGAACATTAACCCTAAATTCAAGAACAAGTGATCAACATATTTATAATCAACATATCTGCTTTAAAATTATAATCAACAGATCTGATAATATAATACAAGAACATGAACCCTAAATTCAAAATTATAATCAACACCTGATTACTCAAATATATAATCAACATATCTGCTTTTAAAATTATAATCAACAGATCTGATAATACAATAGAAGAACAACAAATGAAAATGCAGATCTAAAAATCCAGATTTGAAGATCTGACAACAAATGAAAATCCAGATCTAAAAATCCAGCATTAACCCAGATCAAATAAAGAACAAACCTAAAAACCTTGAAAATGAATAAACCATTGTACCATGAAATCCAAAAGAAAAGATAAAAAAGGAGAGCAACGATTGACATGGAGAGCAATGATAAAAAAAAATCAAAAATCGAACAGACCTGAAGTATACACACGAAACCAGAAGTATACACACACCAGGTTTGAACACGAAACCAGATCCACTTGTACTCGATTTCCCCTTCTGCTAATGGTTCGTGGTTCCAGATTCTCACTGGCGGTTCATGGTTTGAGAATAGGGTTTAGGCTTACCTGCGGCGATTTCCTCTTTACCTGCGCCGCTAACAATCACCAGTTCACCACCACCAATTGGAAGTAGCAGACTGAAATCAGATTTGGCTTTGACCCTTCGACAGAGACCAAATGGATTTCCTTAGCGTTCAATAAAGATGGAGGATTGGAAGGTGAAATCATCGAACAAGAGGCGTTGATTCGAGACGGAACCCTACCTGAAAACCCTCTTGGTTTCTTACTGCTTCGAGGCCAGACCAAACCCCTCCTGAGCTATCGTGGTGATGCGGTGGTGCTTCGGTCGATGGTGCGATGGTGGTCTGATGATGCGATGTGCGATGGTGGTCTGATGATGCGATGTGCGATAGTTGTGAAAGAGTACAACGAGGCAGTTGTGGTGGTGGTGGTGGTGGTGGTTGTGGGCGGAGACGGTGGTGTTGGCTGGAGAAGGAGACGGTGGTGTTGGCTGGAAATAGATTGTGTTTGGTTTGATGTTAGGGTTTGGTTTGACAATACTTTTAACCAGGTGTTTAACTCGTGCGTTGCAGCGGGATCATAAATTGTATATATAAAATTTTAAAATAATAAAATAACATTAGCTACCGATCGTGATTATCATCCATTTAGAGGTTTTTTTGCTATAAATACAAAAGTTGATACTATTAAATAAAAGAATAAATAATATTGCTATAAATGATTAAAAAACCATAACGTTGTCATTATTTTTAGTAATTGACCTAAAAAGTTAGTCGTTCACCTGTCTGCTAGCTAGCTTTCCAATTCGGTAACAGTGAAAGAGTGTGATTGATCAATCAACTAAATAATAAAAATTCATCATTTTAAAAATACTTGAGACGAAATACAATTTTATGATATTTTATGTTAAAATGTAGATAAAAGTAAAGCGATTATAATGATATATTTGAAATTTTATAAAATATGATACATCAAACGTTATAATTATAAAAACAAAACAATTATATATTGTATATAAAATAGCATATTTAGTCAGTTGCATGGCTGCCTGCTAATTGAAAATGGTTCCGACGGTAATAAATTTTATATCGGAATGTATATAAAAACAATGCGATCATAACAATATATCAAATTTTTATAGAATATAATATATCAAAAGCTATTATAGAAAAACAAAAACGTTATATATTATATATAAACTAATAAAATAAATCAGTTGCTTACCTTTCTGCTTGAGTTGTCTGGCAGCCTGGTTTACTGTTCATTGAACAGTAACCAAGTTTAAAAATAGTACTATTTGTAATTAATAATAATAATAGTATATTAAAAATAAAAATAAAAACAGAAAAATACACTTTTATGTGTATATTCTTGTCATTAGTTAGTTGTCATTTTTTACATGTCCAAGTTAATATTTATGCTGACGTGGCTGTCTATGTGGAGATCGTGTCAGCATCCATTCATCGCAAAATGCTATAATGAATTAATTAATTGGAGTTTGATGCTTTATTGAAAAAAGTTTTTGTAGTGTGATGCTATTTTTAAAAAAAATATTACGTACATTGTTGTAATAAAACATTTGTTGCTTGTGTTGTCTAGTTGGATGTTGAAGTTTTGCTGAATCGGCTTTGAAGCCCTAATTTCTTGAATTTGCGTTGTCTAGTTAGTTGAAGTCCTAAATTTACTCAAAAGAATTGTGTCATGCATCGGTTCCTAGAATTTAAGAAGATGATAACAGGCTAACAATATTTTTGATTTCGTAGTCTGTGGCAAAGGGATGTGAAATAGAGATGTTAATCACGAAATTGAGAAATGGTGAAATCCTGACTTCGAATAAAAAAAGTCAAGTTAGAGTGGAGTTTAGGCTTTAGCAATTAAATTGTCCATTTAGTTCTTGAAACTATGCCATATTTCATCTAGGTGATTTTAATGTTTGTGTGCAAACCTTAGTTTGTAACAAATGTCACCATACCATATGTTAGAAGTGTTGGCATTTATCTTCAGTTTTCTGTGAGCTTTGTTTTGATTGACAGAAAAGTTAAGAGTCTATACGCAGTTGTGATCTCCCGCCTCAAAGCTACTGCTTATTCTGAATGATATTTCTTGGTTTATATGATCTGTATGCACTGTGATCTGTTGCAACTTCAAATCTGTCTGTTAAATAGTTGATGATGTTGATCGGTATAAAGTTAAATGCATTTTAAGTATATAACTCAAAAGACTCATAGATTTATTTATGTTGTCACAAATGTCATATAATATGTCATTCAGATGGTTCATTCGACATGAAAAATAAACAACATTAGTGTCATACAAAAGGTCTAGCTTAATGGAAATCACAAGCAAGCAGGATGTATATTCAGCACATAAAACAAATGACAACTTTTCTATATCCAAATGACCATCCATATCCATACAACACTTAATGGAAACATAAACAAACAGGCCCTGGTGCCAACAAAGTCTGCCTTATATGTAAAAATTTATATACCCTGTGAAGACCATCCCTTACGGGGCAGTCGTCAGAGTCAAGGTCCCACATCATGCAACACGATATCAATCATAACTAAGATAGAGTAATTAAGTTGCAGAATTATAAATTACAAGTACAAACATATTAAGATTAAGTTTAATATAGATTACATTTTTCAAATTAAACTTATAAAAGGGCACAAGTCTAATCTAATTCATGTCATCATACAATCAAGATAAATCTACCCAAACCACCACATTGTCATATTCCAATCAGTACCAAAAGGGTTTGTTGAGTAGAGGTCTATGAAAACTTCTGTCTTGATCTTGTAAGACCTAAGAACTAGGTCCAGCAGGTGACTTTCCTTAATCTTTTCCTGTAAAAATGTAAATAGCCACTGTAAGCAAAGCTTAGTGATTTGAACAAATTGACTATAAGTATCCGCTGCCGGGAATTGATGATTATTTCGATTAGCTGCATGAGAGCTAATTATTTTTCTAAGATTGATCTACGAATGGGATATGATTAATTGAGGTCCGAAGAGGGAATGTACTGAAATTGGCTTTCAGGAATATTTATGAGCACTACGAGTCTCTGGTCACGATATTTTGATTAAGTAACACCCCAACCGTTTTATGGACATCATGAATAGAGATTTGTATATCAATGATGGGGGAATCGGTAATTGTAATTATCGATGACATTTGGGTATAAGTTTTAAGTTGAATCTGTCAAAACGTGAATTTTGATTACAATAGATTATAATTTGTGGTATGTGATTTCTAGAATTGGATCTCGGAGGATTCTGTTAAAAGAGGAATGATTGAGAATTTGGAATCTGTCTCGCAGTAATTACAGATTTAAGAAGTTTTCAACGATTGGTAGATTGTAGACAACTTGATTATTCAGTATATTTCATATACAGACTCGAGAAGTTTATTATTGGAAAGATTTTGCACAGATGTACGTGGGAAAAGTTATTAATATTGTTTTAGTATTCTAGACTCGATTATGTCAGAATAGAAGAGTTGTTTCATTTTCAACTCTTGATTTGTGTTATAAGTGGGATTAAACACACATATAGCTATGAGTACAGCTTACTGACAACTGATAGAAGATCAGAATGAATGGACTATTTCCACATCGGAATATATGATGAGACACCTAAACCAAGCAGTTTTGAGGGAAACGATGTAGTATATTTGTTAGTATCACCGATGAGGTGTACTACTTGTTTTGAAAAAGGGATAAAATTTGCGCTAAGGTGAGTTGGTTCATTGAGAATAACAGAAAAGTTAGGAATCTGTTATCTCATTTAGAATTATTTAAGGAAATGTCGAAATAGCACTTGGTATTTCATGAAGAAATCTTTATTAAATCTTCACAACTGGTAATGAAGATTAGGCTGATTATGATGAATTAGAAATCAAAAAGGGTTAGTATATGTTGAAAAGTCGGAATATATTATGAATACTGTGGTAATGAAGAATAAGGAACAAAGAGATTAAAATAGTATTGATACGTTGGAAGCATCACAAAGGAGTAGACCATACGTGGGAGACAAAGGCGGAAATGTTAAGAAAGTATCCGAAACTGTTTGAATCCGAGTAACTTCGAGGACGAAGTTGGGCGTGGTGGAGCCCATGCTGTAACATCCTCGGATTTATTTTACTATATTTTGGTTAATTAAGTAGAAAATATATGTTTAAGTTAAAATTAAGCAATTATTATGTATTTGGGTTATTTAGAAGTTTGTCGCTATTTTTAAGAAAATTGAACTCAGAATCATTATTATGGAGTTTTATGAATTTAAAAGTTATTTATGATAATTCTAAGATTAAATCAGTATTTTATGGAACCGGTTAGGTCAAGGGGTGAAATGTGCAAAAATGTTGGAAATGGAATAAATAAGGCAAAAGATTTCATTTTATGGTTTTACTCTCTCTCTCTCTACATTCTCTCTCTAGAAGTTCTCTCTACATCTCTCTAAGTTATCTCACAAACCGACCGTCAGATTTTCGAGAATTATACGTCATCGGAAAGATATCGAGGAGTACAACAACAATTTACAAACGGATTTCAGATTTCATACGAATTGAGGTAAGAATCGACACTTTTAAGTTTGTTGTTTCGGTTTTGAAGAACTAGAAATTTCGAATCTATCATTTTATGCGAATTGAAGCTTGTTTTGCTTGAAACATTGCTGGAATGTGATAGTATATGCATAGTTGAATCGAATCTAGGCCTGATACTTGATATTTGCATGATTTTTGACTTAGAAATGAAAGATTTAAGCTGAAATGATGAACAAACTCGAATATGTCAAGAACAGAGTCGAAATACATGAACAAACTCGAAATTTGTGCTAGATTCGAGTATATACTCGAGTTTAACCATCAGATTCGAACAAGGGTTCGAATCTATCATTATAGGTTCGAATTTAGCCCCTAGATTCGAATGGGGTTCGAGTTTAGCCCCTAAAGTCGAAATGGTTCGAATCTAACAGGAACTCGGCGAGTTCCTATACTGAACTCGGCGAGTACATTCAATTTTGGGCAGATTCGAATGGGTTTTAAAGGGGTCGAATCTATGGACTAATAATTACACTTTTGGGATATTTTTGGTAGTAAATTAAAGTATATAATGAAAGGTTAATTGGAAATAAAAACACACCAATTGATGGTTTACATCATGAGTTATATAAAGGACAATGTATGAACATGAAATGGGTTCAAACTTAATTATGGTATGAATTTGGACATGTACCCGAAATGGGGGAAAATATCGCCAAATTTACGAAACTTGATTTTATGGATTTAAACGGTTAATGATATGAGGAATTGTTGTAATTGATATAACAGGTCCCTTGTGGTGTTGTTTAACCCACAGTGGGGTACTTGGTGGATCCGGTTGAAAGCCCGAAGAGAAATAATATCGGTTAAAAGATAAATTACGCACCCACTGTGAGTACAGTAGATTTCGCATGTTTATATTTGTTTTATGTAAGCTTTGCCTGCTGAGACCTGTTGTTTCATTGATTGTTTGGAATTCTACTAACTTGCGTAGATTTAGATGCACATTCTTACTTGTTGCATGTCCTTTCGGTTGTTGTGCATCTAGTGATGGACCGGTGGGTCGCATCGATTACTCTGATGTTACTGTGCTATATGACCTGGAGCTGATCCCTCCTAGGCCCGGTAGGCAGTATGTCATCCCCGATCGTACGTTTGTCTCAGATGGTATGTTTAAATGTCGAGCTGTGAGCTCGAAGGGGCTGCGGCTCTGGTCCGTACTTTGTGTACGAAGAGGATATCCGATGTTGGTCATCTGTGTTATCCTTGGGCTTCATAAAAATTTATAAAATGCGCAATCTATGTATTCACTAAGCATTCGCTTACGTTTTAGTTGTTGTATTTTGACAGGCAAATGAAAATCTACTGCTGGACCTTCTAGTTAGGTCGTTTGGAAGATTTTGGAGATTCGGCACTATTTTATCGGTAATTTATGTTACGAGACAATGTTGTAATATTCTGGATGATTGTAATAAATGTATGGGTGTGTAGACTTAGACTTGGTACCTTATAGCACCGTAGGGTGTTTAACACTTGTTGCACTATCTCGTTTATGTTTTAATGCTTCCGCACTTAATTTAGGTTATTAGATCATTATGTTATTGTATGTTGGTGATTAATCCTGGGTGTATTGTAATAGGTGGTTGTTGTGGCAAGGGTGCCACACGAGATGGTATCAGAGCAGTAGTTTGAGATTCAAGTGTCCGTGAGGTCTTGATCTCAAACATTAGGTAATGATATGTAGTGGTTTAAGTAATGATCTGAACTAAGATAGGTTATGATCTCGTAATTATAAGTGATTGACTATCATACGGGACAAATGAGTGGTGTCTTTAAACTGATGACATGTTACTAAACAAGTTATGTGTTATTATTACAGAACAAGTCTGGAGGAGGAATGACACCTGAAGAAACAAGAGAGATGATGCTAGCCATGATGGCTGAGCATAATCGAATGATTCAAGATCAATTTCGGTCTCGAGATGAGGCCAAAGCTAAAAGAAAAGAAGACAAGAGAAAAGAAAAGAGGGAACATGAAAGGAATTATGTTGTGGATAACATAAACCTTAGAAATAAAGCGAAACGAAAAGACAAGGGCAAGGAAAAGATTGATTATGAAACTGTTATTGATGAGAATTACATGAATTATGTAATTAGATCATTCAAGGACTGGCAACCACCCACATTCCCTGGATCTCTGAGAATTGAGGAAGCAGAAATGTGGATTACAATTATGGAACAAATCTTTAGGGAGATGAATTGTAAGGATGAGTATAAGGTATTTTTAGCTAAGGATCAATTGATTGGACAAGCTAAGGAATGGTGGGACCGTTGGGAAAAAGAATTGGGATCCAAGTTGATTGCTTCCTTTAGTTGGGAACAATTCAAGTTGTTGTTTAGTAGGCAATATGGTGAGCCTGATATCGTACCACATGTTAATCATGAAGAAAGAGCTATTGGAAAGATTGTAAAGTCTGGAGAAGATGAACTAAATGGACTATACTTGAGGTCAAGAACAAATAAACGTGATAGAAGTAAGAGATGTTGCCATTGTAATCAATTTGGACATAAGGCTAACAAATGTCCAATGAAGGTCGATGCTTGTTATAATTGTGGAAAAGTGGGCCATTTTAGCAGAAATTGCAAATTTCGACCAAAGAATTAGCATGTAATACATGATGAAACTATGAATGAAAGGTTTGACAAAGGGATGAGATCGTGGTTATAATTTTTGGACGTTAATCCATAGAGTTAGAGGTGTACCTTAAAGACTCCATATGCAATATTTTATCGAAGTTCTATGATGCTGAAGTTAACATGAAATCGAGTTATATAAGTTTTATTACTAATATAAGTATAATCCTGTTTGTGAATGAGAATATTCGAGTATATAAATAGGCAGTAGATGAATAGCCAAGATGGACTTGGAAGCTTTGAATTGGAAAAGATGTCATAGACTTCTTGGAAATTTATGAATGAGTTTAGAAGTTGTAATGAAGTTTAAGTTTGACCATGATGGGTTAAAAGAATTGGAACTAATAGTATTAGTATCATATGTAATATGTTTGAGGGAATGATAACAACTTGTAGTGTTTATCATAAAACAAATAGCATCAACTTGTATTAAAAGGAAACAGTAAGGTACATTGTATTGAATATTGTAAGCTTACAAAGGTTGTGGTTGAGAACGTATGACACGAACTGTTCATGAGAATTTGATGTAGTTGAAATCAAAGAGACTGATTCAATGTTGGTATATATATGAATATTATATGAGGAAAACAAATCTAGAAATTATAAGAGAAAAACATACGAGGGTATGATAATACATGGAAAATACAGGATAATTTTAAAAGAGAAATTGAAATATGTAATGCAAAGTGTAAAGTAAGAAATGAATGTGAAGTATAATCGATTGGAAGGGTGGATATAATACTTAATGAAATGAAGATTTAATCAAACATAAAAAGTTTAAAGAGACTTTGGATACTAACGACTTATGCTTGTAAAGCAAAGAAAAGTCTAGTACTACGATTCAGAATCTAAGAAAGATTCGGAGGTAGACATGAGTTCTGTTTGATTCTGGTGCCGACCAATTATTTGTATCTACTGCTTTTGCTCAACAAGTGTTGATGCCTTGGTCTAAGTTGTCTGTTGTGATTGATGTTGAAATTGTTAAGTAACACATTAGTTAACGTAGATCACGTGTATCATGATTGTACTCTAGTGATTGAAGAGGTAGTCTTCAATCCTGACTTGATTCCAGTAGAGATCGGTGATTTGATATGAAAATTGGAATGAATTGGTTGTGTATATGTAATGAGACGCATGTAGTTTGCAATAAAGGAATAATAAAGATAATTACGCCGGAGGGGCGAGAGAATTGTATATATGAGTATTGGAGAAGTGGGGATCAATGTCTAATGATGATTGTTAGGTCCCGAAAGCTGATTGCTTAGGGTTGTGAGTTTTGTTTGGTATAGGTTATTGATACCAAGACTGAAAAGAAAACTGTGGCCGATGCGCCTGTTGTCCCAAATGTTTCCATATGTGTTTCTGGAAGACTTGTCTGATGTGTCACTTGAAAGACAAGTGAAATTTTGTGTTGACTTGATCCCTGGAGTTTCTCCAATAGCTTGTTGTTCGTATCGGTATGCATCTACTGAAAGGTAAGATATGATGAAGCAACTTCAGAAGTTGTCAGATAGGGGCTTTGTAGATTGAGTTCTCTGCCGTGTGGAGCCCGATAGTGTTTATGAAACAAAAGATGTCACAATGAGAATGTGCATAGATTCACATGATTTGAACAAATTGACTATAAGTATCCGCTGCCGGGAATTGATGATTATTTCGATTAGCTGCATGAGAGCTAATTATTTTTCTAAGATTGATCTACGAATGGGATATGATTAATTGAGGTCCGAAGAGGGAATGTACTGAAATTGGCTTTCAGGAATATTTATGAGCACTACGAGTCTCTGGTCACGATATTTTGATTAAGTAACACCCCAACCGTTTTATGGACATCATGAATAGAGATTTGTATATCAATGATGGGGGAATCGGTAATTGTAATTATCGATGACATTTGGGTATAAGTTTTAAGTTGAATCTGTCAAAACGTGAATTTTGATTACAATAGATTATAATTTGTGGTATGTGATTTCTAGAATTGGATCTCGGAGGATTCTGTTAAAAGAGGAATGATTGAGAATTTGGAATCTGTCTCGCAGTAATTACAGATTTAAGAAGTTTTCAACGATTGGTAGATTGTAGACAACTTGATTATTCAGTATATTTCATATACAGACTCGAGAAGTTTATTATTGGAAAGATTTTGCACAGATGTACGTGGGAAAAGTTATTAATATTGTTTTAGTATTCTAGACTCGATTATGTCAGAATAGAAGAGTTGTTTCATTTTCAACTCTTGATTTGTGTTATAAGTGGGATTAAACACACATATAGCTATGAGTACAGCTTACTGACAACTGATAGAAGATCAGAATGAATGGACTATTTCCACATCGGAATATATGATGAGACACCTAAACCAAGCAGTTTTGAGGGAAACGATGTAGTATATTTGTTAGTATCACCGATGAGGTGTACTACTTGTTTTGAAAAAGGGATAAAATTTGCGCTAAGGTGAGTTGGTTCATTGAGAATAACAGAAAAGTTAGGAATCTGTTATCTCATTTAGAATTATTTAAGGAAATGTCGAAATAGCACTTGGTATTTCATGAAGAAATCTTTATTAAATCTTCACAACTGGTAATGAAGATTAGGCTGATTATGATGAATTAGAAATCAAAAAGGGTTAGTATATGTTGAAAAGTCGGAATATATTATGAATACTGTGGTAATGAAGAATAAGGAACAAAGAGATTAAAATAGTATTGATACGTTGGAAGCATCACAAAGGAGTAGACCATACGTGGGAGACAAAGGCGGAAATGTTAAGAAAGTATCCGAAACTGTTTGAATCCGAGTAACTTCGAGGACGAAGTTGGGCGTGGTGGAGCCCATGCTGTAACATCCTCGGATTTATTTTACTATATTTTGGTTAATTAAGTAGAAAATATATGTTTAAGTTAAAATTAAGCAATTATTATGTATTTGGGTTATTTAGAAGTTTGTCGCTATTTTTAAGAAAATTGAACTCAGAATCATTATTATGGAGTTTTATGAATTTAAAAGTTATTTATGATAATTCTAAGATTAAATCAGTATTTTATGGAACCGGTTAGGTCAAGGGGTGAAATGTGCAAAAATGTTGGAAATGGAATAAATAAGGCAAAAGATTTCATTTTATGGTTTTACTCTCTCTCTCTCTACATTCTCTCTCTAGAAGTTCTCTCTACATCTCTCTAAGTTATCTCACAAACCGACCGTCAGATTTTCGAGAATTATACGTCATCGGAAAGATATCGAGGAGTACAACAACAATTTACAAACGGATTTCAGATTTCATACGAATTGAGGTAAGAATCGACACTTTTAAGTTTGTTGTTTCGGTTTTGAAGAACTAGAAATTTCGAATCTATCATTTTATGCGAATTGAAGCTTGTTTTGCTTGAAACATTGCTGGAATGTGATAGTATATGCATAGTTGAATCGAATCTAGGCCTGATACTTGATATTTGCATGATTTTTGACTTAGAAATGAAAGATTTAAGCTGAAATGATGAACAAACTCGAATATGTCAAGAACAGAGTCGAAATACATGAACAAACTCGAAATTTGTGCTAGATTCGAGTATATACTCGAGTTTAACCATCAGATTCGAACAAGGGTTCGAATCTATCATTATAGGTTCGAATTTAGCCCCTAGATTCGAATGGGGTTCGAGTTTAGCCCCTAAAGTCGAAATGGTTCGAATCTAACAGGAACTCGGCGAGTTCCTATACTGAACTCGGCGAGTACATTCAATTTTGGGCAGATTCGAATGGGTTTTAAAGGGGTCGAATCTATGGACTAATAATTACACTTTTGGGATATTTTTGGTAGTAAATTAAAGTATATAATGAAAGGTTAATTGGAAATAAAAACACACCAATTGATGGTTTACATCATGAGTTATATAAAGGACAATGTATAAACATGAAATGGGTTCAAACTTAATTATGGTATGAATTTGGACATGTACCCGAAATGGGGGAAAATATCGCCAAATTTACGAAACTTGATTTTATGGATTTAAACGGTTAATGATATGAGGAATTGTTGTAATTGATATAACAGGTCCCTTGTGGTGTTGTTTAACCCACAGTGGGGTACTTGGTGGATCCGGTTGAAAGCCCGAAGAGAAATAATATCGGTTAAAAGATAAATTACGCACCCACTGTGAGTACAGTAGATTCCGCATGTTTATATTTGTTTTATGTAAGCTTTGCCTGCTGAGACCTGTTGTTTCATTGATTGTTTGGAATTCTACTAACTTGCGTAGATTTAGATGCACATTCTTACTTGTTGCATGTCCTTTCGGTTGTTGTGCATCTAGTGATGGACCGGTGGGTCGCATCGATTACTCTGATGTTACTGTGCTATATGACCTGGAGCTGATCCCTCCTAGGCCCGGTAGGCAGTATGTCATCCCCGATCGTACGTTTGTCTCAGATGGTATGTTTAAATGCCGAGCTGTGAGCTCGAAGGGGCTGCGGCTCTGGTCCGTACTTTGTGTACGAAGAGGATATCCGATGTTGGTCATCTGTGTTATCCTTGGGCTTCATAAAAATTTATAAAATGCGCAATCTATGTATTCACTAAGCATTCGCTTACGTTTTAGTTGTTGTATTTTGACAGGCAAAGGAAAATCTACTGCTGGACCTTCTAGTTAGGTCGTTTGGAAGATTTTGGAGATTCGGCACCATTTTATCGGTAATTTATGTTACGAGACAATGTTGTAATATTCTGGATGATTGTAATAAATGTATGGGTGTGTAGACTTAGACTTGGTACCTTATAGCACCGTAGGGTGTTTAACACTTGTTGCACTATCTCGTTTATGTTTTAATGCTTCCGCACTTAATTTAGGTTATCAGATCATTATGTTATTGTATGTTGGTGATTAATCCTGGGTGTATTGTAATAGGTGGTTGTTGTGGCAAGGGTGCCACAAATAACATCATAAATTGATCAAGATTGTCCAAAATATATACTTTTTGCCAAGAACACCATTTTTACAAAAAAATCAGATTTCTACATATATTGGACGATCCAACCATAAATTTTTGTTTCTGTAACATTCATTAACTTAAATACATGTTTTATAACAATTTAATCTAACATGCAACATCAATTTCATGTTTATAAATTATGGTTTCGGTTTTTCATAAAAAACCAAACATAAACTCCTTAAATTTCGAAATATAAATGAGTATTACCTCAAATCTTTGTAAATTATTGTTCCTTGATATTGTTTGTAACTCCTTCTTTGATTGCTTCCTCAATTAATTGCAAGTTAATGAAGTTCTTGGTATTTTGTTGAAGATAACCGTAAGGTAGGAGAGAGTGTGTGAAAATCTTAATTGTGTGATAATGACTTTTAATGTCATAAATTTTGGTTTATATACTTATAAATACTCATTTGATCTCCACACTTTTGTATAATACATCTTTTAATTTTGTAACACCCCGACTCCCGAGCAGGTACGTGAAATTATCCTATTGACCAATTATTTTATTGAATACTGCGTTGGTCCAATTGCGTC
Source organism: Centrapalus pauciflorus (assembly GCA_020465985.1). NCBI lineage: Eukaryota > Viridiplantae > Streptophyta > Magnoliopsida > Asterales > Asteraceae > Centrapalus > Centrapalus pauciflorus. The sequence continues at coordinate 357,557 of JAANYP010005220.1, forward strand.
CCGTATAGTGGATCATACGTGTCGGGACGGAGAATTACGTGGATTCGGGATATAATTTTAGTGGATAAATTATAATTATGGATTCACGAGATTAAATGAGATTTAATGATATAAATAGTGGATTTTTGATATTGGGGTCGGGTATCGGTGTCGAACCCGCGATATAACGGGATCCGTTTATGTGATATATGTATATGGGACGTGTTCCTTTATCTCCTCTTGTGCAAATTGAAGAAGGTGTGTGTGTGTATGATCTTATTCTGCTGGGGCTTCTAATTGAACCCAATCCAAGTAATTAAAGTGTGGAAATCAGGATTGAAACCTTCCTTTTGTGTTCTTGAAGTTGCAAGGTAAGGGGGCCTTTGATTTAACCTTGATTTTGTGTGTTAAACATTGTGATGTGTTGGGAATTGGTGTATCTATGTGTTAGAAGTATTTTGGTATCATTTTTGTGAGTTCTAGCTGCTGGAATCGAGTTGTGGGGGTGAAATAACCCCTGGACAGAATTGAAAAACGAACAGGGGACCTGTTCTGTGTCGTGAGCGCGACCGCGACGCGCTTAGCGCGGCCGCGATGTTCCTGGGGAGCGCGGGCCGCGATCGGGCCAGTGCGGCCGCGATCGGGCTTCTGCGGGCTTGGGTCGGTTTGGGCTTTGGGGGTCCGTTGGGTTGTTTTGTGGGGTTCATTTGGGTATATTAACAGTCATGGGATAATTGAGATTAATCTGGGAGAATTAATTTGTGTACAGGGATAATCGGAGATTGTCGCGGGCTGAGTTCGGATCAGACAGTTAGGGAAATTGTGCAGGGTGATCCAGGTGAGTACGCGAGACTTTTTCCAAAGACTAGTCGCTGTCTTTTGAGTCTTTTGTGTTAATATTTCATATGTGATTATATGAATTGTTTGGGCACTGCGAGTTGCCCCTCAGGTATGATTCCTCTTTCTTTATATGTGTTATATCTTGAGATCCATTATAGTATATCGCGGTGGGTTATCGCGGGGGCGGTGTAGCTCTGTTTGACCCTGTGTAGGGTTCCCATATATATATATATATATGTGGCCGTTATTCCTGTTAGCTTCCACGGGCGTGGTTTGGCTCCAGGGGGGAGGGATTCCTAAATTGAGATGAGCATCTCTTTCTGTATTGGATCTCTAGGGTCTCTGATCAGAGGCCGGTCGACATGTGTTATGCCACATAGTGTAGGGCTGCCATGTGACATGTGAAATGTGATTATGTGAATTGTGCAGTGTCTAACCCTTGTGTACTCACGAGCTGCGAAGCTTACGTATTCGAGTCTGATGTGTGTATCAGGGGAACCGAAAATAGGACCGTCAGCTCCCGAGCGACGATAGGAGCTTGACTGGTTGCCGAGAGATTCTGCTTTCGTTATATGTATGTGATTATGCTGTTGGGGAAACTTTGGGACAAATGATACTGGGCTTGTATGTGAATATTGGGTTCGGGACGGGTTTTGCATGTCGGGTTGACTTTTGGGTATTATGACTATGTTTGTGAAATGTTTTAATTAATCAGTGTTTGTGTAAACCCTTGACATGTGTGATGGATTTTATATGCGTTTATACCACATGTGTATTGTAAATGACGTGGCTTTTAGCTGGGATTAGAGGGTGTTACATGTATGGTATCAGAGCTTGTGGTTTTAGTATTGAGTATCAGTGGATGCTTGAGCTTAGACCGTGTTCAGATTCTTGGGAGTATTCCGGTGACGGATACTAGAGGATTTAATTATCCTGGCTTAGTGTATAACGCTGGGAGACTTATCTTTGTGCTTAATTGCCTTGTTTTGTGCAGATCAGTATGGCAGATCAGGGAGAGGGTTCTGGCGCGGGTAAGCCGCCGGGTGATGATGAGTATATTCGTAAGTCAGAGCTTCTGGGAGTGTTGACCGAGTTCTATAGACAGCAGAGAGAGCAGGAGAGAGAACAGAGGCATGATACGGGACCACGTGCTGGGGGTGGTCAGGATACGGGCACGGGTGCCTCTTCGTCTACATCTCAGCGAGGGGGTTCATTTAAGGATTTCATGACTGGGAATCCTCCAGAGTTCAGAGGCGGGGGTGAGCCAGGGATGGCACTCGCGTGGGAGCGCGAGATCGAGTCTGCTTTTCGGGTTGCTCATGTGGACCCGAAGGACATGGTAGGGTATGCCACGTATCAGTTGAGGGGTGGAGCCTCACAGTGGTGGAGATCTATCGAGTCTTCCATGTCTGATTCTCGTGCATATGCGATGTCCTGGGCTCAGTTTAAGGACATGTTTGAGATTCAGTTTGCACCCCGTGATGAGCAGAGAGAGATGGAGCAACGTTTTCTCCATTTACAGCAGAGGGATCTGTCCGTGCAGCAGTATGTGGATCGATTTAATGAGTACTCCCAGTTTGCGCCGCAGCATGTGGATATAGAGAGGCGCAAGGCCGATGCTTTTGTGGACGGCCTGAGACCAGACATCAGGGAGTTTGTGGGGTTACAGGAGACGTCATCTTTCGCTAGAGCGCTGGAGTTAGCTCGCATGAGGGAGCGAGAGATCAAGAGGCAGCGAGAGCAGCCGCCTACCCAGAGACAGCGTACGGGGACTTCTGAGCAGTCCAGTTATTGGCGCGAGCCGAGAGAGCAGCAGCCCGAGCAGGGCCGTCATCAGGAGCAGAGTATAGGTCCGCGTAGGGACCGAGGCAGGGACAGAGGCAGAGATAGAGGTCGAGATGACAGATCCAGAGGTCAAGGTCAGAGAGACAGTCATGCAGTTAGTCAGAGCAGTGTTGGGCAGGGGTCCCGGGCATCGGGGAGTAGAGCTGACAGTTCATCCGGAGAGCGAGATTGTCCGAGATGCCACCGCAGGCATGCTGGGCCATGTGCTAGTGACCAGTTCCGATGTTTCAGATGCGGCCAGTTCGGCCACACAGCCACAGCCTGCACAGCTCCAGAGGCATTATGCTTCCGATGTGGGAAGCCGGGCCATCGCATGAGAGACTGCCCAGAGACAGCACCAGCGGTACCGGGGGCGAGCACTAGTGGTGCTAGAGCCGAGCCTTCTTCTTCCACTTCTCGCAGGGATGCAACCCCGAGAGCCAGAGGCCGAGTGTTCCAGGCCACAGCTGAGGAGGCCAGAGATGCTCCAGATGTCGTTACGGGTACGTATATTCTGAATGGCTTGCGTGCGCGAGTCTTATTTGATTCTGGAGCCGATCGCTCATATGTGTCAGTGTCCTTCTGTGCTTATTTTACTGTTGCTCCTACTATGTTATCTGTGCCATTGATTGTCGAGAGGGTAGACGGCAGTACCGCCTTAGTGAGCCGTGTATATCGAGAGTGTGTACTCGAGATCGATACTCACCGATTCCTGATCGATTTACTGCCTATTGAGATCAGCAGCTTCGATGTGATCGTCGGTATGGACTGGATGACAGCCCGTCAGGCAGATATTCTTTGTGCCAAGAAGATGATCAGGATACCGATTTCTGAGACTGAGGCCGTGACAGTTTACGGGGAGAGGCGAAAGGGCGAGATTGGGATCATCTCGATGATTAGAGCTCAGCGATATGTGACGAAAGGTTGTGAAACCTTCCTGGCTTATGTGATTGACGCCCAGAAGGAGAAGACGAAGGTAGGGGATGTACCTTTAGTGCGAGACTACCCTGAGGTATTCCCAGATGAGCTACCTGGGCTACCGCCAGATCGCCAGGTAGAGTTCCGGATCGACCTTATCCCTGGAGCGGTGCCGATTGCGAAGACGCCTTATAGGCTGCCACTGAGATGCGAGAGATGATGACTCAGCTTCAGGAGTTGCTGGATAGGGGATTTATCTGTCCGAGCTCATCACCGTGGGGAGCACCGGTGTTGTTCGTGAAAAAGAAAGACGGTACCATGCGAATGTGTATCGATTATCGAGAGCTGAAAAAAGTGACAGTGAAGAATAGATATCCACTTCCGCGAATCGATGATCTATTCGATCAGCTACAGGGATCTAGCTTCTTCTCGAAAATTGATTTACGATCTGGATATCATCAGCTGAAGGTCAGGGAAGAGGATGTGCCCAAGACAGCCTTCAGGACGCGCTATGGACATTACGAGTTTCTAGTCATGCCATTCGGACTGACTAACGCACCCGCAGCCTTCATGGATTTGATGAACAGGGTGTGTAGAGCCATGTTGGATCGGTTTGTGATCGTGTTCATAGACGACATATTGATCTACTCGAGGAGCGCTGAGGAGCATGAGCAGCACTTGAGGGAGGTCCTAAGCGTGCTGCAGAGAGAGAGACTTTATGCGAAATTTTCGAAGTGCGAGTTTTGGCTCCGAGAGGTGCAGTTCTTGGGCCATATTGTGAACAGCGAGGGCATCAAAGTGGATCATGCGAAGATCGAGGCTGTGATGAGTTGGGAGCAGCCTAAGACCGTGCCAGAGATTCGTAGTTTCCTGGGATTAGCAGGCTACTACAGACGGTTCATTTAGAACTTTTCGCGGATAGCCATGCCGTTGACGAGACTGACACGGCAGGGCGTACCATTCGAGTGGAATGACGAGCAGGAGACTGCCTTTACTGAGTTGAGGGCTCGATTATGTCAGGCGCCGGTGTTGGCTTTGCCCGAGGGCACGGATGATTTTGCTGTGTACTGTGATGCATCAGGGACAGGGTTGGGTTGTGTGTTGATGCAGCGGGGCAAGATGATTGCCTACGCTTCGAGACAGCTGAAGACATATGAAGAAAATCATACTGTCCATGATCTTGAGCTGGATGCCATAGTCTTTGCGTTAAAGATATGGCGACATTATCTGTATGGGTCCCAGTTTGTGGTTTATACTGATCATAAGAGCCTTCAGTATCTTTTCAGTCAGAAGGAGTTGAACATGCGACAGAGACGCAGTTTAGAGCTTCTGAAAGATTATGACTGTGAGATACAGTATCATCCTGGGAAGGCGAACGTTGTAGCTGACGCCTTGAGCCGTAAGGCGTGTGCCCAGACAGTTATCTCCCGAGCTGTGAGACTTGAGATCACCTCTACCCTGATTGACAGTCTGAGATTGGCACAGATGGAGGGTCTGCGGGAGCAGAATGTGAAGAGAGAGAGATTGGTGGGGCAGACCGAGGCGTTGGTCAGGGATGACCGGGGTTTGTATATGTTGAAAGGCAGAGTTTGGGTTCCCAGAGTTGGGAACTTGCGACAGCTGATCCTTGACGAGTCGCACAAGTCGAGGCTATCCATTCACCCTGGGAGCACCAAGATGTACCGAGACCTCCGAGAGTTCTACTGGTGGCCGGGTATGAAAAGAGACGTGGGCCGTTACGTCGAGCAGTGTATGACGTGTCTGCGGGTCAAAAGTGAGCATCAGAATCCGCACGGCCGTCTACAGCCACTGGAGGTCCCCGAGTGGAAGTGGTACCACATCACGATGGATTTCATCGTCAGACTTCCTCGTACCGTGCGCGGGAACGATATGATCTGGGTCATAGTGGACCGGTTGACTAAGAGTGCGCATTTTCTTGCTGTTCGGGGTACGATCACGATGGATCAGCTAGCGCGGCTGTATATTGATGAAGTAGTGTCGCGGCATGGGATCCCGAAGTCGATTACTTCTGATCGCGATACTCGTTTCACCTCGCGGTTCTGTCAGAGTTTCCAGAGAGAGCTGGGTACCCGGGTTCAGCTGAGCACAGCTTATAGGCCTCAGACAGATGGGCAGACTGAGCGCACTAACCAGACACTCGAGGACATGTTGGGAGCATGTGCCATAGACTTCAGAGGTAGCTGGGATGTGCATCTCCCGTTAGTAGAGTTTGCTTACAATAATAGCTACCATGCCTCGATTAAGATGGCACCGTTCGAAGCGTTATATGGCCGTAAGTGTCTAACCCCAGTGTGTTGGGGTGAGGTCGGTGAGCGACCGATCAGTGGGCCTGAGCTACTTCAGGAGACGAGTGACAAAGTAGCTGTGATCCGTGAGCATATGCGTGTTGCACAGAGCCGTCAGAAATGCTACGCTGACCGCCGTACTTCAGAGCTCGAATTCAGTGTTGGGGATCATGTATTGCTGAAAGTGTCTCCGTGGAAAGGGGTGATCCGATTCAGACACCGGGGCAAGCTGAGTCCGAGGTATATAGGGCCGTTTGAGATCATCGCCAGCGCCAGAGATCAGGCCTACCGGCTGAGATTGCCGCCAGAGTTAGCCGGTGTTCATGATACATTCCATGTGGGCCATCTGAGAAAGTGTTTAGCGAAGGAGGATCAATATGTGCCTTTATCAGAGATATCTGTGGATGATCAATTGAGATATGCTGAGCAGCCAGAGATGATTACTGATCGGAAGGTGAAGAAATTGCGCAATAAAGAGATATCATTGGTACTCGTTCAATGGAGACATCATAAGGGTACCAGCGCAACATGGGAGCCCGAGTCTGAGATGCGGAATCGCTATCCTTTCCTGTTCCAGAGCCAGAGTTAGATTCCGGGACGGAATCTTTATAAGGGGGGAGGATTTGTAACACCCCGACTCCCGAGCAGGTACGTGTAATTATCCTATTGACCAATTATTTTATTGAATACTGCGTTGGTCCAATTGCGTCCCGTATAGTGGATTATACGTGTCGGGACGGAGAATTACGTGGATTCGGGATATAATTTTAGTGGATAAATTATAATTATGGATTCACGAGATTAAATGGGATTTAATGATATAAATAGTGGATTTTTGATATTGGGGTCGGGTATCGGTGTCGAACCCGCGATATAACGGGATCCGTTTATGTGATATATGTATATGGGACGTGTTCCTTTATCTCCTTTTGTGTAAATTGAAGAAGGTGTGTGTGTGTATGATCTTATTCTGCTGGGGCTTCTAATTGAACCCAATCCAAGTAATTAAAGTGTGGAAATCAGGATTGAAACCTTCCTTTTGTGTTCTTGAAGTTGCAAGGTAAGGGGGCCTTTGATTTAACCTTGATTTTGTGTGTTAAACATTGTGATGTGTTGGGAATTGGTGTATCTATGTGTTAGAAGTATTTTGGTATCATTTTTGTGAGTTCTAGATGCTGGAATCGAGTTGTGGGGGTGAAATAACCCCTGGACAGAATTGAAAAACGAACAGGGGACCTGTTCTGTGTCGTGAGCGCGACCACGACGCGCTTAGCGCGGCCGCGATGTTCTTGGGGAGCGCGGGCCGCGATCGGGCTTCTGCGGGCTTGGGTCGGTTTGGGCTTTGGGGGTCCGTTGGGTTGTTTTGTGGGGTTCATTTGGGTATATTAACAGTCATGGGATAATTGAGATTAATCTGGGAGAATTAATTTGTGTACAGGGATTATCGGAGATTGTCGCGGGCTGAGTTCGGATCAAACAGTTAGGGAAATTGTGCAGGGTGATCCAGGTGAGTACGCGAGACTTTTTCCAAAGACTAGTAGCTGTCTTTTGAGTCTTTTGTGTTAATATTTCATATGTGATTATATGAATTGTTTGGGCACTGCGAGTTGCCCCTCAGGTATGATTCCTCTTTCTTTATATGTGTTATATCTTGAGATCCATTATAGTATATCGCGGTGGGTTATCGCGGGGGCGGTGTAGCTCTGTTTGACCCTGTGTAGGGTTCCCATATATATATATATATATATATATATATATATATATATATATATATATATATATATATATATATATATATATATATATATATATATATATATATGGCTGTTATTCCTGTTAGCTTCCACGGGCGTGGTTTGGCTCCAGGGGGGAGGGATTCCCCAATTGAGATGAGCATCTCTTTCTGTATTGGATCTCTAGGGTCTCTGATTAGAGGCCGGTCGGCATGTGTTATGCCACATAGTGTAGGGCTGCCATGTGACATGTGAAATGTGATTATGTGAATTGTGCAGTGTCTAACCCTTGTGTACTCACGAGCTGCGAAGCTTACGTATTCGAGTCTGATGTGTGTATCAGGGGAACCGAAAATAGGACCGCCAGCTCCCGAGCGACGATAGGAGCTTGACTGGTTGTCGAGAGATTCTGCTTTCGTTATATGTATGTGATTATGCTGTTGGGGAAACTTTGGGACAAATGATACTGGGCTTGTATGTGAATATTGGGTTCGGGACGGGTTTTGCATGTCGGGTTGACTTTTGGGTATTATGACTATGTTTGTGAAATGTTTTAATTAATCAGTGTTTGTGTAAACCCTTGACATGTGTGATGGATTTTATATGTGTTTATGCCACATGTGTATTGTAAATGACGTGGCTTTTAGCTGGGATTAGAAGGTGTTACAAATTTTTATCATCTAGTAGTTTATATCAATCATATAATTTATATCATATTTAATTAATTAAATTTTCATTAATCAATTAAATTACAAAATAGATAATGTAATAAAATTACATTATTAGCTCAAAAATACTGACATTAAGTTGGACCAAAAGTTAGGTTGTTACATCCCCAAAAGCTTATAGTGTCAAACCAATGTTGACAACTCATTGTTCGGGAGGCAAATTTATATGTAAAAATCCCATGTATTATGTAAAGAGGTTTCCATGGAATCATGACAAGTACCAATGGCACTCATGTCACAACGAAATAACCTAATACAGAGTAACAATTATCATCTATTAATCTAAGTCTATCATCATCGAAGTTCCAACTTTCCACTCGTAACCACCATAATCGGCCAAAAACCCAAGACGGCGTTTGGTTCGCAGAATGTTTATTCTTGGAATGGAATCTGTCAAGGAATGGAATTCCGGAAGGAATGAAATCTGTCAGAATAGAAATGAAGACGGGTGAAGATGAAGTCTAGGGTTTGGTTTTAGAACTGTCAAAATCTTTGAAACGGAATTTGAATTCCATGACACTAACCCAACGAAAATAGATTCCTTCAAAAGTGGTGTTTTTTCTTAAAAAAGGAATCTTCATTCCATTCCTTTTTACTGCCAAACAGCACACTGGAATGGAATTTTCATTCCAATTCCATCAAATTCCATCAGATTCTGTGAACCAAACGGCCCCTAAATCTCCTACAAGGTAACTAATGGTTATAATACATGTGCTAGCTAGATGTAAGACCATTAAATATTCAACACCTAACAAAAGGTTTCTTTTAAAAAATAATTTCACAACTGAAGAAAGTCAAGGACTCACAAGTTACAATATGCAATTCAATGGTACTTACTCGAACCATATCATACACACACACATACATAGGAAAGATTCGAATGAGAACCTAACTTTCGTGGAACGAAGAAGAAATTTAAAATTTATTGTTTCATCAAAAAATTTTATGATTAATTTACATCTTAATTGTTATTTTTTGAAAAAAATATTTTTTTGTTGACGCATAAAATACGAAATCTATATCTATATCTATCTATACTATTAAAAGAGTAACTATACTCATTTCTGGTGAAGCCACGTGTCATCACCATGAATCGACACGTGGCATTTCAAATATATCCAAATCTAATATAATCCACTTTTAAATTCAAATCAAATCAAATCAAACAAAATTTAATACGCTTCTAACTTATTAATTAAATCTATCCAAATATAATATAATCCACTTTTAAATTCAAATCAAATCAAACAAAATCTAATAATACACTAACTTATTATTTATAAGATAATATAATAAAAGTTTAAAAAAATATATAAGAAAATAATTCCTCTTCATATATATTTAGAAATATACAAAATTAGTAGGTTATAAGAAATAATAATATCATTTTATATACTTTTGTTTAAAAAATAATATCTATATCCTTATCTTTTATTTATTATATTTTATATATACATTAGAGATTAATAAACTAGTCTTATAATAAAAGAGAACAATTAGTGCCAAGTGTCATATTCTAGGTTACTCATAATTTCGTTTTCCCGCCTAAATTTTCTAATATAACTCTCTTAAATTAGTTGTCTAATTTATTTTTAAAAATTAAATACAATATAGAATTAATTACTACCTAAATTAACACCAATATATAAAAGGCAATCTTATTAAAAGATTTTAATAAGTTTCAAATTTAAACCTCATTTTATCTAACTAGATTAGTATTTCATGCATTTAAAAAATAAAAATAATATTGTGTTAGTAATAGATATTTTATAAAAAAATTTTAGTTATAATAAAATTATTTACATTTGTGTTCCACGTAAAAATAAAACTCTTTATTATAACAATTATAAAGATAGAAATTAAATAAATAAAAACACTCACACAGTAATTACCATTCATCGTTTTTTGAAAATACAAAAAAAAAAATATTATTCAATGAATTTTCTTATAGAAAAATAAATAATTGTTTGTGTAACTTTATGTAAACTTTATATTCTTAAAAATCGAATAACTTATGTCGCATGTCATCACCTTATACGTATTTATTTTTGTTTTCGGCCTATTTTTCCTTATTTAAAATTTTAGATTAAGCATATAAAATAAGTGCATTAAAAATTAAAAAACTAATTTGTAATATCTGTATTTAATAAATTATAATCTATATCTATATATATTAATAAACCAAAACAATTCGTGTCACGTGTCATTCTCATCTCCTCTAATTTCTGTTTTCCCGTTCATTTTGCCTAATATAACTCTTTCAATTAACTTATATAATTGATTTACCAAGAAACTAAAAGATTATAAATATAATTAATGATTTTAAATACTTTCTAATTTAACTAAAATGTTCTATCTTGAATTATATAATTGATTTATAAACCAATTTTTTTATTTTTAAATATTAAATTAAATGTTACATGTTTTAATTCTATTTATAAATAATAGCAAATGAATAATTTTACTTATTTTTCGTGATGTCATATGTAATAATAAGCAATTTACACATGATCAATATATTCTAGAAAAAACAACTGATATGAAAATCATATCTTTCTAAATTTAAATCTAATAAAAAAATTAAAATCAATTCAAACAAAAGACATATTTCATAACATTTTAAAATCATCAAAAAAACAACTTTTATTTATATAAAGACATATTTCATAACATTTTATTTCATGTAATAATATATACAAACAATATGTTACATATAAACTTTTTTATTAAAAATATCCAAGTAATACGTGGGTCATAAACTAGTTTATGCACAAATGAAATCTCACATTTTATGCATCAACATAAAAAAATTAATATTAATAAATAAGTAGAATGATTAAAATAAAACATTTTTGATGAAAAAATGGTTCTCCGATTCTCCATTTAAGGAAGGAGTGTCATAGAACCCTCCCATATATATATATATATATATATATATATATATATATATATATATATATATATATATATATATATATATATATATATATATTTGGGTTCAAATGAGTACCACTAGTTTTACGGAGTACCGGAGGTACCTCGCTTAAAATCATTTTTTTTGAAAATTATTTTCATAATCATGATTAAATTAATAATATAAGACTACTTGCAAAAAAACACACCTAAACACACACTAGAACTATGTGAAACATGTGTGTTCACATGAACTGCACTGTTGTGAACGTGTGTTCACAACTAAGCAAGTTCACATGAATTTTTTCACGTTCACATGACTTTTAAGATGATAGAAAGTGTAAATGTATAATTTTTTACGAATAACCTTATATTATTTGTATCTAAATGAATATGAAAAAAATTCAAAAAAAAAAAAATTTCAGAGCAAGTTCACATCTGAAATCCGTGTGTTCACAGGTACTCACGGTACTCTACATTTTTCATGAACATGTTTTAATTAACATTATGAAGACCATATGTGAATTTCACGCAAATCCGAACACTCTAAGTGCATGAAAACATGCATCACATAAATGTGCGTTCACATGTATTCAAAATTTTGTAAGTGTGTGTTCACATCACTTTTTAGGAGCTAGGAGATGTGAATGTATGTGAAATTTACATATGATCTTCATAATGTTAATTAAAACATGTTTATGAAAAAAAATTTAAAAAAAGTTTTTTTAAAGGTGGTACCTTCTGGTGCGCTACATAATGAGTGGTACTCTCTCGAACCATATTTATATATATATATATAATAAACTAGATAGATGGATCATAATTTTTATACACATTTTCATTTTATATATGGTAGACAAAAATTTAAATACAGTTGCTATTAAAGCCTTTTTAATTGTTCATCAATGTTTTTGAATCATAAAGTTCAATTTCTTTGAATCAATATATTGAATATGTAATTGTAATAATTAAATTGCATCGGTGTGAAAACTGAAAACTACTTGAATGATGATAACCAAATGTCCAATCACACTTTAAATATAATTTAAACATTTTAAACTTATGATTTTAAAAAATAGTTGTTATCAATCACACTTTAAATATAATTCAAACATTTTGAACTTATATTCGATCTACTTTAATTTTAAAGGTTGGTTCTTATAGTTGTTATCATATTTGAGTTCTTGTTCGATTCTACATTCCTACCACTGCACACACACACATACATATATATAATATGGTTCGAGAGAGTACCACCCATTATGTAGCGCACCAGAAGGTACCACCTTTAAAAAAACTTTTTAAATTTTTTTTTCCATAAACATGTTTTAATTAACATTATGAAGATCATATATAAATTTCACATACATTCACATCTCTTAGCTCCTAAAAAATGATGTGAACGCACACTTACATAATTTTGAATACATGTAAACGCACATTTATGTGATGCGTGATTTCATACACTTACAGTGTTTGGATTTGCGTGAAATTCACATATGATCTGTGTAATGTTAATTAAAATATGTTCATGAAAAAAAAAATTTAAAAAAATTACTTTTAAGGGTGGTACCTTCTGGTGCGTTACATAATGGGTGGTACTCACTTAAATATATATATATATATATATATATATATATATATATATATATATATATATATATATATATATATATATATATATATATATATATATATATATATATGTATGTATATGTATATATATATGTATGTCTATGTATATATATATGTATGTATATGTATATATATATGTATGTATATGTATATATATATGTATGTATATGTATATATATATGTATGTATATGTATATATATATGTATGTATATGTATATATATATGTATGTATATGTATATATATATGTATGTATATGAAAACACACTTTTAACAATACAATCGCCAATGCAATGTGAGTTTAAATATAATATCTTTTATTTCCAGAAGTGATGCAAAATAAAAGTACTACTTTTAGATACCAAACTCACTATTAGATCATTGTAGATGTGAAGTATACAAAGTAATTAGTTAGTTAATGTACATGTGAGTATTAATAACTTATTCCACAACATTGCTTCTCATCAAAAGTAAACAAAAATAATTATACATCACGACTTATGGAAAGTAAAACAAACATGCTTATTTAGACAAAGAACGAGTTTTTTGTTTCCTTTTTACGATTCTGGTTTCTTTTATAGAGGAATCTGCATTTAAATAGTCATACGCTTTTATCAAATGTCTGATTGTGATTGGAGATTTTTATAGTACAGGTACACATGCATTAGCTATGTTAAGAGATATATGTTTTTAATCATTAAAGAGTAGGTGTTGTGTTTTGAACTTATATGCTACAAGCATAAATGTTTCATAATTGTACAGAACAAGTTGTTAAGCCAGAATATGTGATATTTTTAAGCTTTATCAAAGAGCTTAAGCAATAAACAATCACCACCTATAATCCAAAAGAAGTAAATCAGATATAAACCCTAAGCAAATTCCATAGACATCAATTCACATTAATAATCCCAACTGTAGCAAACAATGACACATCATTGCCTCTATCCAGACACAAAAAGACAATGTAAGCAAAACCAAACATCATAAGAACTAATCCAATGATCTTAGTGTCACAAGCCACAAACAATTCATATCCTACCAGTTGAATCCACAAAAAAAGTTATTCAAATACAAAACTCGTGCAATTTACATCCTAAAATTTTATTATCGTAATTTGAGGATATTTAGTTTAAATTTCGTAACGAATATAATTAAGTTGGATATTTTGTAATAAATATAAATAAGTTGGATTATGAACAATGATTATATTTCCGGATAAAATCAGTATTTACTGAAATCAGATAAGTTGAGGGGTTAGTTGTGCTAATAGCCGAAAATGGGAATAAAAGACTCAAGTGTTTCATTTTAGTTCATTTCACTCTCTCTCTAAAGCTCAAGAGCTCTCTGTCTCTCTCTAAAATTCTGCTGAAAATCGATTAAGTGAAGACAAATTCGTGGATTAAATCTGAATATTATCAAGAATCAAAAAGGTTTTAAGGTAAGATCATAGTTTCAAGTTTGAAGCTTTATTTTGAGAATTTAAAATTCAAAATTCGGATTTTGAATCTGATAGATTGTTGTTGCATGTATGTAATTCAAGTTGAAAAGCATCAATTGAAGATCTCTGAAGGTTTAGAAACAAGAATCATGCAACGAATCAAACAGAAAGGTAAGAAATCTGATATTTTGTGAAGTTTTATGTTTTTGAGAAAAATTGTCTAATTTGGTCATATCTGGACAAATTAGTGTGTTATGAATGAGGAAAAAGATGTAGAAACACTCAAAATATGTTAATAAAACGTTATTTCAAGTTGCATGTGGCTAGAAATCAAATATGGAAACTTTGGTATAAAATCCGTAAGTTGCGACCTGCATTTCTGCAAGTGAACTCGGCGAGTTCCCAAGAACACTTGAACAAATCTTCAAAAGTTCATAAGTGTTGGATCCGAATTCGGTTGGGACCCGAATTCGGATGAGACCCGAACTTAGGTGGAACCGAACTTGAATAAGAAACGAACTTGGATGATACCCGAACTCGGATGGGTAAAGTAATTCGGATGGGTCCGAAATCCGGCCAAGGATCCGAAATTCGGACCTGAACTCGGCGAACTCTATGCTATTCTTGTGAAATTCGGATGGGTTTTTAAGGACCCGAATTTATGGACAATTAATCACACTTTTGGGATATTTGTGGTATTATATTAAGGCATATAATGAAAGGTTATTTGGAAATAATAACACACCAATTGATGGTTTATAACGTGAGTTTCGGATGAAGGTTCCGAATGTTGTAACACTTTTAATTGTACAACTTGATGTACATTTGTTGAGGAACATGTTTATGATATGATTTTCTTATGGAAATGTAACAGGTCCCTTGTGGTGTTGTTTAACCCACAGTGGGGTACTTTTGAGTCCGGTTGAAATTCCGAAGAGAAATAAGATAACTTGAAGTTAACTAACGCACCCGCGGTGAGTACCTTTGATTTTAACATGTCTGCATCTACTTTATGTTTGCTTTGCCTGCTGAGGCATGTTGTTTCATTTTCGTTTGGCACTCTACTAACTTGCGTATATGTTGATGCACATTCCTACTTGTTGCATGTCCGTTCATTTGTTGTGCATCCTATCGATGGACATGCGGGTCGCATATGTATTCAGATGTTACTGTGCTATATGACCAAGAGTTGACACCTTTGTGGTCAGGATAGACAGTAGGTCATCCCCGATGTTATGTCTGCCTCAGATGGTTGGTTTTCTTATGCCGAGCGTCATCTCGAAGGAGTTGCGGCTCGGGTTTGCGTACTTTGTGTACGTGTGGAGTATACGGAATGTGTTACCGGTGTTACTCCTGGGGGCATCATAAGGATTTGTGGAATGTGTAAAATCATTGGTATTCACTAAGCATTTGCTTACCCCTCAGTTATTGACATTTTTACAAGATAAGGGAAATCTGCTGCGAGACCTTCTAGCTAGGTCGTCTGTTGAAGTGTTTGAAGATATCTACTACTCAGCTTGGTAATTGGAAAATGGGAATATGGTTGTAATAAATTATTGATTGATGTAATGCTTTTGAGTATGTAGACTTAGACTTGAAACCTTGTAGCACCGTAGGGTGTTTGATTCAGTTGTATTCTTTTAATTTATGTACCTTTAATGCTTCCGCACTTTAATTTAAGTAATCATATCATTATGTAATTTATGTTTGGTGATTAATCCTGGGTGTATTGTAAATGGTGGTTATTGTGGCAAGGGTGTCACATCGAGATGGTATCAGAGCAGTAGTTTGAGACTCAAGTGTCCGTGAGGTCTTGGTCTCAAACATTAAGTGATGATATCTAGTGATTGTAAGTAATGATCTGAACTAAGATAGGATATGATCTAGTGCTTATAGGAAAGTGACTTTCATACGGGACAACATGTGTTGTAGTTAACTATGTGATGGGATCACTAAATGATTTACATGTTTTAAATTTTCAGAATATGTCTGGAGGAGGAATGACGCCACGAGAAACGAGGGAAATGATGCTATCAATGATGGTAGAACAAAACAGAATGATTCAAGACCAATTTCGGGCTCGAGATGAGGCCAAAGCTAAAAGAAAAGAAGACAAGAGAAAAGAAAAGAGGGAACCTGAAAGGAATTATGTTGTGGATAACATAAACCTTAGGAATAAAGTGAAATGTAAAGACAAGGGCAAAGAAAAGATTGATTATGAAACCGGAATTGATGAGAATTACATGAAATATGTAATTAGATCATTCAAGGACTGGCAACCACCAACATTCTCTGGATCTTTGAGAATTGAGGAATCAAAAATATGGATTACAATTATGGAACAGATCTTTACGGAGATGAATTGTAAGGATGAGTACAAGGTATTTTTGGCTAAGGATCAATTGACTGGACAAGCCAAGGAATGGTAGAACTGCTGGGAAAAAGAATTGGGATCAAAATTGATTACTTCCTTTAGTTGGGAACAATTTAAGTTGTTGTTTAGTAGGCAATATGGTGAGCCTGATATTGTATCTCATATTGAACATGAAGAAAGAGCTATTGGAAAGATTGCAAAGTCTGGAGGAGATGAACTAAATGGACCGTATTTGAGGTCAAGAACAAATAAACGTGATAGATGTAAAAGATGTCGACGTTGTAACCAATTTGGACATAATGCTGACAAATGTCCAAAGAAGGCCAATGCTTGTTATAATTGTGGAAAAGTGGGTCATTTTAGTAGAACTTGCAAATTTCGAACAAAGAAATAACATGTACTAACATCTGATGATGAAACTATGAATGAAAAGTTCAACAAAGGAGATGAGATCTTTGAGACTATTGTTATAACTTTTGTACCTTAAATTACGGAATTAGAAGAGTACTTTAAGATTCTATATGTAATATTTCATCGAAGATTTATGATTCTGAAGTTAACATGAACTTGAGTAATATGAAATGTTATTACTAATATAGGTATAATCATGTTTGTGAATGAGAATACTCGAGTATATAAATAGGCATTAGATAAATAGCCAAGATGGATTTGAAAGCTTTGAATTGGAAAAGATGCTATAGATATCTTGGAATTTATGAACGAGTTTAGAAGTTGTAATAAAGTTAAGCTTGACCCTAATGGGTTAAAGAATTGGAAACTAATTGTATTAATACCATATATGACATGTTCGAGGAATTGATGATAATTAGTTATGGTTATCATAAAGTATGTAGCATTAGCTTTTATTAAGAGAAACTGTATGGTACATTGTGTTGATATTTTGACTTAAAAAGGGTTGTGGTTAAGAACAACAGGATTCGAACTGTTCGTGAGAATTTTGATGTAGTTGAAATCAAAGAGACTGTTTCAATATTAGTATATATGAATATTATATGAGGAAAACAAATCAAGAA